>SJYQ01095505.1:35027-46209 GCA_006410935.1 Redunca redunca
TGGCTGGATGGCATCACTGACTCGATGGACGTGAATCTGAGTGAACTCCGGGAGTTGGTGATGGACAGGGAGGCCTGGCGTGCTGCGATTCATGGGGTCGCAAAGAGTCGGACACAACTGAGCGACTGAACTGAACTGAGTTCAGAACCAGGGGCACACAAGTGGGCCAGATGCTGTGCTGGGCAACACTGGTCCCCAGAGCCGAACTGGAGTCACTTCCTCAAAGACCCCTCTCCCAACCCCTATTCCTTCCTCATCTCAGAAGGGAAACAGGCATGTTAACACCAACTCCACCTTAAAATAGGTTAGAATCAGGATTGTAGAAAGGACAGCAGGACAGGAAAGGTCAAGTGCTTCAGGAGCTCGGAGGGGAGATTCTGATAGAAGACATTTGAATGGGCCTTGAAGGATGATAGGAGTTCGTCAGGCTGAAAAGGAAGGATTGTGCATCAGTCAGTAAGGTTTTAGGGACCTCCCCTGAAAATCCAGTGGAGACGGGACAGCCATCATATGTGGAACTGGAGGCAAAAAAGAAAAAAAAGAGAACAGAGTCATTCCCATCTCTACCGCTCCAAGGAAAACTGGAGTTCCCAAGGCTCCTTTCTGAGTACTTTGCCTAAGTACTTTGAAGCTACTGGGCTTGCTGTTGAGGGAGTCAAAGTGCGGAGCAGGACCTGCCCAGCAGGCTGGCACTGTCAGTAAGCTGAGAAATCAGAAAGGCCCAGTGCATTAGCGCCTGGGGCCACATGGGAGCAGACCGCCTGTGTACAGCGGTCCTTCCAAACCACACCTTTGTTTGTTCATCCCCAAGAGACAGCCAGGACAAGGCTCACTCGCACCTGCGGAGCCCAGAAGACACTGAGGCTCAGACCGAGATTGTCACTACCACCACAGGCCCTTAGGAAGGCAAGGCCAGGCTGCCAGGCAGGGCGGCTTGTAAGGAAAGGGCGCCGGAATTTGCTGTTCACCTCCCGCTGGAGACCAGGTGGGGGTGGGGAGGATCCCTGCAGAGAGGAATGGATGGGTGGAAGGCTGTTGGAGACAGACAGAAAGGAGACTTCCAGCTGGTAATGAAAACAGGCTTGATGAGCTGTGGATGTGACCGAAGAAATGAGATCCCTGGAGGTTAGGGTGGTGAGTGGAGTATCCTTATGCAGAGAGAGTCCCAGACCTTAATTAAACCTGCAGATCCTGCTGAATTGAGAGACTCCGGGAGTGGAGGGAGTGTGGGCGGGTGGACGTTGCTAGGGAACAGACGCCTGGGGCAGATGAGAGCCAGCCTTCGGTGCTTCTTCTAGGAAAATACCCCTTTCCCCACACAAGCCCCGCCCCTTCTCCCTCACAGAGCCCTGCCCACTTCCCCTCACAAACCTCGCCCTCTTCCACTCACAAAGCCCCGCCCCCCTCATGGGGCCCTGCCCCCTTCCCAAGCCCCACCCTGTTCACCTAACTTTCCCCATAGGAAAGTTCTTCTCGCCCCAAGCTTTCAGAGAACTCCTAAGGGCCCTCACTCATGGCAGCCCCTCCCCACAAGTCCCCTATCTCCCCGTGCCGTGGCAGGCTTATTATCCCAGGGGGGCAGCCTCAGGTGAAGGGGGATGGCACTTGACCGTGTCTTTGGTATCTAATCACCTGGCATCAAAGGCTCATTCCTCGCTGGGATGCACCCAACAGGTCGACTCCAGATATCCTATCAGGGGCCCTTCCGCCACCCAAGCCCTCACTCCAGGTGGTCCTTAGACCGGAGTCTCCCATAAAGCTAGCTCTCCGGTTATCAACCCTCTTCCTCTGCCATCTCTTAGCGTCTGCCCCGTCGGTAGAGGCCACAGCCACTCTGGAACCCGACACTCGGGGCTTCCAGCTCTGCCCTGTGACCTTGGGCAAGCCACAGCTACTGGCCTGTTAAGTAGGGGGTTGTTCTGAGGGGCCTGTGGACTAAGGCAAGTACAGAGCTCCTGCACCCCACTCCAGTCCCCAGAAAGTGCTCCACAAATGCTAGGGATCTTTGCTCTGCTAAAAATCCAGTCATTAATATCCATTTCTAGAAACACTGGTTCATTTGCATTTATTTACCAGGTTTGCAGGCATTTGACAAATATTCCCGCTAGTCATGGAAACACACATTCTTTGGCCCCATTAAAAAGCAATCCCTTTCTTAATACTGATGGATGGTGGCTAATTCATTGGTGATGGATGCTGCCTTTGGCGCCATCTTCCTGGGCAGTCTCTGTGGGCAGCCCACAGTCACTGTGGAGGCGGGGACAAAGCCCCCAGCCTCTATGGGGTGATGTTCCAGCCTTGGCCCCCAACATCCCCCTCCCCACATCCTACCTACCATGCCCCTTCTCATGAGGAGCACTGAGCTGGGCTTGGAGCTTTGAGCCCTCCCCTCTCCCTGCTCTATTTCTTCGTCTGTAAAATGGGCCACTACCATCACGACCATCCCCTGCCCCCCAGAGCCATGATGAAGATCAACTTAATGACCAAGGAAGTGATTTTCCAGGAAATGCTGCATCTGGGCAAAGGCAGGCAGAAGGAGACATTTTCCACTCTGGGGACCTCTTTTAAAATGTATTGTCCCCTCACCCCACCCCAGCCCCAGAGGGCAACCCGAGAAGTCCCCAGAGCAAAAATGAATTTGACACATTTTTCCCCAATGGTGGAAGTGGCAGCGAGGGAGCCAGACTGGCTGGGGAAGCAGCTGAGCCAGAAGGCTGGGGCGCTGAGACAGGCATCCTCGCCCTGCCTACCCGCTTCCCCATCCGAGCCCTTGACTGTTAGCCAGCGGGCCTCCTGCATGGCCTTGAGTTGGCAGGTGCTGCCGCACCCACAGGGCATGGAAGGTTTGGGTACCAGGCTCCTTCTCCATCTCAGCCTTTGCCTCCTGGGAGAGCAGAGGGGAGAGGTTCAGGTGATTCCTGACCCAGGACCCTGCTGACCTGGGAGGGGTCTAGGGTAGAAAAAGGCACAGAGCCTGGGACAATTAGACCCTCTGTCCCCATTGCTCTGGGACAAATAATCCTCAATCACCACCATTTCTTGAGCACCTGCTGTGTGCTAGGCACTGTGCAAAGTGCTTTTACATATCATCTCCCTTAATCCTACAACAATATTGAAAGGCAGATTACTATCCCATTGCACAGATTACTATCCCATTGCACAGATTACTATCCCATTGCACAGATGTGGACTTGTGCAAGGTCACAGATCTAGAAAGTGAGAGCACTGAGATTCAAAAACTCTCACACCAGAATTCAAAAGCATTTTTGGAGGCCACATGTGGCAGGCAAGGTGCCAGATACTGGGGACACAAGGTCAATTCAGACAGACAAGATCCCTGTCCTCGGGGAATTCCCAGGCCAGTGTAGGGTGCAGAAGAGTCAACAGATGAAGACTAGCCCAGAAACCACCCCTCCAGGAGGAACCAGGAGGCTGAGGTTGCTATGGAAACACAAACGTTAGCAGCTAACCTGGCTGGGGAGGCAGGAGGACTCGTCCTGCTGTAAACTTCCCATGAGTCACATCTTTGTGTTCAACCATGGTTATTTCCACAGAGTAAACCTGGAAGTTAATTTATGAATCAAAGCTGTATTCCTTTTTTTTTTTTAAAGGTTTTTGAAAAGAATTGCGAAATTGCTCTCCAAAAAGGCTGAGTCAATCCCAAATGGTTGTTGAAGGAGAGGAGGGAAGAAGGGAGAAAAGAGATGGGGTCCCTGACAGGGAAGGATGTACCGTTTTCATGGATAGGGTTGGGGGGGATGAGCTTGCTGTGTGCAGAGAGAGCTCATAGCCACATGACAGAGAGGGTGGGACTCTAGGTCCTATTTGGCCACCATGGTTTCTGTCCAGGGTGGCCCAGGAGGAGGAGAGGGTGGGAGCTTAGGAGACAAGACTCAGTCAGCAACAGCCACTGACAGCTGGTGCGTGCTGGGCACAGGGCCAGGGGCTGGGTGAGCACAGACGCCCCAGGGGTCAGCATGGACATGGGCTGGGAGGCCTAGACAGCTGTCACACTGGTGGTGTGGGAGAGGTGACCACGACCCCAGGATGCGGGAACAAAGATGAGGAGTAGATGATTCTGGGCCTTGGTCCCCAGCCTGAGACTGGGCTCAGGGAGGGACGGAGAGCGGAGGAGAGAAGTCGGGAGCCTCCATGCAAAGCCCAGACTACATCCCCCCCACCCCCATCCCAAGCTGGGAAGCCATGGATCTACCTCTGGGATCCCGGACCGGCCACTTGGCAGCCTTGACCTTGTAGAGGCGGGGATGCCCTGAGGCCCTCCCCAGGATATGGTGAGGAAAGCAGAAAAGGCCACACATGTGTCAAGGTCAGGGGTCTCACTTCTCCCCTAAAATGTCTCCAGAGAGGGACTGCAGCCTGGATGTGGGAGGGAGGCCTGTCCCAGGGTGGGACAGGGCCAGGAGGAAGAGCAGGGTCTCCCCCGGGAGATCTCCTCACCTCTGGGAACACGCCCTTTCGTTTATGTGCTGGCTTGCCTGGTTGTTGGTTTAGCTGGTTGGTTGACTGATCTGGTGCAAAATGGGTTGGCTTTGAGCTTCCCCAGCGCTGAGAACCTTGGTGGTGGTGTGACCTTGAACAGGTCATATCAAGCTGGAGAGTGCCTACGTGACTGAAGGCTGGGAGGACGGGCTGTGGGGGCAGGTGGGGAGGAAACCAGAGCCCAGACTGCAGCTCTCATCTTCCCTGTGCCCCGCAGGTACTCAGAGGAGGAGACCCGGCAGAAGGTCAGGACTTTCCGGCAGATGCTGATGGAGAAGGAGGGAATGCTCACCAGGGAGGACCGGCCTGGGGGCCATGTGTGAGTGCTGCCAGGGTGGGGAGGCCCAGGACTGGGGAGGGGGCAGCCTCCGGCCAGCCCTGGGCAGCCTTTCCCAGGGCTCACTCAGGTGGTCGGGGCTGGAGGTAGAAGAAAGAAGAGGCGGAGAGAGCGTGGTTCTTGTCCACCGAAAGCTCTGGCCTGGCCCAGGGCACTAGGCAAGAGCCGCTGGGCACCTGGGCATCACTGAAGTCCTCTCCCCGCCGACCTGGGTTCTATGTCTGGCCCAGCAGTGGGGGAGAGAGCCCACATCTCATCTCCGGGGATCTTGGGCTGCAAACCAGGAGACTAGAGAAGTGTTCTGTCCTCAGTGTTGTCATTGGCTGATAGACTAGTCCCTCCACCCCAACTATTATCACCTAGATAGTGGCCTGCGGAGTAGACACGGATGCTGGAGAGAAATGACCAGCGCACCAAAACCCATCACTGGCTTGGCCAAAGGCCCATCCGGTAGAGACCACAGGCTCTGTAGGGGTGACAGCTCTGCAGCTGACACAGGACAGGAGGAGCTCCGGGTGCCGTGGGCTTCGGATAAGACAAGGAGGTTACAGGGAGGCAGACTTCGTCTCGGAGAACCATCAACTACTCGAAACCATATACAGTGGAGCAGCTGCCGTAGGAGGTCGGGGCCAGCCTGTCCCTGCGAGTGTCCCGATGTGACGGCAGGGTGGGCATCTTGCTGAGACCCTAAGTCCCTGGGCACCTTTGTTGGCAGGAAAGTAAAACAGCAGCAGCGCCTTCTGAATGCTTTTCCTTGCTGTTGTCTTGAGGGCAAACAGCATTGCAGGAGAAGATGGATCTCAAAGACAGTGAAGCCCAGCCTGTAGAAATTGTAGACTATTTTGGGTTCCCCTCCTAACCCCACTTAACCCACTTCTCTGGCTTGAGCAAGAGCGTGAAGCAGAGTAAGTGATGGTGATTTTCCCTGGTGGTCCAATGGTTAGGACTCCATGCGTCCACTGCAGGGGCAGAAGTTCAATCCCCAGTCGGGGAACTAAGGTCTCAGATGCCATGTGGTATGGCCAGAAAGGGGGAAAAAACCAAAACCAGAGTCAGGCCAGCCTCAGGCTTGTGGGGGTTTGTGGGTGCTCTAGAGGAGTCAGGCTCAGCCGGCCTGCTCTCTCCCCTCATGATGGGAAGAGGTCACACCACTACCACTGTCTCCCGAGCCTCCCAGAGCCCACAGCACCCCCTCGGCAGGGGCTGTGGCTACCTCCGTAACACCCCTCAGGTTCATCCCCGCCCCCAGGCCAGGGTGAGCTCCTCCCTCCCTTCCCTTCTCAAACCTCCAGACGGCCAGATCTTTCCGCTGCTGCCCGTACCTCCAAAACCATCAGGTCCTGCCTGTCTGACCCGTGCCCCCTCAAATGCCCCCCAGGGCTCCTCTGGAAAAGCAGCCACCCTCTCCCCTTTCATCCAATATGAGGGCAAGAGGCCTCTTCCAGAATCTGCCTTTGCCACCTTCTCAGGGCCCTTCCAGCGATAACTGCCCCTCCAGCCCACATCCTCCGTTGGGCTCCTTCCTCTTAGTCGGCTTCCGGTCCTTCCCCAACCCTGCTTTCTCCTCCAGCCGCCAGCCCACACGTTTCTGTCTTTTCTCCATCAGATTTCTATAGAGCATGCGGTACACGTTGTCTCCACTTCCTTAAGCCACAGAGATCCGGCTTCTGCCCCCATGACTCCCGTGACCTGCTGCAGCTGTCTGAGTCTTGCTTGGCCTGGCCCGGGCACCTCCGCAGGCCTGGCCTCTCCTGGCACGTGCCACCGCTCCATTTCCCCTCTGGAAACCTGCTTCCCCTCTCCCTGGCTTCCAAGAGTCAGGCCTTTGTGACTGTCTTCCTGCCCCTCTGATGGCTTTCTGCTCCTCCCTTCCTCCTGCCCACTTCTCAGGTCTTGGCTCCCCACAAGGATCTGCTAGGTCCTCAGGTCTGCCTTCCCTCTTCTTCTTGGGGCTCCCATCCATCCCCAGCTGGAATGCCCTCCTGTTAGTGAATGACTTCCAAGTCTTTTCCAGTAGTGCTGATCTTCTCTTTCCTTGAAAGAATGAATAATGCATTTAAGAACCAGGACACGTTGGGAAAGAGGTCACAGAAAGGTTGCAGTGTCCATCGTCCGAAGAAATGTCCTTGAGGGTCTGTGCTGTACACCCAAGCCTGTACTAGTACTATGAGGTGGGGAGGGAAAAAGAAAAAGACACGTTCCCTGCTCTCTGGGTGGAAACACAAAGCTCCAAGGAGCACTCCTGCTCTGGAAGCAGGGGAGAATATAGCCTTGGCAGGGTCCCAGGATCCTACTAAAATGTTAAAGACATAGAAGACAAGTTTGTTAGCAGTTTGGTTGGTGGCTTGGACAATAAAGAATCCACCTGCAAAGGAGGAGACCTGGGTTCAATCCCTGGTTCGGGAAGATCCCCTGGAGAAGGGAATAGCAACCCATTCCAGTATTCTTGCCTGGAGAATCCCATGGACAGAGGATCCTGGTAGGCTACAGTCCATGGCATTGCAAAAAGTCTCATATATTTGCCCCGTGCTATGAGGAGCTATAGGAGAGGCCCCAGGCCTGATTTATCTCTGTTCCTGCCACCCTTGCCCCCTCCCCCCCAGCCCCAGTTAGGCCTGGCACGCAGGCTGAGTGAGCAAAAAGGGCCCCCTTTCCCTGGAAGCCTCCTTCTCCTCTGTGTGAACTCAGTCATCTGTCAATTGGCCATTAGGCTCCTGGCAAAAGGGAAACAGAACTAGTTAATTAGTGAAACTGCTGTCAGGAGGAAGAGCATGTGACAGGCATCTCTTCCCAGGTCAGAGCCCTTCCCGGGAGCAGCCGGTCCAGCAGGTGTCCCGGGTGATGCTGGGTTCAGCCCTGATTGGCCCTTGGTCCCTCTGCAGTGGACTCTGGCTGGGCCTGCTTTGGTCAGCCCTGTGGGGCTCGGTGTGTTCTGTCACTGGGGAAGAACACCTCCCCGGCCTATTCCACAGATGTGGTGAGGAGTAAACTTGCTAACAAATGTGAACTTAAGAGCAGAAAACACTAAATAAATCTAGAATTCAGTGCAGTCACTCACAACTGTGTCTACAAAGCAGGAAGGGGACGGCGGAGCTAACATCCACAGTGAGGAAGCCCAGCCGGTAGAGTCCAGGGCTGGCCTGTGTGCACATGAATTCTCAAAGTCAATTGCTTAGGTGAACTTGCATTCTTAATCAAAGGTCCCCAAACCATAGATATTTCTTTCTGTCCCGGGGGCCTCAATTTTCTCATCTGTGAAACGGGAGGATGCAATTTCTCTAAATCAGGAATTGGTTCTGAGTGGAATGTGAACCATGGAGAACCATTCATACATTAGAGAACATTCTCATGAGTGGTATTATTTATGATATGTATTATAATGAGCCAGGAAGGTCAGAACAGGAGAACCCAGTGTCCTGGCCCTGAGAGAGCCTGCAAAGTGGACGTGGTGCACAGAACCAGCAACAGAGGCCTCAGCCTAAGTCTGTTTACATCCCTGGAACTGCCAGGACAAGTCTTACCAGAAGGTTCTGAGACCTTGTATGTCTCTCCAAACATGCATCTCCTCTATGCCTGTCTATTTCTTTAAAATTTTTTTTATTTATTTGGCTACATCGGGTCTTAGTTACGGCACATGGGATCCTCATTGCAGCATACGGGACTTTTTTTGTTTTCTTTAGCTGCAGCATGCAAATTCTTAGCTGTAGCATGTGGCATCTAGTTCTGTGACCAGGGATTGAACCTGGGCCCTCCTGCATTAGGAGCACAGAGTCTTCACCACTGGAATACCAGGGAAATCCCCATGCCTGTCTTTCAATGCTTCCAGCAGATAAAAGATCTCAAGTCAGCCTCTTAGAAAAGGCTGGAAAGTAAGAGAGATCAAATGATAAGGTCTCAGGGAGGGAGGATGAGGCGGGGCGGGGTGGGAAGCCCTGTCCCCGACGCAGGGGTAGAAAGGAAAGTGGTGTCTAGGGTGCAGCCAACACAATAAGGAGGGCCCAGTGAGGGCCTGGACTCAGTGGCTAACCCAGCTCGATGTCAGAAGGCAAGAAAGGATTCCCTGCCTTCTGTCGGGATCAAGGGAAGTTCCCTCCTCCCACCAGCTCACCCACACAATGTTTGTGGTGCCCTAAAGTTTTGCCAAAGTCTGTGGTATATGTGTCAGGCATTTGTGTGGCTGAGGGCTGTGTGGGGATGATGGGCCCTGGGACAGGCTGTGGAGTTGGAGATCTCAGGGACAGGAAGTAGGAGGCCCCTGGCTTCAGGAAGAGGAGCACGGGGAAGAGAGGAGCGGTTTGAATGAAGGGATGTGCGGGTGTTTGGCTCTGCAGGAGCAGAGCAATGACATGACCGTCCATCCCTCCAGAAAAACCTCTCATAACACCTGTGTGACTTCTAGGCTGCCAAGGCCAGGATGGTGTTTGGGATCCAAATAACATTCTTCTTCTTTTTTTTTTTTTTTGCCACACTGTGAGGTATGTGGGATCTTGGTTCCCTGACCAGGGATCAAACCTGTGCCCCCGGCAGTGGAAGCAGGGAGACTGGACCACCAGGGAAGTCCCACAAATGGCATTCTTGACACAAGCCTCGAGGCTAGCTAACCTTGTCCAATTTGGGTTACATTCTTCTTTCTTTCTTTTTTTTTTAAATACAAAAATCAGTCTTCAAAGAGCTGCTTAGTGGGTGCTCTGCTGGAGTTTGTGCCTGAAAATCTCACCTTGTAGCTGTGATCTCGCCCAGTCTCTTTCATGTGTCAAAACCACTTTTCTCCCTGGAAGAGGAGGTGTTGGTGTGTGTGTCTGACTGAGGTTCCTCTGTCTAGCAACGGTGACCGTGCGGAAGACCACAGTCGCGGGCCAGGCCTCCTGTCAGGAGCTTCATAACCAGACTCCTACTTAATCCTCTCCTCAAAGCTGGGCTATTCTTTTCCTCGTTGTATATAGATAAGGACCCAGAGGCTCAGTGAGCGTGGTCATGCCTGGATTCAGACCTGTCTGTGTGAATCCAAAGCTCATGTCACCTCTTTAATGCTCTGCCATCCCAGCCCTGGCCTCCCTCGCTCTGGGCAGGAAAAGGATGAGCCTGGTGAAACCAGGGCTGAGCCTCCATCTGGGAAGGGCGCTGTCTGAGCCAGCGCAGGAATGAAAAATGGAAGATGAGGGGCCATCGCCCTGGACCTGGGCCTTTGGAGGGTCCGTTTCTGGGCGTGTCCAGTAAAAAAAACAAATGTGCACACATCGGGACTTCAGAGAATTGTCATAACCATCCTATAAGGTAATTAGGATTCCCCTGTTGAAAAAAGAGGCTCAGAGAGGGAGCAAGAGTGACAGGCACTGGGCCACACAGCGACTCGGGGACAGCGCATAATTAGGGCTCAAGTGCAGCTTCAAAGCTCCCACCCTTGCCTTAAGCCCAGCAGCCTTTAAGGACAAAGCACCCGCTCCTCCGAGTGGCCTCCGGGAGCAGCCGCCGGTGGCAGAAGATGGCTGGGGGCTCCTGAGCCCGGGAGCGGGGGCCAGATGCTGCGGTCCCCGCGGAGTGAAGGGGAGAGCGCGGCAAGATGGATGGGGAGCCCCGGAGGCGGGCAGGGTGCCGAGGCCGGCGCCCGCTGCCACTGGGCAGTGATTGATGACGGCCCAGCAGCGGGAGAAGAGCCGCCAGGCCTCCGGAGGCGGCGAGAGGAGGAGAGGCTATGAATATTTCAGAGAGGCAGCGGGGCTGGAGGGAGGACCGGGCTGGAGGGAGGCGGGGAGGGGGCGAAGGGTCCTCGGGATTAAGGAAGGACAGATATCAGAGACGGGGTAGCTCAGAAAGGGGGAAGGGTCTCAGAGAGGAAAAGGGGGACTGCGGAGGAGAAAGGGGACTGCGGAGGCGAAAGGGGCTTGGGACGAGGCCTCTGGGGTTAAGGGTGCAGGGGGGCTCAATGAAGGGGACCGAGGGGCAAAGAATCCGTGTCGGGAGGGGCCTCAGCGAGGGGAGGGGCCTCACTGAGGAGGAGGGGGTGCCCAGAGGGTGAGAACCTAGAAGGGGGGGCTAAGTGAGGGGGGAGGGCTCGGTGCTCCTCTTTCTCTTTTGCAAAATAGGGCACGGTTGGTTGGTTGAGGATGGGGACAAAACAGAGCATCGCTGAGGCTGGCGCCCTGTGAGGGAGGCTCCCGGTGTGGTTCCCCAGATCCCCACCCACCCGCCCCCGATGACCTTCGAGGGGTCGGGGCCATCCCCACCTCGCCGCCCGGGTCAGCGGGAAGGCGCGGCCGCCGGGAGGCAGGTGCTGAGCGTCCCTGTCGCCGGCAGCGTGGCGGAGACCCCGCGGCTGATCGAGGGCGCCGAGCTGGGCCTGGAGTA
>SJYQ01095507.1:0-19186 GCA_006410935.1 Redunca redunca
CAAATTCGCTTGTGGAAGAAACTTCACTGGAGCAGTCATCACAGATGGAGTTGAGTCCTCTCACCTTCTCATAGACCCTCCAAAGACTTCACTAGGTGTATTTATGTCACCCCAGCTGGATCTGTGGTCAGAAACTCTGGCTGCTGGCAGTATAATCGCTATTATATATTATACATTGATAATAATACAATAATAATGAACACACTTGCCCTTTTTATGTAGTACAGAAGCAGCCAGATTCTCCAACTCAGAGGCTGGAGGTCAGGCTGCCATAAACTCTCAGAGGGAAGCCCAGTTCAGATCCAGGAAGGGGAGGGAAGATCCACTGGCCCCTGGATCCCTGGAGGGAGGGTTTTCTCTCTTTCCCAGGGCTCCCAGTGAGCTGCTGTAGCTTGCAGAGTCAGAGGGAAGAATCAGGCTGCATGTAAATACTTAACCCCATCAGAGAGGTGTCACTGAGCCGTAAATAGTACTGCAGGCAACAGCCGTGCATCACTGACTCACACTTGTCACACCCCTCATTTTCTGAAATCTAGTTCCTTGCCCATCTCTCTCTTGGTACAGGAGATCCATTGCCATGAGCTATTTTGGAGTCTACTTAAATACTGTGATTTCTACACTAATACCCTTTTGAGGCTTTAAAATGCGCATTGTAATTTTAAATAAAGATATCTTTGACTATTTTTGTAATTTGCAGAAGTTTTAAGATGATTATCTAAATGTAACCATTCTGGGACTTCCCTGGAGTGCAGTGGTTAAGAATCGCCTGCCAGTGCCGGGACACAGATTTGATCCCTGGTCCAGAAACTAGGATCCCACACGCCATAGAGCAAGTAAACCCATTCTCCATAACTACTGAGCCCAAGCTCTAGAGCCTGAGAGCCACAGCTACTGAGGCCCATGCACCGAGGCTCACCACAAGAGAAGCTAGTGCAGTGAGCAGCCTGTGCAGCCCCCACTCACTGCACGTAGAGAAAGCCCATGCACAGCAACGAAGGCCCAGCACAGCCAAAAAAATGTTTTAATGTGACCATTCTTACAATCATTCAAAGCAAATGTTTGTCCTGCACCCAGGTTCAGCTGTGTGCTAGAGCTAAGGATAAAGGGCAGACGCAAAGAAATTCAAGTAACAGCTCCTGTCCTCAAGAAACTTCCATTCTTGTTGAAGAAGGCAAAGTCCCAATACAGAAAACGTTAAAAAATAATAATACAAGAATCCAACAGATGACACAGCTCACGAAAAAATTAACAAACAAGTGAATCGACAATAGGTCAAATTCCATAAGCTCCACTTTGTCAGTGGGTAGAGAAGGAACAGAGTAGAAATGAAGTCTGTAGAATTCATTTCAGATATCCACCATCTCTCCCCCATTATCCTTCTGAGGATGAAGAAGAGGGTAGAGAGGGGCACATATGTCACTTAAGTCACCGACACATCAACATTAGAACCAACAGGAGTTCCTACCTCTCTTGCCATCTCTCTTCAATGCTGGAGTTCGTCAGGCGTTGTTCTGGGCCATGTTCTCAATCTATCTGCACTTAATTCATCTTTAGTTTAAGAAGCTAACAGCATCCTAAATCGTCCCTTCTGAGCCCTTGTGATCCATGCTCAGTCACTCAGTCGTGTCCGACTTTGCGACCCCATGGACTGTACCCCACCAGGCTCCTCTGTCCAAGGGATTTCCCAGGCAAGAATCCTGGAGTGGGTTGCCATTTCCTTCTCCAGGGCATCTTCCCAATCCAGGAATCAAACCTCTGTCTCCTGCAGTGGCAGGCGGATTCTTTACCACTGAGCCACCAGGGAAGCCCTCTTCTGAGTCCTAGACGTGTCTAATCAATGGCCTAACTGAATCCTGTCTGCATCACCTTGTAAGTTAAAGACTTGTCTGTATTAGTCTGCTTGGGGTACCATAACAAAATACCACAGATTAAGAGGCCTAAACAACAGACAATTATTTTCTCATGGTTGTGGAGACTGGAAGTCCAAGGTCAAGGTGCCAACGAGGATTAGTTCCTGATGAGACCTCTTTTCCTGGCTAGAAGATGGCACCTTCTCGCTGTGTCCTCTCGTGGCCTTTCCTTTGTGTGCGCCAGATAGCAGAATGCCCTCTGGTGTCTCTTCCTCTTCTTATAAGGGCACCAGTTGTATTGGATTAGGGGCCCACCCTCATGACCTCATTTAACTTTAATCACCTTAAAGCCCATCTTCAAATACAGCCACAGTGGGAGTTAGAGCTTCCACACATGGATTTAGGAAGGACACAAAACAGTCCGGAACACTGTGCACATGCTTGTTTCCTTTATTCTCAACATAAAGACTGTGAGTTCTTTGAGCACGAGGACAGTATCTTATTTCATCTTAGAATCCTTAGAACCTGGTACGGTGCTCAGTCCAGAAAGAAAAAAAAATTGTAGAAATACTTGTTGAATGGAATGGAATGGAATTTCCTTCTCCATCTTTGCCCCAGTCCAGTTTAGGGACTTGTCACCAATCACCTTGAGTATTTTGATGATTTTCTAACTGGTCTCATTACTCCAACATGCCCAATACTCCCCCTATACTGTCACCAAAATGTTCTTCCTAAAACAAAGTTTGGCTCACATGTTGGCTTCCCCTCAAAATCCTCAATCACTTTTCACTGCTTATAATATTTAGCCTAAAATGTTTACTGGGCCTTATAATAAAAGGATGGCTTTCAGTACCACATTCCTTGCCTCCTCCTCCTCGTCTGGCCCCGGCCACCTTTCAGCTCATCTCCTGTATTCTTGCATACACCTCCCAACTCCAGCTTCAGTGGTTCCAAGTGCTGCCCACGGACTTCCTGCATGACAGTCCCCTGGGAAACCTCTTTATAATTCAGGGTTCCTGGTTCCAGCCCTGGAGGAAGCTGGTCTGGAGAAGGGCCTGGGAATCCATATTGTTAAAACTACTGCTTGAAGAGAATGAGAAGACAAGCCACACACTGAAAGAAAATGTTTGCAAAGACATGATAAGGGACTGTTGTCCAAAACATATTACAAACTCTTAAAATTCAACATGAAGAAAACAACCTGATTAGAAAATGACCTGAACAGACACCTCACTAAAGAAGGTATATAGACAGCAAGTAAGCATATGAAAAGATGTTCAACATCATATGTCATCAGGCACATGCAAATTAAAACGAGATGCCAATGAATAGTTATTAGAATGGCCAGAATCTGGAACATGACAACAGCAAATGCTGGTGAGGATGCAGAGAAACAGGATCTCTCCTTCATTGCTGATGGGGATGCAAAACGGTGCAGCCACTTTGGAAGACGGTTTGATAGTTTCTTACAAAACTACTCATGGATCTTACTGTAAGATCCAACAACTACACTCCTTGGTGTTTACCCAAATGAACTTAAAACTTACATTCCCACAAAAATCTGCTCACAGATGTTTGTTTCCAGCAGCTTTATTCACAGTTGGCAAACCTCAGACGCAACCACAATGTCCTTCAGTAGTTGAATAGATAAACTGTGGTACATCCAGACAGTGGAATAATATTCAGCACTAGAAAAGAAATAAACCATCAAGCCTTGAGAAAACATAGAGGAAACTTAAATGTGTATTACTAAATGAAAGAAACCAACCTGAAAAGGTTACACACTGAATGTTTCCAACTGTAAGATTTTCTGGAAAAGGCAAAATTGTTTAGACAATAAAAGGATCAGCAGTTGCTAGGGCTGATGACTACTGGAAAAACCATAGCTTTGACTAGACAGACCTCTCTGTCTAGAGAGGGGGAAAGGATATGAATAGGTAGAGAACAGAGGATTTTTAGGGCAGCCAAATACTTTCTTTGGTTTTATGATGATGATATATGATCCTATTTGTATGATACTGTAATGAAACAGCTCCTTGGAAGAAAAGCTATGACCAATCTAGGCAGCACATTAAAATGCAGAGACATTGCCAACAAAGGTCTGTCTAGTCAAAGCTATGGTTTTTCTAGTAGTCATGTATGGATGTGAGAGTTGTACCATAAAGAAAACTTGAGTGCTGGAGAATTGATGCTTTTGAACTGTGGTGTTGGAGAAGACTCTTGAGAGTCCCCTGGACTGCAAGGAGATCAAAGTGGTCAATCCTAAAGGACATCAGTCCTGTACATCCCACAGAATGTACAACGACAAGAGTGAACCCTGTCGCTGACTACAGACTCCGAGTGATGATGTAGCAATGTAGGTTCATCAGTTATAACAAATGTTCCACTCTGATGGGAGATGTTGATAATGAGGGAAGCCGTTCATGTCCGGGCGGAAAGCAGAGAATATAGGAGAAATCCCCATCCTTCTGTTCAATTTTGCCATGAACCCCAAACTGCTCTAAAATATAAAGTTTCTTAATGTTTTAAAAAGTCAAAAAAAAATAAAATAAAAAAATAAAAAGTCACTGTGATGGAGAGGTTTGGGCACTTCCATCCTAGCCACCCTGGGCATTCATGGATGTGAAAACGCGCCACGTGCAGCCAACACTTTCCATACTTGCTCACGCTGTGCCTTCAGCCTTGACTTTTTGTTCTTGCCCTACCTTCCAAAATTGTAACTGCTGTTGAGACTTCACTGAAATATCACCTTTTTTCAAAACTTCCTTGGTTCTTCTAGCAGAGAGCACTCACTTTGGAATCACAGGGACCTGACTCAAATCTCCACCCTATCATGAAATAGCCAGGTGTCTAGGAGGCTCCTGATGCTCTCCAAGTCTCCATTTCTGCCCTTGTGAAATGAGGATGATGATAATATCTAACTAGCAAACCCATGGAGATGAGAGGACGTACTGAAGGCGAGGAGCTCAGCACAGTCGCTGGCACATGGGAGGCTCCCTAATAAACAGAGCCATTAGATTTAATGGCCCTTTCCCAGGGTTTCCAAGGCACTTGCCTGTGCCTTTATTATAGAGCTTCTTTAATTGGCCTGAGGTTGGGAGATAGCATTTACTGAGAATGCTGCAACAGGCTCTGAGGGCTGAAAACACAGATAATGGGAGCAAGGGAAAGTGGAAAACGGTGCTTACTCTTTACCTACAGCCCTTTCCTAACTCTGGAACCAGATGGGACAGTGGTGCCCCAGCAGTCAGGGCCAAGTGAAAAGATTCTGCTTCTGATTAAATGCCTGAAGGTACGTTCCCTCGGAGACTGGGGCTGGGGACCAGAGCAGTGAAAATTCAGCCTATACACATCACCTGAAAGACAGAGCTCCAGGACTGTGCTCTGAGCTGCAAGAGGGGACGTCGAGGCCCCTCAGACTCTGATTCTTTTTTTTTTCTTTTACCCTGAGAAAGCCTCTCTGGGTATTCCGTTGCGTTCCACTCCCGCCCTCTGAAGCACGGGGGCTGCAGCCTGTCCTCTGGGCACAGACAGGCAGCTAATTGGGTCATGTCTCTAACCGGCTTCTCTAATAGAGGAGCAATATGGTCCCCAAAGCCTTTCAGAAAACCCATCCTTCTTATGGTGCCGACATACGTTTGGAGGAATTCTTCAAGCACCATCTCCCGCCCATGCCTTATTTCTGCCAACCCCCACTCCCAACACACACACACAGGAATATATAAGCTCTCAAGGGAGCTGCCAGGCCTTAGCTCCAGATGAGGGCCTCTGCAGGAAATAGGAAAGAGTTTGGAGTGATCCTGCACTTTGTTCCAGGTGCTAGCAAGGAGTAGGCAGTGTCCCAGCTGGCCTGAAAGGATGGAGGAAGAGGACTATTGGGAGAGAGGATATTGAGACTGGAACTTGCTGAGATGATTGCCAGAAAGAGCCACTCGTGGGAGGGGACATAGGTATACATACGGCTGATTCATGTGGTTGCACGGCACAAACTAACACAACATTGTGAAGCAAGTGTCTTAAATTTAAAAAATTGATATTTAATGGATTAAAAATGAGTGATTTGTGGTAAATGGCATCCCAAGAATTTGGTCGCCAAAATTTGAGGAAGGAAGATGTAAAGCTGTGCTGACCCGCCCAGCAGCCACCGGCCACCACAAGCTGCTGAGCACTGGTGTGCAAATTGAGATGTGCTGTAAGCGTAATGCCCATAATGGATTTAGAAGACAGTATACAAGAGTGCAAAGTATTTATCAATAATTAGCTCATATGTATGGGATAATGCAGGCTTCCCTGGTGGCTCAGCAGTAAAGAACCTACCTGCCAACGCAGCAGACCCAGGTTCCACCCCTGGGTCAGGAAGATCCCCTAGAGGAGGGGTGGCAACCCACTCCAGTATTCTTGCCTGGGAAACCCCATGGGCAGAGGAGCCCAGTGGGCTATAGTCCATGGGGTCACAAGAGTCAGACACAACTTAGCAGCTAAGGAAAAACAACAATGAGATACTGAGACGATAGTCTTCTAAATACATTGAATCAAACAGAACAGCTTACTAAAATTATTTTCACCTGTTTCTTTTACCTTTTTAATGTGGCTATTAGAAAATTTAAAATTATTATGTGACTTGCCTTTGATTTTTATTAAAATCTGGGCTTTGGATTTGCGCTGGTATAACTGTGTCTGGTTGCTGAAACTTTTATCATTGATCATGTATCACTCTGGCAGCTGAGGGGTGATGGGGTGAGGGGAGGCCAGCGGACATCCAGTGCCTCCTCCCTCAGACTTCAGAGGTTGCTAAGATCCCCCCTGTCTGCCCCCAGGGTTACATGGAGTAGTTGAAACATCCCCCTCCAAAACCAAGACCTCTTCTCTTATCTGTACGGGGGACCCAGCCCCCATATCCTTTCGACCACCCTATCAGCATCACAGTCGTCACCCTCTCACCACCCTCCCCCTCAGCTCCATCCCCATCCTCACCCCTGTCATCATCACCACCCTGCGCCCTTCCGCCCATTCAGTGCACCATGTCCTCCCCGTCTTCAGGGATGAACTCTATCTGTATTTGTTGCCCCTGATGCTGCAGCCAACCTCTAAGCCCTCCGGAGCCGAAGATTTCGCACAGCTGGATGCCCAACTTCATTCTGGTGGCTGGGACCTACAGCAGCCTGATGGCAGGGGCCTGAGAACCAAGCAACAACTCTGGGAAGGAGAGAGGGCCACAGCCCCAGCAGAAGCTGGTCATGTCTTATCACGTCATAGGAGGAGGGTGAAGAAGAGTGATCTAATGAGAAAGCAAGATATTCCACTTACGCAGCGCAGGGAACATGGCTTGCTTAGCAAAAAAAGAACAAAATCAAGTGACACCAATAATAATAATAGCCAATACGTATGGATTTATTTGTTCAGTGCCAGGCTGCATGTAAGGTGCTCAGCATGCTGTGTCTCATGAATTCCCCATAGCATTCCCGTGAAAGCTTAGGTAAGGAGAGTAACTTGTCACCAGGAGGGGACTCAGGCAGCCTGCCTCCAGAACCCACACTCCAAACCACTGTCCTGCACTGCTTCCTCAAAAGCATACACGTCCACTCCCTCACTCCCTCATTCATCCTCCTTCAGCATGTGTGTGACTGAGAGCCGCTAAGCAATGTGCCAGAGTATTGGTTCCCCTTTAGCATCCAGGCTGACCAGGCTCATCCTAAACCCTTGGACTCTAAGGATGAACAGATCACCCTCTCTGAATGCACAGGGGTCTTACAGGTGTTTGCCTTCAGATCCCTCTCCCATTCTACAGGCAGAAAAAGTGAGGCTGGGTTGGAGGGGCAAGAAAGGAGAGCTTAAAGCTCTCCTGGCTTAATCTCAGCTTGGATTCTCCAACCAAACCAGGGTGTGTCATCCAGCCCCACCCTTCCCAGGACCTCTGGACAGACTTGGCTTGGCTTCTTCTGCTTTCCTCCCCACTGGCATCTATTACAACTTGAAGTGGGAAAGGCCACACTCACGTCAAAACTCAGCCTCTCCAGAAACTCTACTTCATTCGGACACCCATGTCCTGGATCCTTCCGAATTCTTATGCTCACGTTTCCACTCTAGCAGTATGCAGTGGAAGGCTGCTTTGAACATGTTCTTTTCGAGTACAGAGACTTTTCTGGCAGTTCAGTGGAAGTCCAGGTTCCACACTTCCAATGCCAGGAACTCGGGTTTGGTCGCTGGTGGGGGAACTAAGCTCCCACACAGCACACAGCATGGGCTAAAAAAATTTTTTTTAAGTAAAAATAAAAAATTTCAAGTATGCATTATATCGCCAAGCAGATTTTGAACTTTTCAAAACCAAGAAGTGTTTCTTTTATATCTTGTCCTTCCCAATCTCTCAGCATTTGTTAGCAACCTCGGCCTATCTGAACTGCCTAACAAATGCCGATGGCTTGATGTGCTGTGGGCAGACATACTGTGTTTGTGTCTGTGTGTCTGTCTGTCTGTCTGTCTGGGTGGTACGCTGAATCAGTATGCACAGCAGGGGTGTCTGTGCATCCAAGGACCAGTGTCAGCATGATGCACGTGTGTGGATGAATTCTCCAGCTATTACAGTTACGGAAACTTAGACACACATCAGCACAATCCGTCAATTTCCAGACGTTATCTCTCATGATAATTTCCTGCCAAATCTTTGAGCTGCAATTAAGAAAGCAGATAATTTGAAACATTCTCCTCTGCATGTTGAGATGGATTATAATCCTAATTTGATAAAGACTCTTAATGACTCATTAGCCACCCTTGGCTTCTCCTCGGGTCAGCCAACTTCCCAGGCGCTGGGAGGCAGCGACGCTCGGGCCATTACATGTTATTGCTTCAGCAGCACTAAAACAAAAAAGACACACAAAGCCACAACCGCCCCGCGGCTCTTGAATTCTCTTTTCTTCAGCTCCCAGATTTGGGCGTCGATTTTCTTTTCCTGGCTTTGAACAAAGCCTCTAATTTCCCGACAACCACATGCTCTCCCTAGAGTCTGCTCACGGCCAGAAGCGGCTCGCACGGCGCTGCAGCCAGCCCTCTGCTTGGAGAGTAGTGGGGGCTGTCACTTCTCCAGCCACAGTGTATTTCCTGGAAAGTGATCCCCAAGACCAGAGGGTGGGGTCCTTGGGAGCAATGACGATTCCACAGAATTCTCCAGGCAAGAACACTGGAGTGGGTTGCCATGCCCTCCTCCAGGGGATCTTCCCAACCCAGGGATCGAACCCAGGCCTCCCATATTGCAGGCGGAATCTTTACTGTCTGAGCCACCAGGGAAGTCCTTGAATCATCCCCAAACCATCCTCCCACTCCTGTCCATGGAAAAATTAGCCCCAAAAGGTTGGGGACTGATGATTTAGAGGCTTCTCCACCCCCTCCAGCCCCAGGCTTCAATCATTAAATTTTTCACAGAAGCCAAAGGCCATGGTTTTCCTTGAGTCATCCACTCTAGAATTTAAGAAAGCTTGACTCTCAGAAAGTTCTTTCTCGTGTGTGGGCTTGTGTGGACACGTGTGCTGTACACATGCACCTGTGCACACACATACACACACATTCATCACAGATGAACACGTAGGACCCACACCCACACATCCACAGAAGCATGCCTCTGTGTGCCAGGACTTCTCAGAACAGTCTCTGAGCCTGAGATCAGCTAAGCGGTGGAAGGAGGAAGGGAGGCTTGGTCAATCAACAAATGCGTGTCTCTGCAGCATGCCTACCACACAGCGGGCACAGTGCTATAGGAGGCTATAGGATGGTGCCAATAGGATGGAGAAGCTGGTGGTCGTCCCCCATGGTTGGACCGGGGGCTGCTTGCTACATCCTGAGTTGGAGCACACGAGGATAGCGCTGGTGGTCACCGGCAGCCTTCTGAGTTCCAGTTCCCTCCCTGCCCTCCCCATGCATTCTCTCACCTTCGTCCCCCTCCACTCAATCTCTGCTGTCACAGGGTAGGCTTGGGGTGAGCTAAAAACCCCCAATCCCCCCACCCCCTCCCGCCCTGTGCCTTCGATCAATGTGACAAATGCTCTCTGGGCAGAACCCCTGAGGCTGTCTTCTCTGCCACCCACCCCTCCTTCCTTCCCAATGAGTCCAGGGAGATCTGAACAGAGTGGTGATGGATAGCCCTGTCTCATTGTTCCAGACTCCGAATACACCAGGGCCGGGGAGAGCTGCATAAATCAGCCTGGGCTGGGCTCTCACCAGCGTGATGACTCGACAAGAGGAATGGAAGGCGAGGGACCGTAAAACTGTCGATGGGCTAAGTCGTTTCATTCCAAGTCAGGGCCAGGGAGAGAAAATGTTTGGTTCTTGGGAGACAGACTTATTTGAAGAGGATGGATAAGCTGATGGAGGGAGGTCTGCATGTCTGGATGCTCAGAGGGAAGGAGGCAGAGAGGGGCTGGTCCACTAGGAGGACTTCAGCTGAGTCGTCCCTCATCTGTGTCCATTCACTCCCACCATCCTAGAGGGGTGGGAGATACTCGTGTCCCAAACTTGGATAATGTTTGGAAAAATTAGCCTCTAGTGAGGATGGAAGATCCTCACCCAGATGGCTGATGAAACATCCTTTCCCCTTCTCTAAGGCAGGAGCAGCTTGGCGGGGGTCGGGGGGGTGGGCATGTTGAAGAGAAGGGACTTCCCCGGTGGTCCAATGGTTAAGAATCTGCCTGTCAAAACAAGGTTCACAGGTTCGAACCCTGGTCCTGGAAGATCCCACAGGCAGTGGAGCAACCGTGCCCTTGTGCCACAGCTGAGCCCACGCTCTCGGGCCCGTGCTCCACAAGAGGAGCCACCGCACTGAGAAGCCTGCACCGCGCAAGCAGAGAGAGAGGAGCCCCGGCTCGACGCGACTAGAGAAAAGCCACGCAGCAGAGAAGACCCGGCACAGCCAAAAAACAATAAGCAAAACTGTCATCAGGAGGCATTCCCACTTGGTTTACTCAGATGTTTACTGAGCAACCCTGCATGCCAGGCACTGCGCTCTGTGCTGGGGAAAAGCCTGTTAGCACGGGAGCTCACAGTCAAGTGGAGGGACAAGGAAGCAGAACCATACATCAACGGCAGGTACATCCTTGTCCTTAATCACAGCCCTTCTGACATTTGTCGATTTGCTTGTCGTTCTCCCCTTATGAGCTGGAAGCTCCTTAAAAGGAGAAAGGGGAGGGAGACAATATCTAAGGGCCAGTTATGTGCTCCCGATGCGTACCATAGTCATTCCATCTCCACCCTAATGCTTTGTGGTGGATTTTATTATCTTCATTTTACAGATAAGAAGATTGAGGCTCAGAGAGGTTAATTCACTTGCCCGAAGCCAAAGCAGTGTGTGGGAGAGCTGGGACACCTAACTAGGACTCAACCCAAGGCAGCATGTCCCCACACACTGCTCAGGGTCTCCTCACATTGGGCCCCTTATCCCCTGCAGCAGTGCCTAACCCGGGACATTACTGATTATATCAGGAGGGAGGGGTTAGGAGGAGCGTGGTTAAGGCTGGGGAGCGGGTCAGGGAGGACTTTGCAGAATAGCCTACTGGACAGTTTTAAAGAACAGACGGAATTTGCCAAAATGACAAGGGAAGGAAAGCCAATATGCAAATGACAGGGAGACATGAAGCAGCCCCCTACTCAGAAGCCCCTGCTCCCCATGAGTCCCCCTCCCCTTCCCACCCCAGGCCTGAGAAACAGGAGCTCGGCCGTGACATGCTCGGGGCTTCTGCACTATGGAGTGGCGGGCTTCCGTTTTGCTGTTATTGTTGGTAAATTTCCTGGGACCAGATGATAAGATCCAGGGAGGATCCAGTCTGCTTTTCTCCCAAGTGTAATTCCAACACCTAGTGTGGGGCCTGGCTCATTTTGGAATGAGTGAAAGAGCTGGACCAGGAAAAAAGAGGTTTTCCTTACATGCTTGCCTTCCCATGAGGCCCGTATAATTGGGCCAGTCTGGGAGCCCCTCCTGTTTGGGGTCACGAAAAACCACTTTAAGGCCAGACAAGCAGCAAGGTCAGATCAAAGGAAGAGAGAGCCAGGGGCCTCGAGCAGTTGGCAAAGAGCAGCCCTGCTCCTCCATCTTCTCTGCTTCTTTCTCCAGTTCTGGAGCCAAAACCAGGCTGTGAGCTGGGAGAAAGGGGCTGCAGAGCAGAGAGTAGTCCTGGCCCCTGTCTTTAGCTCAGCAGATGGTGCTAGTAGCAAAGAACCTGCCTGTCAGTGCAGGAGATATAAGAGACTCAGATTCGATCCCTGGGTCAGGAAGATTCCCTGGAGGAAGGCATGGCAATCCACTCCAGTATTCTTGCCTGGAGAATCCCATGGACAGAGGAGCCTGGTGGGCTACAGTCCATAGGGTCACAAAGAGTCAGACATGACGGAAGTGACTTAGCATGCACAGGGCCCACAAGAGCCCTTGTGAGGCAGAAGCCTGAGGAACACCAACATTCAAGGGACAGTATGAAGAAGAGGAGCCAGCAAGGGGAATTCAGGAGCTGGGAGACCCAGACGGACATCAGTCACCCATCCCCTTCTTCTCCAGGACACAGGCATCACCCCAGGGAAGCCTGTGAGCCTGTGGGTCAACAGCCTACCCTTTAGAAACAAACTACAGAGGCACGAACCAAGGACAAGAATGTGAGAGGGAAAAACTGAGAATTAGAGAGTTTCACAATTATTTTTTTTAAGAGAATGAAGGAGGAAGAGTGGTAACTGGGTCAACAGAGAGAGGAATCACAAGCCAAGGGTCTATGGAGTGGGCAGACTCACCCTACAGAGCCCTGGAAAGCTCAGCCTTTGGCAGCACCAAGCACTGTGGTGCTGGGTTCTGATGCCTGGTTGGACAGGGGGCATGGGTGGAAAGTCTGTCTGCAGAAGGGGTCCCTCCTCTCCCAACACAGCCAGTCAGTCATGCCCTTTATCCTTCAGGAAATGAGAATTTTTTTCTTTGGAGAAACTAAGCACAATATCGGACTTGAGAACACCAAGTATGGCAGAAGGTGAAGAGTAAGGAAGAGAGGTGGATTTAGTCTTTTCTCTTACCCACCTAGCAGCTCTGAAACACCACCAACCAGTAGATTAAAACATTCTACTCTGAAGAATTGAACAGCCCTAGAGAGAACTCCAGTTACTGATACCTGAAGTTCCTTCAATACAAAAATTTATTTTCCACCCAATCACCCTGATAAAGCCCATCGGTCAGCAAATTCTGGCACTTGCATAACAAGCCTCCAAAATCAACGTTTAGTGTCTCTTCCTTAAATGTGAATAAACAGTTGAGAATCATCAGAGTTTTTTTTTTTAATTTTTAAAGTTTTAAACAGGAAAAAAGGAGCAAGTCAACAGGAAAAAAGGGATCTAACAATAGAAATTTTGCAAGGAACAAAAGTTCAGAAAGAACAATAACACCAGTCCACAAAGAAAAAAGGAAAGATTGTATTCACAAAACAAGAAGAGGCTACAATGAAAAAGGAAAAAATTAAATTAAAAAAGCCTCTTTTAAGTTAAAAATATAATTAAAATATTTTTCAAAAACTCACATGATTCAGAAGACAAAAACTTAAGAAACCTTCCAAAGAGTGAAAATGCAAAAGAAAAAAGAGAAGACTAGGAGAAAAACAAAGGATGTCAGTCTCCTGATTAGCCCTGCACAAAAAAAATGAGAAAAAGATATATACCAGTCAGTGCCTGCCACCATAATCATTATGACATTTTAAATCATAAGGAATAAATGAAAATTTCTAAAGTCTTCTAAAGAGAAAAAAACAAGTAAAAGACACAAGAAAAAGAAAACATCAAACTTCTTCAAAAACATCAGTTGTTAAATATACCTTCTAAATTCTGAAATAAAATATTTTTAAATCTAGAATTCTATCTCAAATAAATTATCAGTCACATGCCAAAATAGTATAGGTTATTTCCAGGTAGTCGATGACTCCAGAAAATTACCTCCCAAGCACGAATTCTTAAGAAGTTATTAGAAGTTGGAGTTTATGGGGTTCAGTGATAGGCCACTAAAGAGATGCTGCTGCTGCTAAATCACTTCAGTCGTGTTCGACTCTGTGCGACCCTATAGACGGCAGCCCACCAGGTTCAAAGAGATGAGAGATTCAGTAAATAGAGGATCCATTGTGGGAAGGCAGTAAAGGAAATATTCATAATGATGATAAAGGAAATTCTCAAGACGACAACTATCCACTGTTTCAATTCTAGAGCAGCCAATCCAGACTAAAGCGGAAAAACAGAAAGTTCCTGGAGGAATAACTGTAGGACAAAGTGGAACTGTAGGAAAAATTGACAGGTGTTAGCAGAATTGTTCAACCATCTGAAAAAAATGCATTATAAGTACCTTTGGACATCAGGTCAATACAAAAGGAGGCAATTATTAACTCTAGGAAGAAACAAAGAATTGTACAAAAGAGGACACATGGTCACAGTACACTACTTGACTTGGGAAGAAATATTTGCACATTCATTAATATATAAACAAAATATCGATTTAACAAAAAGTAAGTTTATGCTGGAAAGATAGGAGTGTTGGAATGAAATTGAGGGAGAATTGTGTGGGAGAACCAAGTTCTCATCTACCATGGTAGAAAGTCAATGTACAAGTTCTAAAATTAGCAAATCAAGAAATAGCAACAAAGGATATTATTTTAAAACACAGCCATGTATTAAAAAAAAAGAGAGAGAGAAATGAGCTATAAAAACAGAGTGACTGCTCTGGAGAATGGGAGTGTGAAGGAGAGAAGCAAGGCAAACTATGTATATGTACTATGTGATTAAAATTAAAATTAAACATTTGAAAAAGGGCCTCTATGGCTCACACACAGTCCAGCTTACATCCCCAGGGTGTGAGAGCAGATGAAAAATTTTTAGCCAAAGCTCTGATCAAAATAAATGATGCAAAATTAAATAAAAATTAAAATAAATGATACATTTTTTTTTATCTGAGTGTCTGCATATACCCAATAGGCTTCAAAGATGAAGGGACCTGATCCTGGCCCCCAGTTGTGGACATTACAGGCAATTCTCAAACATACCGTGATATTTCATGTGTGTGCGTGCTGATCTTTCTGATTAGAATGCCTAAAGACAAACCTCCCAAGCCCCTAAGATGATGAATTTCTCTTCAACCTTTAAAACCCTTCAGAGTTACTGCGTCTTTTAGAAAGTCTTTCTTGATATCTCTTCCCTACCGTTCTTTTTCCGTCTTTTGGCCTACGTCTGACTTCTGTGTATCCCTCTAGCAGAGCATCTGTCACTCCATGTTTCAGCTGGTAATAAGCTGACTCCCTAACTAACCCGTGACCTGCTCCGCAGTCATCAGCTTGTGCCAGTTAGGCTGCAGGATGAGCGACCACAGGGTCTCAGACACTCACTGCACGAAGGTTTATCTCTCGTCACGTTACGTGGCTGCTGTGGCTCTGACTACTCCATGTCTTCTCTCCAGGTGGTACCCAGCTAAAGGTGCAGCCCTCTTCTGGACACTCCACTCTCCTGGCAGACAGAATAGAGAAAACGTGGGCAGGACCATAACATGCCCCCAAAAGCCTCTGCTCAGAAGTGACTTACATCACTTCCACCCAAGCTTCATTGGTCAAAGCTACTCACATGACCACATCTGACGTCAACGACCCAGCTTAAATACAGTCCTCTCACGGTGAAAGGAAGTGAAGAACTGCATAACACCATCTACTACAGGCTCCTTGGTGGGGTCCACAGCTTATTTTTGCATCCGGGACCTGACATAATGTTTGGCACCAAGTAGGCACTCAGTGCATTTTCACCAACTTGAACTGAATTATCAAATATACAAATCTGAGAACAGAACGAGAATTGAAAAAGGGGAAGGGCTGATGTCCAAACTCATGGTATGTGAAATAGCACTGGGCTTGGAATCCAAAGACTAAGCCCCAAAAGCCAAGACACCTCTCTGGGCTCATCTTTAATGGAAGGAGATGAGCTAGAGGATCTCTAGGGTCCCTTCTGCTTCTAACCTTTAAAAGAGTTTGTAATGTGTTCCTTAGTATCTGCTTGCCAATCTGCCAACTTCTATTAGTCATGTGTCCAGGCCTAAAACTGGAAAAGATAAATAATAAGCCCCTAAGTCAGTTCACGTGCCAAAACTGGTAATTCACCCACGTGTATAAAAGAAAACAAAACTATACTTCAAAAAGAATATGTTTTCAACAAAAATATCGTGGTAACTCTGTTTTTCTTTATAAACTATTTTGTTTTGAGCACATTGTTCTAAGCCACAAGATTTCCACTTACAGGAGAGCTAGCATGGCATTGCAGAGGGATGATTACACATCTGAAAGCATCCATACGGGGTTCAGGTTCACAGGTGGAAATTGTCACATCAATTAAAACTGTCTCACACATAGCAGAAATTCTTTGTTTGTTGAACAAATACATACTCGTCTAGATTGGATTTGTTAGGCTCTGAAGCTATCATTCCCGATCCAATATATCCTTATTTCTGTATATCTGTATGTGGCCTTTTTTTAAAGCTTTTAGAAAAAAAAATATAAAAAGGGTTGAGAAATCCTGTAGCTAATGGGCTGATGTACTAAGAGAATTATTTAACAGAGGCTGAGTCCTGAGCCCTGTGTTCGCCTCAGCAGAAGGTGAATGCTGTGATGACCCTGTTTGATTAGAGAAATGTGCACCCTTAAGTTTCCACCCATAAATCATGGATACCAACCCAGGTATCCATCACTGTCAGATCATAAAAACAACATGTACAGGGCATTTACTATATACCAGGACTGTTCCAGATTCTTTACATATATGAACTCTTATATTGATCAGAGCCACTCTAGGAAATAGGTCTTGTTATCATCTCTAGGTTACTGATGGGGAATCAAGGTACAGTTTAAATAACCCATCTGAGGTCACACACTAAGAAGCAGGGCTGGGTTTTAAAACTGAGCAATCGGGTTCCAGTCTGAACTCAGGTCAGCTCTTCTTTATTCTGCCTGAGCATGTGGCATGCTGTCAGATGAGCTGGTTCCATTCCTGGATATAGGTATAGCCTGAAGCCATAAGCATACAATCTCTCTCCCTCTTAAAGACCCTTGCCATAAATAAGGCTTCCCTGGTAGCTCAGTGGTTTAAAAAAAAAAAAAAATCCACCTGGCAATGCAGGAGACACGAGTTCCATCACTGGGTTGGGATGATCTCCTGGAGAAGGAAATGGCAACTCACTCCAGTATTCCTGCCTAGGAAGTCTCATGGGCAGAGGAGCCCGTGGGCTACAGTCCACGGGGTCACGGAAGAATGGGACATGATTGAGTGATTAAACAGCAACAGCAACAACTTACCCTGCCCAGCTCAGGAGACTTCGGTTTCCATCCTCAAACTGTGGGCACTATGAGGAAAGTGAGTGTGTCTGGCTCCCTCAGATGCCAGAGAGAGTCATTTTTTTTTTTAAGGATAAGAATGCTCATCTATCCTCACCCATCTCCAAGCCTTGAGACTCTATGCCCTCTTGCCTGGATGAGTGTAAGCAAAGATGATGTTTCCCTGGGACAGCGGGGTCTCATTCCTTGTGGCCACAGCACTGCAATTGTCAGGCAAGGCTCTTTCCTGTAAAGGCCAATCAATACTGCTCCACCCCACATCCCCACCCTTTCCTGCTCCTCGCTCTATAACTGCTATTGATTACAGCAGAGCTGGGAAGCAAATGCCAAAATATATCAATCAATCACCAAGATGGCAGAGAGACTTTATTAAAACCATTACACCTTCTTCTGTTTTCCTGCCCACCCCAGCTTCCTCCGCCCAGTGGCCATTTCCTTGGAAGGTTTCCAAGAACTTTGCAGACATGATCTGATGGCTGGTGGAATTTCCTCTATTTGGGGAAAATTTAGACCCTGAGAAGGAGCAAGAACAAGTCCCATGGTGAGAAGATGGAAACCAGGTGTGTGAAAAAACACGCATGTGTCTGTGTGTAGTACGTATATGAAAATGTGCACGTATGCCAGTTGGTTTAAAGGAAAACCAACATTAGTCACATTTCAGAAACACTTGGTAATTATCGCTGAATTTTTTACAAATCAATTCCTTCTGGTCGCTTAATGTCCTTCACTAAGTGGTTTAATTGTGAAATTTCACTTTATAATTGGGTTCATTGTAATGCAGAAAGTGGTAGATTTGCATAAGCAAATGACAAACAGTTAACAAAATCCATTAGCAGAGAAGGAGGCATCCAATGAGCCACACACCTGGGCTTGGAATCAAACCTGTGGTGAGGGAGTGCCCGCCCCAGCCCAGGCCTGTTGCCCCTAAGCAGACAGAGGGGAAGCAAAAGAAGCATTTCAAATGCTTTCCCGATGCGCAGCATGGGAGGAAACCAGCCCGTGAGCAGAAGACTCAAAGTGAGGAAGAATTTTTCCTTGTCCCTCAAAGACCAGAGACATTTCTGTGCAAGGAAATTCAGGCAAGGATTTTTAAAGAATCTAGAATGTACACAGATCTTTGATAACTCTTATTCCGGGTTTCTGAAAAGACCATTAGACTCAGAATAATCCTCTCCAGTATTCTCACCTAAAGAATCTGATGGACAGAGCAGCCTGGTGGGCTACAGCCCATAGGGTTGCAGAGAATCAGACATGACTGAAGCGACTTAGCACGCACACAGAAAGGATTATGGAGCCCTGACCTCCAGTCCTCTTTCTGTCATGAGCTAGCAAGGAGCCTCCCGTTGGGAACCTCAACAGATCCTATCTAAATGTCTGTGTGTCTCAAGATCCTGCTATCAACACAGGTAACTGACAAAATGATTCATTCATTCCAAAAATATTTACTGAGCCCAAGTTGAACGGTTCTATGAAGACCTACAAGACCTTTTAGAACTAACACCTAAAAAAGATGTCCTTTTCATTATAGGGGACAAGAATGCAAAAGTAGGAAGTCAAGAAACACCTGGAGTAACAGGCAAATTTGGCCTTGGAATGTGGAATGAAGCAGGGCAAAGACTAATAGAGTTTTGGCAAGAAAATGCACTGGTCATAGCAAACACCCTCTTCCAACAACACAAGAGAAGACTCTACACATGGACATCACCAGGTGGTCAACACTGAAATCAGATTGATTATATTCTTTGCAGCCAAAGATGGAGAAGCTCTATACAGTCAGCAAAAACAAGACCAGGAGCTGACTGTGGCTCAGATCATGAACTCTTTATTAACAAATTCAGACTGAAATTGAAGAAAGTAGGGAAAACCGCTAGACCATTCAGGTATGACCTAAATCAAATCCCTTATGATTATACAGTGGAAGTGAGAAATAGATTTAAGGGCCTAGATCTGATAGATAGAGTGCCTGATGAACTATGGAAT
>SJYQ01095507.1:19564-48622 GCA_006410935.1 Redunca redunca
GCTCCGCAGAAAGAGAGAGAGGCAGTGGAACTTCCCTCAGCAGAGAGCCGAGGGGTCCCGAGGAAAAGTGAGCCTGCTGTCCGCCAACCCAGCCCCTCGGCGAGCGAGAGACAATAACAGGCGACAGAGGTTCTGTCTAGTGCGGTTCCACTTTATTGCTGCAAGTTCCCTGCTTATAAAGGCAAGGGGGGGGAGTTGCACCAATCACGTTAAAGGTCAGATCGTCATGTGCTATCATTATAACGGGAGTCTATAGTGATCAGGCGCTGTCCATGTGCACAGAAACCAAGAGAGCCAATCAGAAGTTTTGACAACATAGACCACGCCCCCATCGCTTCCGCCAGCCGCCATCTTTGTTTCCGTTTCTGACTGCAAAGGTTTCTATTTTAAGGTTTCCCAATTAGGGCCCCACAAATCTGGATGCAGGCCAGGAAGCAACAGTTAGAACTGGACTTGGAACAACAGACTGGTTCCAAATAGGAAAAGGAGTATGTCAAGGCTGTATATTGGCACCCTGCTTATTTAACTTATATGCAGAGTACATCATGAGAAATGCTGGACTGGAAGACACACAAACTGGAATCAAGATTGCCAGGAGAAATATCAATAACCTCAGATATGCAGATGACACCACCCTTATGGCAGAAAGTAAAGAGGAACTAAAGAGCCTCTTGATGAAAGTAAAAGAGGAGAGTGAAAAAGTTGGCTTAAAGCTCAACATTCAGAAAACAAAGATCCTGGCAACCAGTCTTCATCACTTCATGGGAAATAGATGGGGAAACAGTAGAAACAGTGTCAGACTTTATTTTGGGGGGCTCTAAAATCACTGCAGATGGTGACTGCAGCCATGAAATTAAAAGACGCTTACTCCTTGGAAGAAAAGTTATGATCAACCTGGACTGCATATTCAAAAGCAGAGACATTACTTTGCCGACTAAGGTCCATCCAGTCAAGGCTATGGTTTTTCCATTGGTCATGTATGGATATGAGAGTTGGACTGTGAAGAAAGCTGAGTGCCGAAGAATTGATGCTTTTGAACTGTGGTGTTGGAGAAGACTCTTGAGAGTCCCTTGGACTGCAAGGAGATCCAACCAGTCCATCCTGAAGGAGATCAGCCCTGGGTGTTCTTTGGAAGGAATGATGCTAAAGCTGAAACTCCAGTACTTTGGCCACCTCATGCGAAGAGCTGACTCACTGGAAAAGACTTTCATGATGGGAGGGATTGGGGGCAGGAGAAGGGGACAACAGAGGATGAGATGGCTGGATGGCATCACTGACTCGATGGACATAAGTCTGAGTGAACTCCAGGAGTTGGTGATAGACAGGGAGGCCTGGCGTGCTGCGATTCATGGGGTCGCAAAGAGTCAGACACAACTGAGCGACTGAACTGAACTGAACTGCTATGAGCAGGTACTGTAGAAATTACAGAGACTCACAAGGAAATGGGGTAAGGACCAAGCTGGAGGACACGCAGATAAGCTGGAGAAAAGGCCTTGCTGTCATGGAACTTAGGGTCTGATGGAGCATTATGAACTGGACTCTATCCTCCCTAAATTCACATGCTGGAGCCCTAATCCCCAGTGTGGCTGGTCTGGAGACAGAGTCTTTAGGGAAATGCGTGCATGCATGTTCAGTGGCGTCTGACTCTTTGTGACCCTATGGACTGTAGCCCGCCAGGGTCCTCTGTCCATGGGATTTTCCAGGCAAGAATACTGGAGTGGATTGCCATTTCCTCCTCCAGGGGATCTCCCACGTCTCCTGCATTGGTCAGAGCCAATGAGCCACCTGGGAAGCCCCTCTTTAGGGAAGTAATTAAAGGAAGTCACGAGAGTGGGATCCTGATCCAATAGGACTGGTGTGCCTATAAAAAGAAGAAAGAATGTCAGAGCCTTCTCTCTCACCACACAAGCACAGAGAAGAGGCCACGTGAGAACACGGGGAAGAGGGTCCATCTGCCCGCCAGAAGGAGAACCCTCACCAGAAACCAACCCCGCTGCCAGCTTGTCTGGGCCAGGCAGCCTCCAGACCCACGACAAAATAAAGCTGTGTTGTCTTGGCCACCTACTCGGTGGCATTTTATTATGGCAGCTGGGGCAGCCTAACATGTTTCAGCACGGGAGGGGGCCTGATCAGGTGCACACTGTCCAATTCTAGGGGTAAGGGACGGCTCCCAGAAGGATGGGCAGGGGAAGAGAAACCAGGGCAGGGCGCCTCTGTGGACGGAGCCTGTAGTGTCAGAGGAGAGCGAGTGGAGAGAACAAGGCTGAGAAAGTGAGGGGAGCCCTCTGGGGAAGGTCTCATGAGCAAACGTGCCCTTGCAGATCTTGGACACCGAGACACTGCTCTACCTTGTAAAACTTTGGACCCACCCATTGATGATTCTGATTCTGCTGGGGGAAAAAAATGCCATCTTGGGTCCTACAGGAACGAAGAAGTAGTCGACCTTCCTTGCCACCCTATGCAGTGGAATCTCCCTTTAGCATGTCTGCATACATTCCCCGTGGAAATCTTTTGCTTTTCTCTCTATAAGCTCCACCCCCTAGCCTTTCAAAGCATCTGCTGGGATGGTTCCTTCTTCAGGTGCTTGCTTTCAATTCCGCAAAATTCCCTTGCTTTTTGTTAATAATTGCTAACATTAGCCCCCAGTGGCTCAGCTATAAAGAATCTGCCTGGAGATGTGAGTTCAATCCCGGACTGGGAAGATCCCCTGGAGTAGGATACGGCAACCCACTCCAGTATTCTTGCCTGGGAAATCCCATGGACAGAGGAGCCTGGCATTCACGGGGTGGCAAAGAGTAAGACACAACTTAGCAATTAAACAACAACAAAACTGAGTTAGCTAAGGCTAAGTGTGTAGCAGACACTGTTTTGAGGGCTTTTTGTGTATTAGCTCTTTTAATCCTCAAAACCACCACATAAAGTAGATTCTATTAACTCTAGTTTATGGATGAGGAGGCTGAGCACAGAGAGATTAAGACGCTTGCCTTGGGCCACTCAGCTAAAATGGAGCAGCCAGAATTAAAACCTGCAGTCTAGCTTGGGTGTCCTTACTGCTAACCACAAATCCATATTGTCTTTGGGGGCTGGGGGGAGGGACAGAGAAACCAAGACTCGGGTTCCCATAGCTAGTTTTAAGTGCAAGAGTCTTTCTGATTCCTGCGCCTATGCTCTTGATCTCTTAAGCGAATGGAGAAGAGGTAGGCGGCTTTGAGAGTCACTCAGGAAGGAAACTAAGTGGAACAACCATGGCACAGTTGGAAACTAAGGGAGAGGGTGAGAGAGAAAGAGGAGGTTGGGGTGACAGCCAGCTCTCTGGTTAATCGCACAGCCAGACCTTCATCATCTTGTGACACCTTCTTAATTCATTTATTTGTTTATGAAATGACAAATACTTAGCCAGAATCTACTATGATTCGGCACTGGGCTGAGAAAAGAGGAACAGCTACATACTAATGACTGTGACGCTCATCTGCCCCTTCCCCTTGCCCTCATCCAGGAGCTCAAGGACTTTACATTCTAGGAAAGGGCTGATATATGAATAAACGCAAAAATTATCACAGTGTGCTTATATATGTCTATCAGTGTATGTCTTTCTATCCATAAAGCATTGAAAGGACAGCCCATCTCTGCCTAAAGGGGTCAGGGGAGGTATCACCTTGAGGAAGGTGCCATTTAAGCCTGTTGTGAAGGATGATGGGACTATATCCCAGGAGAGCAGCTGGGCTCCTTGGAGCATCCCTGGAGAGCATATGAGAGATACCCGAATCCCTGGGCACAGAGGCATAGAATCAGAGCATGTGAGCAGTGAGAGGAACCTCAGAGGTCTTCTCGTTTCAGCGCCGTGTCAGGCCCTGCAGGCACAGCCCCATCAGAGAGTCAGCCCAGCCCCAGTTCCAGCCCGGAACCCGAACACAGCTCCCTTGGGGAGCACACAGGCAGACGGTCAACAATCAATAGGACAGCACCTGTGTTCTGGGCCTTGTGATCCACCGGTTGCAGAGGGTAAAGGAGACAGAAGTGGGCGAGGAGTCAAGAAAGTCTCCACCTCCCTGGTTTGTACAACTTAAAGAGATGGCTCTGAACCTCCGCCTCCCCCAGTGCCTCCCAGGTTCCCAGCTTCCGGCTTCCACATCCCGCTCCCCCTCACCAGCCCGTCTTAGGTTTCCAAGTAAGGATCTCTTTCTCCGTCCCTCGCTTCTCTCTGCTCTTTCAATTCCATCTTCAGTTGCAGGTTCTCTTTTCAACTGTTCCTGGGGAACCCAGCCACTACCGGTGACCCTCTGCCCTGTGGTCTATCACGAAGGTCAAAGGGTTGCCGTTCAGCAATCTGCCAGCAGGGGGCAGTCCTGCAGCCGGTCTCCATCCCGGCCCGAACCTCCCAGCCCCCAGGCCGGTCACAACTCCTTAGAGATGCAAATTGAGAGGCAGCCTTCCTAACCCGAGAGGGCTGCTAATTCTCTGAAGAGTATGCAGATTTCCAGCCTGCCTTTGCCTGGGTTTGTTTGTTTTACTTTGCAATAAATTTAATACAGATTGCCTGAAGCAGAGAGGCAGATGGACTATAAACTCTGCATTTTGAGCAGCCTTAGTTACTGGGTTGGTGTGGTTTTGATCCCTGCTTAAATTATATCTATGAAATTTGACATGGATTTGGGTCTGGGGTTTGCTGGCTTCGTGGTGCTCTGGAGCCGCTTCTAGAGAATTTACAAGGGCTGATTTGATTATGGGGACTTTAATTTCTCACAGAGGCTAACAAGGAGGCTGGGGAGCCTGGCTGATGTGTAACAGAAAGAAGGGAAAAGGAGAAAGTTAGGTTGGGTTGCGGCCTGCCCCGGTGCACATGATGTCAGTACTGTTTTCTCTCACCCTTTGCAGGGCCTTAAGTTAGACACCCCAGGGACTGTGGGCTGAAGCCTGTGCTGACCCAGGGGGAGGGAGGAGGTGCTGTTGTGCAGTGGAAGGTGTCCACAAGAAGCTCAGTGTCCAGGAAAGAATCAGGCGTGCATACGAGGCAGACAGTAAAACGTCTATAAAGAGACATTAACATGAAGCACACACAAAGCATTGTATAACAGTGTAAACTGGGCTTGAGGGGATGTGGCAGAAGCAGGGGAACTGCAGCTCATCCCTCCCGCTGGCACCTGGTCTGTATGCCAAGGGGCAGCCCTCTCCCCTCCCTGCTCCCTCTTAGACCACCAAAGGAAAGATGATGCAGTGAACCAGGAGCAGGACAAGCCAAGTCCTAGCCCCAGCTCCTCCAGACGTTTGTTGCAAAGTTGGGCAATCGGTTCCGCTTCATGGAGCCTCAGTTTCTCTATCTGCAAAATCAGAATCACATGATTGTCACAAGGCCCAAGTAGGATAACTTGGGTAAGAATGCATGTATGTTGGAAAAGACTGGAACATAAACTGTCTCTTGAATGATCAGGCCATTTTCTCCATTGTGAAAGAATCACTGATTAGAATGGGTAGGCCTGGGGCAGAGGGGAGGTATGAAGGGAATTCTGCAAACTTCTCATAAGACTGAGAGTCGGGCCCCACAGTCCAGGCAGGCGCAGAGGCCAGCTCTCGGACTTGGCCCTTCTGCTCGCCTGCACACAGAGCCTGTATGTGAGCAGAGGCCTGGCTGGGTACCAGGCGTGGTTTCCAGCAGCAGCAGACCCCGGGCACTGTTCTGGAGGACTCTGGGGGCCTGAACCCCCAGCCTGAGCCGGGCAGGGAGGTGGGGCCACACACTCATCTTCCCTGGGAAATCCCAGCGTCCAGGCAGAGCCAGCCACAGGGCCTGAGGAAGGGCCCTTTCTCTGCTCCCCCTCCTGTGCGCGTTTGCGTCCTTTCGCAGAGGCTGGGCCAGGAAGGGAGCTACAAAGAGTCATTGAGGCAAAGGGACAAAGAGAAGGAAGAGGGCAGATAAAGGAAGAAGGAAGGAACTCAGGATATGCTGATGTGTGTTCCTTCCTGGTGGGGGGAAGATCGCCAGAAGACAAGCAAAGAAGTAAGAAGCCTGCAAAGGGGACCAGAGAAGGAAAGGGCCAGGCTTTGCAGGGGGAGGGCGGCGGTGGGAGGTAGAGGCTGAGATTAAATGGAAATGAGGGGCTTGGTCACCATGGAGAAAGAAGCTGGAAGCTTTGGCAGCAGTTAGTCTGTTAGGAGGAAAGGAGGGGATGAAAGCTGCTGTGGGTGTGTCTCTACACACCAAGGGGTTGGAAAATAGCCAGCTAATTCAGCCCCGAGCAGGGGGTGGAGGGGAGGAGGGGAGGGTGAAGACCACCAGTTGAATGGTTGAATTCTCCCCCAAACAATAATCCTTTTCCAGTGTCACTTCGACATTCTACCTGTTCCTCTGGCCTCAGAACACAGTACATTAAAACTGTTAGTTGTCAAGATTTTGTTAAATTAAATTTGCTGACCCTCCCCACCACACCCACACATTCCCTCTCTCTCTCTCTGTCTCCAGTGATCTATATGGCAAGGAAAAAAGAGTGTGTTAGTCGCTCAGTTGTGTCTGACTCTTTTCGACCCCATGGACTGTGATTCACTAGGCTCCTCTGTCCATGGAATTCTCCAGGCAAGAATACTGGAGTGGGTAGCCGATCCCTTCTTCAGGGCATCTTCCCAACCCAGGGATCAAACCCAGGTCAGGGCATATTCCAAACCCAGGGATCAAACCCGGGTCTCCCACATTGCAGGTGGATTCTTTACCAGCTGAGCCACAAGGGAAGCCCAAGAATACTGGAGTGGGTAGCCTATCCCTTCTTCAGGGGATCTTCCCGACTCAGGGCTCTAACTGGGCCTCCCACACTATAGGCAGATGCTTTACCATCTGAGCTACCAGGGAAGTCACACCAGACAAGTGAGAGGAGGAAGCCCTAAATTCTGTGGCAGCGATGGAAGAAGGAAGATGAGGCTGAGGCCAGGAAGGGCTGGGGAGGGGGGAAGCATGATGGTGGAAGTGAGGGTAACCAGACACCTCGCTCTTCCTAGAACCTCCTGATGGAAGATGAAGAAGTTCAGCTAGCACAGGCCATAAGCCCAGAGGATGGTCACTCTGCTTTCCAGTTTGTGCCTGGGCAGTACCATCCTTAGACCCACCACTGGGACTCTGCCGGACCCCACATTTTAGAAGGGCCTGTGCCCCCTCTCATATGGGCATTCCTCCCCAGGGGGCAAGGAGCAGAAACTCGCTCCCCTTTCTGGGCCGTGTTCCAGGGACTGGGCCAGCCGCAGGGTGAGCACTGGAAGGGGAGTGGGGAGTTATGATACAGACACATCTTGGGACAGGGATCAGGGGACATGGGGCTCCTGGCAGACCAGAGCTGTGTGGGTGATGGGAAAGGTGGGGAGAGGAGGTGCTGGGGGCAGGCCTCCCTGCAACCCCTTGCCTTGGCCTGAGAATGTCAGCCGCTGCCCTGAGCAGGGGAGAGCCTGGCTTCAGAGATGGAGGTGAGGAGATTGAAAAAAAAGCCAGGAATCCAAGATTATTAGAGGTTAGAAGCTGAAGGAGAAAAAGGAGCCAGAGTTAGGACAATTGAACTCTGAGCATGTGTGGCATAGGACAGGGGAGAGAGAGAGAACTGTAAGGGCATCTCCTGTGGGGTTTGGTACACGCTCATACCAAAACCCATTCATTATTTATCTGCAATTCGAATTTGACTGGCTGCCCTGTATTTTATCTGGCAACTTCTCCCTGAGGCTGGGGGAGTTGGAATGGTGGCTGGGAGGCTATGTCACGAGTTCGGTGAGGACAAGAGTATCTTCATAGATCTAAGAGGCAGACAATCTTCCTAAAGCTAAAGCATGCCAGAGAGCCCTAACCATACAGTGTCAGTGGGCCAGGCCAATTCTTCCAACTATGATGGGTTATGAAAGACCCCCTCATTTTCAAAGGCCTTGGGCTGTGTAGAGAGTATGGCCCCTTATCTGTCAATGACTGAGATGGAACCAAAATTCAAGTGGTAGACAACTGAGTCCCCCAAGGGGGAATAAAATCTCTTTTTGCACCTGCTGGAATCCCAGAGGCTAGCGAGGTTCAAACTGATAAGAAAGAATTTCCTTCACTGAAAGCATCTTGCCTCAGTGCTTCATGTTGAAAAGGGGGTCTCTGCCAGCAAAGGAGAAGTGTAATTCACACTTTTTGTGAAAGTTGACACAACTCTATGCTATTTTTTACACTAAAACTCTCCTACTGTAACTGATGCTCTTGTTTTCAGAATCTAACCTCTTAGATGCTGTGTTCCAAGAAGAACGTAAATAAAGAAATACATGAATCAATAATAATCCTACATTAATTTTGAACTCAGTTATGAAAACAGAAGCAAAAGAGATCAATGGATGCCAAACAAAAAAGGATGGACTCAGAAAAACATTTTTTAATTCCCAAAAGTTTCACAAGGGTGAGACAAACAATAGAGAATATAATAATATTAAAACCAAAATAATAAAGGAACATAACAGCAGTGTCCTGTTAAGTAACTGGATGGGATTCATCAGCGTAGCAACTGGTGCTAAGCGTTTTTTAATTTTCTCCCTGCTGGAGATTCGCCTCTCACAGTCTCAACAAAGAGATGAACCGCTTGTCAGAGATGAGACCTTCCACAAAGCAAAATGGCATTCTCTGGTGTTTATTTCCTTCTTCATACCTCCTCCCCAAAGAGGAAAAGCTGATCATTCTTTAAAAGACCCCAAATCTAGAAATGATTCCTTCTATTCCTGAGGATCACCCAGTTACATTATGCAAAGAGTTAATTTCACTATGGTTCATGCTGGGAAGCCAGGTTTAATACAAATTACTAATTGTCTTTCCTTAGGAAGGAATCACTTTGAAAAAGCAGAAGACAGAGGCAGACCCAGTATTTAAAGGATGCATCTGGGCCAAGGGAAGGCCCAGTGGTGCCACGGTGCTTTCAACAATGTTAGAAAATTTGAATCCAGGAGAACAGTGGGACCCAAGCACTAGGGGAGCCACATGAAAAGAACCCACAGCTGAGCAGTCAGGGCTGCATGCTCCTCCACAGGGTGATTCAGCTGCAGGAAAATGACATGATGGCTCAAACTGGACTAACAGTGTTAATTTTTTTTTTAATTTTAGAATTTTGTTAGCATTTAATTAATTTTTAGCTGTGAAAAGCTATAAATGTTGGGAAGTCATACCTATTCTTTTGTCTGCACCTTTTAAGTCATATATGATACAAAAAATCCAGGTCCATGTTAGATGTCTGAGAGACTATTTTTCCTCTTTGAGAAAATTCTGAACACCAATCAGATATGAGTAACAATGGTAGAGTGGAAGGACTTAGGCTTGGGGCCTGAGTCTAACATCATTACTGGGCATCAGGGGCAGGTCGGGGCTTCCCTGGTGGCTCAGTGGTACAGATCCCGCCTGCCCAAGCAGGAGACACAAGAGATGTGGGTTCAACCCCTGGGTCGGGAAGATTCTCTGGAGAAGGGAATGGCAAGCCACTCCAGTATTCTTGCCTGGAGAATCCCATGGACAGAGGAGCCTGGTGGGCTACAGTCCATGGGGTCACAGAGTGGAATATGCCCGCAGTGATTGAGCACGCACAGGGGCGAGTCTGTGCCTTTTCACTTTCTCAGGGGTGCTATGAGGATCACAGGAGATAACCAATGTGGATAACCATTTTAAAAGTGAAAGTGAAAGTTAAACTTGCTCAGTTGTGTCCGACTTTTTGTGATCCCATGGATATAGTCCATGGAATTCTCCAGGCCAGAATACTGGGTAGGTAGCCTTTCCCTACTCCAGGGGATCTTCCCAACCCAGGGATCAAAACCAGGTCTCCTGTATTGCAGGCAGATTCTTTACCAGCTGAGCCACAGGGGAAACCATATTAAAAAGTGTTGCTCAAAACATGTGAAAAGTATTTTCCATAGTATTGTAATAAAAGGTAAACAGTCTAATTTTGAGATGAATAGTCCCTGGATTCGCCTGCATGAACTCAGTGAGATGAAGAATATTGCTTCTGGGGGAACTTCCCAGGCAGTCCAGTGGTTAAGACTCCGCCTTGCAATGCAGGGAGTGCAGGTTCATTCCCTGGTCTGGGAGCTAACATCCCACATGCCTAGTGGCCAAAAACACAGAACATAAACAACAGAAGCAATGTTGTAACATATTCAGTAAAGACTTAAAAAAAAGAAAGTTGCTTCTGTTTTGGTTAACCTAAGAAGACTGCAGCGAAGAGAAGGAAGGTCATAGAAGAGGGAACATGCGCTGAGCCCGCTGGTTTACCTCGCTCAGCTCAGAGACACTGCAGGGCTGCCCCTCCAGGCTTGCTCCCTGACGGGGCTGGTAGACCCTGCTGCCCTATTCATTCCCAGTTCTGCTTTCTTTCTCCTGCCTTCCAAGACCCCCTTCTGAGCCAGTCTGGGAAATGAGACAGAAAAAGTATTACTTAATGGTGTCTGAGGAAGACTTGTCAATTTTTCCTGCTCTGGCCCTCGCCCAACTTTCCAATCAGCAGTATTGCACACCACGTTGGACCCACCAACCTCGGTTCAGTCGGAAATTCCAAGCACTGAATTCGCTGAAGGAGAAAAAGCAGAAGTAGAGAAGGCTGGGGTAGAGGCAGGGGTGCGTGTTAACACCTATCCAGTGTTAACATTTTTGGAAAATGGATGCAAATACAAATTAGTGACATCTTCGTAGAGAATTTAGACATTAGTAGTTCCCAGACTACAGCAGCATTTTTGGTCATTATTTGACACCAAAAGGGAAGAGGCTGCTCAAATATTGCTTTTTTTTTTTTTTTTTTTTTACCCCTAGAGCATGAATTAGCCATTGTCTTGCCAACAGAGAATAAAACACAATTCTTTTTTATAAGTAAAAACAAATTCAGTATATAATAAGATACCATTGCCTGGAGAATCCCATGGACAGATACCATTGTAGCCTGGCAGGCTACAATCTGTGAGGTTGCAGAGTCAGACATGACTGAAGCGACTTAGCACGCGCCTCTCCTCAAAAGAGTGAAACAGGCCAGGGCGATGGAAGAGCAAGTCCAAAAACAGGCTTATGCGAGGAAAACTTGACATACGATAAATCTGGCATCATGAATCACAGTAAAAAGAAGAATTATTTCATACATGGTAAAATAAATTTGAATCTATTTCATAACTGAATAAGAAAATAAACTCTATGTGGAGTCAACACCTCAATGGGAAAGGTGAAAATGTAGACTAATAGAAGAAAATATATGATAATATGCTGTGACCTTGAGGTGGGAAAAATATAAGGAGAAAAATGGCTGGAGTTTACATTGCCATTAAAGAGTGCTGTTCAGTGAAGTATACCATCGACCGAGTTAGCAGACAAGTAATGCCTGGAAGAAGACGTTTGCACTAACAAACGTTCAGGGGATCCAAAAATATTAGTAAGAAAAAAAAAAGAGGAGACAACAGAAAAACGAGCAAAGTATAGGTCTATATATAGGTAGTACATAGAAAGGGACATCCTAACAGCTAACAAGTCTTTGAAATGATGCTTAAATTCACAAATAATACAAAGAACACAGAAAAAAAAATAAAGTATCACTTTCCAGCAGGGGTCCCCAGCCTCCAGGATTTACTGCCTGTTGATCTGAGGTGGAGAAGGCTGAGCGCCGAAGAATTGATGCTTCTGAACTGTGGTGTTGGAGAAGACTCTTGAGAGTCCCTTGGACTGCAAGGAGATCCAACCAGTCCATCTTGAAGGAGATCAACCCTGGGATTTCTTTGGAAGGAATGATGCTAAAGCTGAAACTCCAGTACTTTGGCCACCTCATGCGAAGAGTTGACTCATTGGAAAAGACTCTGATGCTGGGAGGGATTGGGGGCAGGAGGAGAAGGGGACGACCGAGGATGAGATGGCTGGATGGCATCACGGACTCAATGGACGTGAGTCTGAGTGAACTCCAGGAGTTGGTGATGGACAGGGAGGCCTGGCGTGCTGCGGTTCATGGGGTCGCAAAGAGTCGGACACGACTGAGCGACTGAACTGAACTGAACTGATCTGAGGTGGAGCTGATGTAATGATAATAGAAATTAAGTGCACAATAAATGTAATGCACTTGAATCATCCCCAAACCATCTCACCCCTGCCCATGGAAAAACTGTCTTCCGTGAAACCAGTCCCTGGTGCTAAAAAGATTGGGGCCCACTACTATACAGCTAATAAATTAGCAAAAAATCAGAAGTCTCATAATACTAAGTGCTGGCAAGGATGCAGAGAAACAAGAAAGCTGATAAATGTGAAAACTAGCACAGTTATTTTAGAAGGCAGCTTGGTAGGACTTACAGAAGTGGAGACTTCTTGGAGCCCAGGACCCAGCGCCGCCGCTGTGTGGGTACACAGGCCCTGGAGGAACTCTCGCACCGAATGTCTATCACCGCCCTGATGGAGGCAGCAAAGTGCTGGTGGCTCTGGGTGTCCATCAACAAGGGAAGAGAAGAGTGAATGGCGGTGACTACAAATGACAAAACTGTGTGCCGTGGTAAGACGGAAGGAAACAGATCTGCTTAAAGCAACAGGCTTCCCAGCTGGTGCTAGTGGTAAAGAACCTGTCTGTCAATGCAGGAGACCCAAGAGGCTCAGGTTCGATCCCTGGGTGGAGAAGATCCCCTGGAAAAGGAAATGGCAACCCACTCCAGTATTCTTGCCTGGAGAATCCCATGGACAGAGGAGCCTGGCAGGCTATACAGACCACAGGGTCACAAAGAGTCAGACACGACTGAACCGACTTAGCACAGGACAAAGCAACAGGGATAGGCTTCCAAACTGGAGATGGGGGAGATGTTGGGGAGAGGATAGCTTCATAGCACAATACCATTTACATAAATTTTTTAAAGACACAAAGGAACCCTACTTATGTTTCAAGGATACATATGTGGGTGAATAAACTTCTGGAAGGTGAATTAGAAGGACATAACAGATGACAGTGGACACTGGGGTGCTCTAGCCATACCCCTCTTCAGGGCCAGTGCACCCACCCCCAGCTGCTGGGATGTTAGTGCTGAAACTAAGGCTGCGCCCCTCAAGGGAACTGCTTCACCAAGGTTAGGCCCCTTCTAAGGGAAGCGATCTGTGGTTGGCTGAGGCAGGGCTCACAAAGGACCCTTGGGAAAGCTCTCAAGGGTCCTGCCAGCTCTCGAGCTTGCATGGCCTCAGCCGAGTCCTCATTTGCAACCATGATAGGAATCAGCTTTGCCTGCAGTCCCAGCCTAGACACTCTCACTTCCTCTTATGTGTCTCTCCTGAACAAACCTGTGCACAACTCTCATCTTAGAACCTTCTCCAGAAAGCCGTCATCAAGGAACACATTCAGTAATCAAGAGTGGAGAAGAGAGCAGGCATGGAGACAGGGGAACAGAAAGAGGCAATGAGGATCCAGGAAGTCCACGAGAGGTCCCATCGGACCAGCCCTGACGGCAGAACTCGGAATCAAGAACATGACCGACGCCGTCAGGTGCAAAACCCACAAGATCAAAACCATCTGCCTCTGGGCAGTTCACACGCTGCCCCTTCCCTGTTCGATTTACTCTGTCACTGAACACCTGCCTGTGGGCCAGTGGACTCAAAAAAGCCAGGTGGGTAACTTGGCGAGGTCTTATGTTTTCTTACCCTTGTCACCAGGGGCATCCTTGAGAACTTGGAAGCCAGGGATCACCCCGCCTCCCCACCCTCACCTTGGCCTAAGCCTATCCTTACTGCAAGGAGCTATGAGGGAGCTGCATCTGGTCCACGGCGGAAGGTGGGAGTCAGCGTGGTGTGTGTGTGTGGGAGTCAGACAGAGACTGTGTTTTCACCTTGGACCTAGCACAGCCTCAGATTCAACAGAGATAAAGAGCCTGATTTTTCCGTTCACTCTGTCACCAGATGGAGCAAGATCTCCACGGCGCTTGCGATGTGGGGAGGTTTTGGGGAGCGACCCCGGCTGCCTCTGCGAAGGTGCCGCACTAACTGGGCTCCTGCTCTGCCGTCTGCTCCCTGTCCCACTGTCTCTCTTCTCCTTGGACTCTCCTGCTTGATGCTTTTCTGGGACAGGAAAGAGTTCACTTCCTTGGGCTCTGACCCAGTCTCCTCTCCACCCACCACCCCCCTACCCGCCCCGCCCTGGCCAGATCTCCAGAGTCTTTTGCCCTCTTCAGGGTCTCTGGGTTAACTTCATGGGCTCAGACATGGAAACAGATGAGACTAAGGAAAGAGGAAAACTCTTTCAGAGAAAAGCCAGAGCACCTGTCCACACCTGGGAAAGTGTGATGTTTAGTTAAGCCATCCAGTGGCTGACCAGAGGCTGAGTTCTCGCGCCTCATTAAAACAACAGCAACAACAGAAGACCATGTTAGAAGGCATATGAGTGAATTATAATATGAACTCGCCAACTCACCCTTTCAATAAAATGCATTGCACTCCTGCAGTATGTATAGCATATGAGTATGTTTGGAAGGCAGGGGCTTCCTGAAGGAATAAGAAACCATCCTTCATGTCTGGGAGCTTACAATATGATAAGGTAAGGCTTGCACACAAATATCTATGATGTAAAGTGCAACGAGGTAAGGCCACTGAGAAAGTTACCCCCGAATGTTCCAAGTGTTCAGAGCGGGGAAGCTCACATTAGAAATGAGAAGCCAAGGTTTTCTGAGCCATATAACTTCCTGAGATGAACTGCAATTGATGGAGAGAATTTGTTGTTAAAATAATTTTCAAATTAATTTGGATACATCTGCAAAATAAATTGGATCGCATTTTTTAGTTTATTATTTGACTGTGCCGGGTCATAGCTGAGTTGCAGCATGCAAACCCTTAACTGCAGCATGTGGGATCTAGTTCCCTGACCAGGGAATGAACCTGGGCCCCCTGCACTGGGACCGTGGAGTCTTAGCCACAGGACCACCATGCAAGTCCCTTGAATATCATTGTTTAAAAGATGATCAACAACAATTCTACTTGTTTTTTAAGAGTTATAGAGGGTAAGAAGTCAATATTCCCTTTTCATCCACCCCATTCCATCCCCCCAGATTAACGATTTTAACAATTTGGTGTGTATCAGCCCTCATCTTTAAGTGGAAATGATTTTCACAGAAAGAGTAGGAAAAGGGTGTCACAGGTAAAGAATGAGAGTAAGAGAAAAGGCAAGTCATCTGCCTGGAGTGCTCAGCAAAAGCAGAAGAAGATAGAGAGGACAGGGTGAGGGGAGTTGGGCTCTTGGCACAGAGGTTCCCCTGTTTGGAATTCTGGACAGTAGGCAATGTTAAATAAGAAATGGTAAAAAAGGAATTAGGGGAAAAAAAAGGAATTAGGAATTTTTAACTAAAAGAGAAGATGTTAGGAGGCTCATGGCAGCAGCAATAATTCAATTATATAAAGTGCATTCATGTGGAAGACAGACAAGGCTTTTAATGTGAGAACCCATAGGTCATAATTTGGGTCAAAAACTAGACCCAAATTACAGTTACAGGAGCAAGATTTCAGTTCTGTGTAGGAAAAGACTTTCTAACAAGCAGACCTGTGCAGTGAGGGAATGGATGGCCTAGTAAGGAGTAAGTTCCTCCCCACGGAGATGCTCACTCCAGCAGAGGCCCCATGACCAGTCACTGCAGACAGAGGACTCAAGCATCAAGCAGACAGCTGGTATGAAAAACCTTTAGACTGTTTTCTAGTGTTAAGGTTCTATAGTAAAATGGGGAAGCATCTTAAGGATGTTCAAGGGAGGGGTTAAATAATTAGAGCTGTGCTATAGAAAAACTCATCTGGCAGAAACCTATAGGTCGGGTCAAAGAAGAAACCACCTTAAAACATGAGCATGAGGCTGAGGGAACAGCTCAGTCAAAAGCAGTCAGGACTCTGGCTAAACATGATGAATTAGACATCTTTGTTTATCTATCCTCCCTCAAAAAAATCCAACTAAAATGATGGTAAATAGAGACTTCCCTGCCAGCTCAGAGGTTAAGACTCTGCACTTCCAAGGCAGGGCACGCAGGTTTAACCCCTGATCCCATATGCCATGCATCATGGCCACCACCCCCCCCAATTTTTAAAATTGTTTCCATTTCTCATTCTATTCGAATGACCTCCCAATTCTGGAATGTGTGTGTCCTAGCAAGGCATTTCTTTTGACAACTCTGCACCAATACGTCTTCTTACCTAAATACACAGGATGTAGTCTTGATTTCAACAATCCAATCCTTGATGCTAAGGACTAGGAAAGTGGATAGGTTTTCCTTAGAAAGAAATCAAGAATTTTATATATGACCTCTGAGAATAACAACTTTAAATGAGATTAGCCACCTAACCTGTTAGAAGTTCTGCGAAAGGCCAGTCTGTTTTATGAACCAATGTGTTAGCCATGCTCCTCTTCTGTGGTTATAGAGAGACTTAACACCCCTGAGCATCATTCTTTCTATCTGTAAAGCCCTTTTTGACTACTGGTCCTTGATTATAAGCTCTGTACAGCCTAGATTTGGATTATCAACCTCCTAGGGTTGTGTTTATGAGGGCTTTGTGGAAGTACCGCTAAGTTTCTACCTTCTATTTGCACTAGCCAGAGGAGAACTCAGGGAAGCCTAATGACAGGTTTATGATGAAGGCTGTTACGAGAAATGCCCAGAAAACAGATGGGCATTTGAAGAGATTAGACATTTTGAAGCATCATTAACCCACCCTCAGCCTGTTTAGCTTTTGACCCGGTTCTGGCACCTGACTTGCAAGAGGGCCATAGGCGTGAGACACCCCCCACCCTCCCACCTGGGTGGGAGCTGATAGAGGCAAGGCGGCTGCCATGGGAAACAAAGAAGCAGACAGCTTCCCTGAAGGACAATGAGATGAGAAGCAGCTAGGAGGGTCCAAGGGACCAGGACACCTGGCAGAGAAGAACTGCATCCTTGCCCCAACTCCATCATTCCTCTCCCAGCCTCTGCCAGCTCTGCCTCTCGGGTCCAGGGGCTCACATGGTCCAGCTCCCTCCCTTCTCTTCCAGTTTCTCTCCTGGTTCCTTTCTCTGTCCCCTTCTGTCCCCTGCTCTCCCAGTGGCCTTATGCTGTGCTCTATCCCCCTGCCCTCAACATCATTCAGTCTACATCCTCCAAGTTACATCTTTTCCTTGTACACTTGTTGCCAGAAAGTCTTGATTACATACTGATATAGAAGAAAGACTCCAGTCTCCAGGAAGACTGGAGAATGTCTTTATTTCTATTTAATTACTAAATTATTTCAGTTTTCGTTTTCTTGATCCTGAATCTGATTCTTGCTTAAGTATTAATTGGTAATGTTTGTTCTTCAAATTGGGGCTTCCCTGGTAGCTCAGCTGGTAAAGAATCCACCTGCAATGCAGGAGACCCCAGTTCGATTCCTGGGTGGGGAAGATCCCCTGGAGAAGGGATAGGTTACCCACTCCAGAATTCTTGGGCTTCCCTGGTGGTTCAGACAGTAAAGAATCTGCCCACAGTGAGGGAGACCTGAGTTTGATCCCTAGGTTGGGAAGATCACCTGGAGGAAGGCATAACAACCCACTCCAGTGTTCTTGCCTGGAGAATCCCACGGACAGAGGAGCCTGGTGGGTTGCAGTCCATGGGGTCGCAAAGAGTCAGACATGACAGGATACACACAAGCTCTTCAAATCACTTTTTATATCTCCCTAGCAATTCACATCTGATGATTCCCATCATTCTAGAGCTAGGATAGAATCAAGGTTTTAAGCAGGAACTTCTGTTGACTCTCACTAGCCACAGATATTTGGGATTTGGAGATTACAGCATGAGGGAGGGGGTTGCGTATCTCCTTCAGTGCAGGTGTTCCGCTGAATCCAGCCCTATGTCCCTTACAATTAGAACAGCCTTGCTTCATCTAACTGAAATGTATCGTGTTGTTGTGCCTGCCATCCCATGAGGAATTTCATCACAGCACCTACCCCTCTGGGGAGTCTCTCGCAGCCCTTCAAAACAGCCACCATCCGATCTTCTCAAGCTGCAAGGGGAGGATCTGGGAGAGGGAGGAAGCATCCATCTGTTGTGATGGATGAGGACGCTGACATCAAGGGGGAGACAGTGCTTCTTCAGAGTCGTGTACCTGAGGGCAAAGGCCCAGCACAGAGCCTAGAACCCTGACCCCCAATCCTGTGCCTCTGCTGTGCTGCTCTCCACCCCCTTCCTGAGCTTCCACGCTGACCCCTGGGCCTTGCCATTCTCGACGGCATGTCTTAAGCTACTCCCTCTGGGATCTCCGGCAGTGAGGTTTAGTGTGAGTTAGGTGGCTCCGTTTGTCATCGATTCTAATCATGAGCCCTGCCAGGGTCTCTCTTTTAACCAAGAGGTCTGCTTTCCTCCGCATCTCTTATTGGCTGATTTCTGAGAAGGATAGAATTGCATGTGTCATTAGCAGCTTATATCTTCTTTTTCAAACTTTAACTTTTTATCTTGTGTTGGGGTTTAGCTGATTAACAATGTTGTGATAGTTTCAGCTGCACAGAGAAGGGACTCAGCCATACATATGCATATATCCATTCTCCCCCAAACTCCTCTCCCACCTAGGCTGCCACATAACACGGAGCAGAGTTCCCTGTGCTCTACATAAGTCCTTGCTGGTTATCCATTTTGAACATAGCAGTGTGCACATGACCTTCCCAAACTCCCTAACTATCCCTTCCCCACCCCGACAACCATAAGTTCATTTTCTAAGTCAGAAGCAGCTTGTATCTTGACTTCCTGTCAGGATGATCAAAACTGATTTCTATTGGGAGCTGAAGAAAGATGATCCAGCCAGGGCTCCTCTGGGGTAGAAGACAGAGTCTCCCAAGTGCCTCTACATTCCTTCTTTAAATTATATGCACTTTGAAATGAGTGATCTGTTTAGACCCTTGGACCAATTAGGCGATGAGAGCAAGAGTATCTGCAGCTCTTTCTTTCTTTGATGAGCTCCACAAGGAAAAGGAAGTAGGCGTCTATGTGACCCACTATTCCCATGACCCGGAGAAGGTGAGTTGCTCACCCAGACTATCACTCTAGGCTTCTTGGAACACTCTGATCCAAAGGACCTGGAACTAAGAATGCACGTGGGAGGTGCCCAATAAACATTTGTTGAATGAATGAAAAAAGAAGTTTTAATGTCCTACAATGTCCCTTCAGTATTTAGATTACCCTCACTCTGGACTTCCCAGGTGGCCCTAGTAGTAAAGAATCTGCCTGCCGATGCAGGTGAAGCAAGAGACACAGGTTCGATCCCTGGGTCAGGAAGATCCCCTGGAGGAGGAAATGGTAACCCACTCTAGTATTCTTGCCTGGGAAAGCCCATGAACAGAGAGGAACCTGATGGGCTATAATCCATAGAGTTGCAACGAGTCAGACAGAACTGAGCACTTGCGCACACACACAAACACTGGACTAGAGGTTAATAAAGGAAAGAAATTAAAAAGAATTTGGCACTGAGGCAGAGGAAACCTGTGTCTAAACATGAGATAGACATCACATCCTTTCTTAACGTCCCAGATTCTCCACATGCAGCGACTTGGGAGATAATATTGGCAGACAGAAGAGAAGGAAAACTTATTTCCAAGATCCCCCAAACCACTGTAAGTGTTCCATCTCCATGATCCAGACATCTAGGCCTATTTTTTACCAAAGGAAAGAGACCAAAAATTTGGAAACCCAAATTTTTGCAGAACTGAAAAATGTGCTGTTTCACAGCTTTAGCTAAACAACGCCAGCTTGATTATCAAATATTAGAATTGGGAGAAACGAGCATTGATGCAAGTAAAAGAATATTCTGCTGCTGATTTAAAGACAAGTGAATCGCTAAATATTTTTATTAGCAGCAAATTTGCTGCTTGCTGGAACTAATTTCACGCCCTGTAGATATGGTGCTTAAGTTGGAAATGGCGTTAAATTGCTCTCTCCTTGAGGCGGGTAAGCCTTCTGGTGGCAACAACCGCTAGATGGCACAGACCAGGTCGCTTATCTAAGACAGGCAGCTTTGGAGCCAATCACAGGGGAGTCCACAGGAAGTTCCACCCTACATGTCTCCTTCCCAAGAAATGTTTGTGTGTCAAATAGCCAAAACTTTAAAAAAGGAAGTTGTCTAGAAAGTATTGCAGGGAGGAAGCCAATTCTGACTCCATGCTGGAATAGTCCTTTGACTTGCTTTTCATTGCTTTTGTTATTATAATCATACTTAGTAGCTGATCTCAGAGAATCCTGCCCCCCTGCCTGACTATTAAACTAAAATGCCTTTGTTCAGAATCCTGTCCCCGCCTTGGACGGCAGGAAGGAAGAAATTAACATATCCCCTGCCTGAGGCTTACCATTCTAGGAGATGTTTGCAAGATTAATGGCCTTTTTACTTTGCTTCCTCACCTCTCACCATCTCTGATCTAGAAAAGAACCTGGTATCCAGACCCCATAAGATGGTTATTTTGAGGCGCTAGCCTGCCATCTTCTCTGTCAGCTGCTTTCTGAATAAAGTCTCTTCCCTGCCTCAACAGCTCATCTCCTGGATTCACTGGCCTGTGGTGTGGCGAGCAGAGTAAGCCTGGACTCGGTAACAAAAGGACCATTCCTCCTAAGGTTCTTGTATTTTCCACCTCAACCTTTTCTCTAAACTCATAGTACATTTTTAGTTAGTACATCCAGTTGTCACTGAGTTGTAACTTAACAGGGTTTCTGATATGTCAGTCTTGTCACTTCAACAGAACCAGACAGCTCCGAGAAAGGAAAGATCACATTCTACAGACAGAACTGGAACCAAAGTGAACACATGGGTCCAACTTGCAGGTTAGGGAGCTAGAAAAGAAGAAGTGAGGCAAAGATGGTAGTGCAAAGGGTGAGCCCAGGTCAGACCAAGGTGGAACAGAAATCGCAGAGGTCATGGCTGCTCCGGGGAAGTGGAAGCACGTGAACAACAGGAGAGGAGGCCGGGCCAGCTCTGAGGGTCAAGGAATTGCTGTGGCTCAGAGAGCAGAGCCAGAGGATACAAGAAACAGTAAAGGTCAGAGCAAGTTGTGTGCGAACAAATAGAGCAGTAGAATACAGAACACCAATGCCTAAGGATAACAGGAGGGAGGGGCAAGAGGCCCAAAGGTCAAAGCAACAGTGAGGGAAGGAGGAGAAGCTGAAGACGTAGGAGCAGACGCACACGAGAAGGAGGGAAGGGAGAGGGACGGACTGGGAGTTTGGGCTTGGTAGACACAAACTATTACGAACGGATCAACGACAAGGTCCAAGCGCCGTTAGCTGTTCAGTCATGCCCGACTCTTTGGGATCCATGGACTATAGCCTTGCCAGGCTCCTCTGTCCATGGAATTCTCCAGGCAAGAACACTGGAGTGACTAGCCATTCCCTTCTGCAGGGAATCTTCTCGATCCAGAGATGGAACCTGGGTCTCCTCCATTGCAGGCAGATGCTCTACCATCTGAGCCACAGGAAACTATTCTCAATAGCCTGTGATGGACCATAATGGAAAAAAATTTTTTTAAGAATGTACATATGTACATTCTGAGTCACTTTGCTGTACTGGTTCAGATGGTAAAGCGTCTGTCTACAATGCGGGAGACCTAGGTTCGATCCCTGGGTCGGGAAGATTCCCTGGAGAAGGAAATGGCAACCCACTCCAGTACTCTTGCCTAGAAAATCCCATGGATGGAGGAGCTTGGTGCAGGCCACTGTCCATGGGGTCTCAAAGAGTTGGGCATGACTGAGCCACTTCACTTCACTTTGCTGTACAGTAGAGATCGGCATAACATTGTAAGTCAACTACACTTCAATTAAAAAATTAAAATTAAACACGCACACACACAGTTTGAGGTGCTCATTAAACAGATCCTTAATAACTGGTTAATACCAGAGCCAACATGAGTTCACTAAGAATAAGTGTTGCCAAACTGAACTCATTTCCTATACGGTAGAGTTAATGACCTTGATACATCAGATCATGTTGCTCAGAGACTTCTGATATAGCTAAAACTCTTCACCTACAAGATAAAGCCTGAATTCGTTAAGCTGGCGTTCAAGACTCCGCACTGTGTCTCATTTCCTGCCACTCATGTCCCTGCACCTGCACTCCACCTGTATTAGAAGGTCTGCGGTTTCTGAACCAAAGACATTCACTCTTCCATATTCTGTTTCTTCAGAATATCTTTCCATATTCATTCTCCACTTATGTTAAAATGTCATTTCTCGTGTGAAGACCTTCTTTTCCCTTTTCCCACTATGAAGAAGTAATCTAGTTTTTCTCTGGGTTCTCTGTATATTTTATCCTGCTAATATATAAAATGATATGATGTACGTGGCAACAGTGATAAAGAACCCACCTGCCAATGCAGGAGATGTAAGAGACTTGGGGTTCAATCCCTGGGTCAGGAAGATCCCCTGGAGGAGAAAACGGCAACCAACCTACTCTAGTATCCTTGCCTGGGAAATCCCATGGACAGAGGAGCCTGGCGGGCTACAGTCCATGGGGCCACAGAGTCAGATATGACTGAAGCAACTTAGCACACACGAATATGATGTGCATGGCATAGTATCTATTATAGAAAAAGCATTAAAAATATATATCTCTAATACAAATTTGAGGTAACACATATCTAATTATAGGGCTTCCCTAGTGGCTCAGTGGTAAAGAATCTGTCTGCCAAGCAGGAGACACAGGTTCAATCCTAGTTCAGGAAGATCCCCTGGAGAAGGAAACAGTGACCCACTCCTATATTCTTGCCTGGGAAATCCCATGGACAGAGGATCCTGGTGGACTACAGTCCATGGGGTTGCAAAAGAGTTGGACATGACTTAGCAACTAAAAAACAACAAATATTTAATTATGTACATATTGATTTGGATGACCGTCACCTCCATGAGCTTTTTAAGACATGAGTGATGTCATGATCATTTTTGTGTTCTCAGTACCTACCACAGAACCTAGTAGATAGGAGGTCAACAATAAAAATTTATTGATTTGAATGGGAGGAAATGCCAAATACAGTGTATCAAGTTATCACATGAATAATGTTGTAAAATGGGTCACTGGGCAAAACTGAAGCTGTCTGAGCACAGATCCAGACTGGAAAGAGGTCTCCAATGATACTAAATTCTATCCTAGACAGAATTTTTATTAGTGACCTGGATTAAAACACGTAACAAATGTTTATCAAATGTGCAGAGAGGCCAACTAATATCATAGGAAAATAAAACTGAAGGCTTAAAAATTGAATCTAGGGACCTCCCTGGTGCTCCAGTGGTCGAGAATCTGCCTGCCAATGCAGGGGGCACAGGTTCAACCCCTGGTCTGGGAACTAAGATCCCACATGCCTCAGGGCAACTAAGCCCCTGTACCACAACTACTGAAGCATGAACACGCTGAAGCCCATGCTCTGCTACAAGAGAGGTCTCTGCAATGAAAAGCCTGCACACAGCAACATTCACTGCAACTAGAGAAAGCCTGTGCACAGTGATAAATAAACAAAATACTTTAAAAATGAATCTAGTGGGCTGGAATCTAGTAGTCTAGAAAACTAACAAAGTAACATTTAAATAAATGTAAAGTTCTATATTTAGATTTCAGAAATAAATCACACATACTGAGTACAGTGGAGAATTTACTTGGCAGTAATTAAGGTGCAGAAGAGTTAGAAGCTTTGGTTAATCAAAAGCTTTAAAAGCAAACAGTGAGATGTGGCCAGTAACAGACTAAGGCCACGAGAGTCCCTGATGGTCCCAGTGCGTCCAGCTCAAAAGAAGCCACAATCTCATTGCCATACTCCATGCCTTTAGGGTTTATTTGAAGTATTATGAGCAATTCTAGTGCCAGATTCTGAAAGGTGCTTTAATAAACCACAGTTCATCCAAATAGGTGTGACCGGGAGGGTAAGGGAGTCCAGAATCGATGAAATAAACAAAGAACGAGGGAGCTCTGTGTGTACTTAACTTGGAAAACTGAAAAGAGAAGGAAGGTTTCATTGTATCTTCAAATATTTTTCAAGTGGCCTTTTATGTGTTGCTACAAATGGCAAAGCTTAAACAGAATGAGTAGGAAATATGAGGATGCAGTTTGACCCAGTTTAAGAACTTTCTCAGGTTTATAGCCATCCAACAATGAAGTGGGCAGCTTTGGGAGGTTGAGAGCTCCTTAATCCTGAATATATTCAAGCAGAGGCCAGAGAACCAGATAAATATCTATAAGAGATTTATGAAGAGTATATATATATACACACACACACACAGGCTTCCCAGGTGGCTCAGTGGTAAAGAATCCACCTGCCAATGCCAGAGATGCAAGTTTGATCCCTGGGTTGGGCAGATCCCCTGGAGGAGGGCATGGCAGTCCACTCTTAATATCCTTGCCTAGAGAATCCCATGGACAGAGGAGCCTGGAGAGCTTCAGTCCATGGGGTCACAAAGAGTCAGACACGATTGAAAAGACTTAGCAGGCACGCGCACACATACCCTCTTACACTATTCAGAAAACAGAGGTGTAAAAATAAAGCCTAAGGTCACATAAACCAGCCACTCCCCATTGATCAGAACTCTAGTTTTTCAAGTAATGATGAGCATAATCAACATTCAACTCCCTTTCTGTCACCAGCCTTTTCCTCTTTTTCAGAATTAGACCCTAGAACATCTTCCCAGCACGAGAAATCTTTCTGACTATCAAATAAGCCAAGTGAATACAGTCTTCTCACAGTTGAGGACCCTAAACATTTCATTTGATACGTAATGGTAAAGCTGACCAAGTTCTTCCTTATTTGGGCGAAACAGCTTCTTGCAGAGAATAGACAAAATGCCTGACTCCCAGCTGTTGAGCCAACAGGTTGAAATTTCTCTGAAGAACACTCTGGCTTGTAAGAACTGGCAAACAAAAATCAGAAATCAACAGCATGTTGCTTGTCTCTTCCATGTCTGAGTCCCATCAAAGAGGATTTCTTCCCCCCTTTCCAAACCCAGGAAGACAGGGGCTTTTATAAGACACAATGCTGCAATAATTCTGAAGCAAGCCGCCCAGGTTTGCTTTCCGTTCCATTGTCTTATCCTGTCAGCTCCCTCATCTCCCAGAATCCAGGCTTAATAATTTACAGCAGAAAGACATTTAATAAATAAACGGCCAGATTGGAGCCGTCAGCTCCGCACAATGGGGCTGTTTGCATCTTCCGCTTGCTGGGCATCAGCACCCGCTCTCCCAGTTTGCTTCAGCTGAAAAAAATCCCCTTTGCTATTTTCATAAAATTAGTTCCTCTGCAGTTTCTATTAATCAGAACACTCTTTGGAGAAAATTACACTGGGATTTCATCACCCTCTGAGTTCAACCGTTATGTGAATCTGATGAATTTTTATCACCTATATAAGTGACAGAAGAGGTAAAACACACGCACACACACACACAAAACTTGGGTGGGCTGATGTAAGTGAGCAAAGAGCTCTTCCCTCATACCATCTAAGGTCTTACAAATCTGAGAACCTAGATCAAGTCTCCCCAACCACACATCTGAGCAGCTTTCTCCCCAGAACACAGCCCCTTATATATATCTAAAATTCCAAATCTTCCTGGGGTTATGAACTCTTAACATTTTACGAAAGCTAAGGACAGTACTCCCTAGAAAAGCCCACATATGCACATATACACTAATCCTCACCCTTTGATGGGTTTGTGGACACCTACTGCCCCTATCCACACATATGGTCCATCCATGGACTCCAGGGCAAAAACTGTATCCTATGCCTTTCTAGCTGTCTTCATCTCCCTTAAGAACCTAGACCGGAATAGAAAGTCAGCCATCTCTGAACCTTTGTTGAAAGAGAAATTTGTTTTAAAAAAAAAAATCATAAAATCGAGAAAGCTTTTCATGATGGCCATAAACTTTTTGAGAAATAAGCATGGAACACAGAAGACAGCTCGTATTGGCTGAAATAGGGAAAGTCCAGTTATCCCTAAATTGGTTGTGGTGCACGATATTTCTCTGATGAGACAAGAGAACAAAATTAGGAAGGTTTTTGAACGCTCCTTGTCTCCAGACTATAGAACATCACTGCCATCCCAAGATAAGCATCATGTGAGAAAAAGACACAACACAAATGAAAAAAACAAAAATGTAGACCAATGAAACCACAGTTCTATTAATAATACCGGTTCTGTCCACTGACTGTGTTTTCAGAAAGAAGCAACTTACCTTTATCAATGTAAGACTTTGAAAGTCTGTTTCAGTTCCAACATTCCATGGAAAGGGATTCATTAGAGATCTGTAAGATAGTAAGAATCAAAACTTTTCCTAAGGGCCCAATAGTAAATACTTTAGTCCTGTGGGCTTAACAGCCTCTGCGTTAGCTACTCAACTCCGTTGTTGTAAATGAAAACAGCAATGGACCACATGTAAATGTAAGAGCATGTCTGTGCTCCAATAATACTTTACTAACGGACACTGAGATTTGAATTTCAAAATTTTCACATTTTTGTTCTTTTGATTTTTCCCCCTAAACATTAAAAAATGTAAAAATCATTCTTAGCTTGCAGGTCATACAAAAAACAGACGGCAAGAAAGGTTAGACCTACAGGCCATAGTTCGCTGACTCCTGATCTATGGCAGTAAGTAAATATTATGATCTGAAAAATCACACTGGAGATTCAGGGTAATGTTGGAAGGCCAGTAACTCAGGTTCAACTACTGACAGTAGTACTGGAAAGCTTTTTTTTTCTTTCTAACCCAGTGTCCTAACTAGCAGAATAGAATAATGTAACTTTTGAATCTCAGTGAATAATCAACATTTATTGAAGTTTTGGGTACATTTTCAGACCTGTGGAAATGCTAAAATTATCACAACACATGAGAAAATATATACAAGAAATTTAAGGCTGTCTGGCAGGAAAAGTTTTGATAACTGTAATATGAAAAAGAAAAATTGTCTTGAAATCATTCCTTATACTTACTAACCCTAAAGAACCCTTTTTGCTACCCTATTTCTCTATCAGGTAGCATAATGAATGATTTTACACATTTGAGAGAGAGGGAAATTAGACACTGATTATTGTTCTTGCTTGGACTTTTTTGTTCAAGAGAAAAGAACACTGTAATTAAACAAATTATATGCATACATATATGGCATCTATGTATACTCTACAAGTACAAGGTAAGCAACAGAGATAGAGCAGAGCTGTGGAGCACTAAATGACACCTGATATACAGAAGACGACGTTTAAAAAGAGAAAGATTGGAGGGTCAAGTAATCACTCTTCTTTAGAGTGAACTTCAATTAAGAGATGGCAAAATATGGAATGCTACGGTGACAGCACCTCTCCCAATTTCAATGAGAGGGTAGGATGTGAACATTTAATAAAACAACTACTATGTGCTCCCAGTGAAGAAGGGAGATAGAGATGGGTTTGGGGGGAGAACTCCTTCTTATGAGAGAGAAAACCTAAAAGGTTGTTTCCATCCAGGAAGATGTAAGAAGTTGGGAGTGCCTCATCACTCATGCCCTATTCTCAATTTACAATTTAACTAAAGTCAGTTGGTCACTAGAAGTGTAAGGAGGTTAATGTTCCCAGTCTCAAGCTTTTGAACACTTTCCCCCAAAATATTAAGAGCCCAGACCTGTCCTCAACAGCTGGTCTTCACAGTGTTATTGTCCATTATTTGTCTCCACTCTGGCTGAGGCCTGTCTCCACATTATTCCCTGGATACTCTGCCCTCAATCTTGACTTGGCCTCTTTGTTGAAATTTTCTCTCCTTGGATCCCCTTCCATCCTTGTTCATGTTTCCCATTTCTACCTATATGCCAGGGCCCAGCATTAGTTCTAGCTGTACTGTGAAGACCCACATGAGCTCCAGCCAAAGCAATATTTCCCCCAAATAATACAAGTCAGGAGTCCACAGCCTCCAGGATTTAATGCCTGATGATCAGAGGTTGATGCAATACTAATAGAAATAAAGCACACAATAGATGTAATGTGCTTGAATCATCTCAAAACCATCCCCAGCCACTGCCCTCCCCCGTCCATGGAAATACTGTCTTCCACAAAAGCAGTCCCTGGTACCACAAAGTTGAGGACCGCTGAAACAACCGAAGGAGTGCTCTAAAAGCTGCAAAGCTCCTGCAGATATGTAATATTACTATTAATATTAGTATAGTAGTATTACTATCTTTTGGAGAAATTAACTATAAGTAAAGTTTGGCATTTCTCATATTTTGCTTTAGAGTGTCTTCTAATTGTTTCATACACAGTTGACATTAACAAACCACAAGCTATTAAGGCAGGAGTCACACATCCTATTTCTTTTGTATCCTCAAAGTCTCTAGTGTTAACAAACACTTGGAGTTAGCTACAGTTAACAAACAATTCCAAGGAAATGAATTATCAAAATAATGGCTTTCTTAATCACAGAACTCCTCATTGGTCAAGTAAACATAAGTTGTTAAACACAAAAGAAATCATCAATCAGTACACATGACTGCAAATGAAACCTTGAGAGCAGAATAAATGTGAGATGTAGTTTCAATGGAATTCAACTGTCTTCTTCCATTTCACTCATAGAGTTGTGGTTGGGGAGCTGAGCCCCCTAAATCAGAGACTGAGTGTTCCAGGATTGAATAGTTTGCTTCGAGATGCTTCAGCATTTTGTGTAAGGTCAAAGGTTCGAATAGTGCTGCTGCTAAGTCCTATTTGTTATGTTTTTTTTTTGTCTGTCCACCCTTCCTAATTCAGCAGTGGAACATGCATTGTCTTATTTCCTTTGGTTGGTCTGATTTACAGATCTTTTAGTCTACAGATTATAACCTCAGGATGAAATCATGAAAAGTTTTAGTTTGCAGTTAGGCAAGAGCAGTTTGCTAAAAGCATGGACCATCCCCATTCCCAAATGCCCGGAGGCGTAACTACGGAAGATTTACTTGATTTGATCCTGGCTCCTCTTTCCTGGGGCTTCCCTGGTGGTGCAGAGGTTAAAGCGTCTGCCTGCAATGTGGGAGACCTGGGTTTGATCCCTGGGTCGGGAAGATCCCCTGGAGAAGGAAATGGAAACCCACTCCAGTATTCTTGCCTGGAGAATCCTCTGGAAGGAGGAGCTTGGTGGGCTACAGACAGTCCATGGGTCGCAGAGTCGGACA
>SJYQ01095508.1:0-44485 GCA_006410935.1 Redunca redunca
TTCAGTTTTAGCATCATTCCTTCCAAAGAAATCCCAGGGCTGATCTCCTTCAGAATGTACTCGTTGGATCTTCTTGCAGTCCAAGGGAACCTCAAGAGTCTTCTCCAACACCACAGTTCAAAAGCATCAATTCTTCAGCACTCAGCCTTCTTCACAGTCCAACTCTCATATCCATACATGAAAAACCATAGCCTTAACTAGACGGACCTTAGTCAGCAAAGTAATGTCTCTGCTTTTGAATATGCTATCTAGGTTGCTCATAACTTTTCTTCCAAGGAGTAAGCATCTTTTAATTTCATGGCTGCAATCACCATCTGCAGTGATTTTGGAGCCCCAAAAAGATAAAGTCTGACACTGTTTCCACTGTTTCCCCATCTGTTTCCCATGAAGTGATGGGACCAGATGCCATGATCTTCATTTTCTGAACGTTGAGCCATCTTTTTCACTCTCCACTTTCACTTTCATCAAGAGGCTTTTTAGTTCCTCTTCACTTTCTGCCATAAGGGTGGTGTCATCTGCATATCTGAGGTTATTGGTATTTCTCCCGGCAATCTTGATTCCAGGTGTACTTCCCCCAGCCCGGCATTTCTCATGATGTACTCTGCATATAAGTTAAATAAGCAAGGTGACAATATACAGCCTTGACGTACTCCTTTTCCTATTTGAAACCAGTCTGTTGTTCCATGTCCAGTTCTAACTGTTGCTTGCTGACCTGCATATAGGTTTCTCAAGAGGCAGGTCAGGTGGTCTGGTATTCCCATCTTTTTCAGAATTTTCCACACTTTATTGTGATCCACACAGTCAAAGGCTTTGGCATAGTCAATAAAGCAGAAATAGATGTTTTTCCGGATCTCTCCTACTTTTCCCATGATCCAGAAAGAAATCAGACAAGAAAAATAAATAAAAGGAATCCATATCTGAAAGGAAGAAATAAATCTGTCACTGTTTGTAGATGACATGGTACTATATACATAAAATTCTAAAGACACCACCAGAAAACTACTAGGACTCATCAATGAATTTGATACAAAATTAATACACAGGCATCTGTTGTATTTCTATACACCAACAATGATACATCAGAAGAATAAGGAAACAATCCCATTTATCACTGCATCAAAAAGAATAAAGTACCTAGAATAAACCTACCTAAGGAGGCAGAATAGCTATATTCCAAGAACCATAAGACACCAATGAAAATATTGAAGATGACACAAACAGATGGAAAGATATATTGTGTTTTGGGATTGGAAGAATCAACATTAATAAAGTGACCATATTACCCAAGAGAATCAGTAGATTCATTGCAATGTCTGTCAAAATACCAATGCCATTTTCTATAGAACTGGAACAAAAGAAATTTAAATTTGGACAATAGCACAGAAGACACCAAAAAAACAAACAGTCTTGAGAATAAGGAACAGAACTGGAGGAATCACGTTCCCTGACTTCAGAATTTACTACTAAGCCATAGTATTTAAAGCAGTATGGCAATGGCATAAAAACAAACACAAAGATCAGTGGAACAGGATAGATGGCCCAGAAAAAAAACCACACATTTATGGTCAATCAATCTATAACAAAGGAACAAGAATAAAAAATGGAGAAAACACAGGCTTTTCAATAAGTGGCGCTGGAAAACCAGACAGCTGCATGTAAAGAATGAAATTAGAAAATTTTATAGCCCCATATACAAAAACAAACTCAAAATGGAATAAAGACTATATACTATAAAACTCCTAGAAGCAGAACATTCTTTGACATAAACCAAAGCAATATTTTCTGATCTATCTCCTAAAGTAAAGGAAATAAAACCAAAAATAAACAAATGAAACTTAATTAAACTTAAAAGTTTTTGCATAGCAAAGGAAATCATCAACAAAACAAAAAGACAATCTACTGAATGTGAGAAGATATTTGCAAATAATAGGATGGATAAGAGATTAATATCTATCATATATAAATAGCTCATAGAAATCAACATCAAAAAATTTGAATAAAAACACAGAAAAACTGAATAGACATTTTTACAAGAGTAAATGCAGTTGAACAACAAGCATGTGAAAAGATACTGAACATTACAAATAATCAGGGAAATCCAAGTCAAAACCACCTTATACCTGTCAAAATGGCTATTATCAAAAAAATCCCCAAAACAAATGCTATCAAGGTGGCAGAGAAAATGGAACCCTCCTACACTGTTAGTAGGAATGTCAGTTGGTGCAACCAAATTACATGGTGGTAAACAGTGTGACTAACCTAGAAAGCATATTGAAAAGCAGAGACATTACTTTGCCAACAAAGGTCCATCTAGTCAAGGCTATGGTTTTTCCAGTGGTCATGTATGGTTGTGAGAATTGAACTGTCAAGAAGGCTGAGCACTAAAGAACTGATGCTTTTGAACTGTGGTATTGGATAAGACTCTTGAGTGTCCCTTGGACTGCAAGGAGTTCCAACCAGTCCATCCTAAAGGAGATCAGTCCTGGGTGTTCATTGGAAGGATTGATGTTGAAGCTGAAACTCCAATACTTTGGGCACCTCATGTGAAAAGTTGACTCATTGGAAAAGACCCTGATGCTGGGAGGGACTGGGGGCAGGAGGAAAAGGGGATGACAGAGGATGAGATGGCTGGATGGCATCACTGACTCGACGGACATGAGTTTGGGTAAACTCCGGGAATTGGTGATGGACAGGGAGGCCTGGCGTGCTGCGATTCATGGGGTCGCAAAGAGTTGGACACGACTGAGTGACTGAACTGAACTGAAACAGTGTGAAGGTTTCTCACAAAATTGAAAATCCAGCATTACCGTATAATCTAGCAATTTCATTCCTGAGTATATATGTGAAAAGAAAAAAAAATGAAAACACACTGATGTCCATAGCAGCATTATTTACAATAAGCTAGACATGGAAGCAACGCACATGTTCAAGAGATAAATGAAATTCTGGCATTTGTCACAAGATGGATGGACCTACAAAGTACTATGGTTAGAGAAATAAGCATATACTTATTCTTATTAAGAATAATAAGCATATAGTTAATTTTAAGTCAAAAACTGACTCACAGATAAACTAGTAGATACCAGTGTGGAAAAGGAGACAGGGGCAAAATAGAGGTATGAGATTAAGAGATATAAACTACTATGTATAAAATGTAGAAGGAAATGGCAACCCACTCCAGTGTTCTTGCCTGGAGAATCCCAGGGATGGGGGAGCCTGGTGGGCTGCCATCTGTAGGGTCGCACAGATTCGGACATGACTGAAGTTACTTAGCAGCAGCATGTATAAAATAGATAAGCAACAAGTATCTTCACCCCCTTTTTTCTTCTGTCTCAACCTTTCACCTGTTCCCTTTCCTGCCTTTAGCTCTTCATGTTGTAAACAGGAAAGACATATTCAGATTACCTCAAGTATTTAGGGCATATGGTACTAATTTCTAGAGAAATTAGGTCAGCATAGCACAATATCTCAGTAGTCAGAAAGTCAGGCCTCAGACAGGATGAGATTTTAGTTGAGGAAACTAGCAGAAAAAGCTTGGTTGGCAGGGCAGGGGAGGGGGGGTCTGTCTGGCTTTTACAGTTACCAGTCGGGTGATGCACTTTCTTTCTGTCTCCATCTGTTCCTATAGTCATTTGGCCTGCTGCTTCTCCTATTTGCCTCACACTTAATCTAGTGGAAATAAGGTCTATTTGAATCTATTAATCATTGGGAAAATAAAGTATATCATTGCACAGATACACCAGTCTTGAGCTCGTACACTAGTGTATTAAGGTGTAAAAGCTCTGCCAAATAGCATATAATCTTGGCCTACCATTCATACAAGCGCTGGTCCTCTAACAGGGTGATTCAATATAGATCAAGATTCCATGAAATTCATGTTAATTTTTCCTTTTCAATAATCTACTAAAGCCTTTGAGTTATTTTCTAGTATTGAGCTATCAGAGGAGATTGCTTATACCTGAGGCATACTGGGAATATGAAGCAGTCATGCCATGACTCTCTCTTTCACAGCTCTCAGCTTTCTTTATAGTCCAACTCTCACATCCATACATGACTACTGGAAAAACTACAGCTTTGACTACACAGACCTTTGTTGGTAAAGTAATGTCTCTGCTTTTTAATAAGCTGTCTAGGTTGTCATAGCTTTTCTTCCAAGGAGAAGAAATTTCATGCCTTCAGTCACCATCTGCAGTGATTTTGGAGCCCAAGAAAATAAAGCCTCTCACTCTTTCCATTGTTTCCCCATCTATTTGCCATGAAGTGATAGGGCCAGATGTCTTGATCTTAGTTTTCTGAATGTTGGGTTTTAAGCCAACTTCTTCACTCTCCTCTTTCACGTTCATCAAGAGGCTCTTTAGTTCTTCACTTTCTGCCATAAGGGTCGTGTCTGCGTATCTGAGATTTTTTTTATATTTTTCCCAGCAGTCTTGATTCCAGCTTGTGTTTTATCCAGCTGGGCAATTTGCATGATGCACTCTGCATATAAGTTAAATAAGCAAGGTGACAATATACAGCCTTGAGTACTTGTTTCCTGATTTGGAGCCAGTCTATTGTCCCATGTTCAATTCTAACTGTTACTTTGTGCCCTGCATACAGATTTCTCAGGAGGCAGGTAAGGTGGTCTGGTATTCCCATCTCTTTCAGAATTTTCCACAGTTTGTGTTGATCCACACAGTCAAAGGCTTTGGCATAGTCAATAAAGTAAAAGTGGATGTTTTTCTGGAACTCTTTTGCTTTTTCCATAATCTAGCAGATGTTAGCAATTTGATCTCTGGTTCCTCTGCCTTTACTAATTCCAGCTTGAACATCTGGAAGTTCACGGTTCACGTACTATTGAAGCCTAGCCTGGAGGATTTTGAGCATTACTTTGCTAGTGTATGAGATGAGTGTAATTGTGCAGTAGCCTGAACATTCTCTGATATTGCCTTTCTTTGGAATTGGAATGAAAACTGACCTTTCTCCAGTCCAGTGACCACTGCTGAGCTTTCCAAATTTGCTGGCATATTGAGTGCAGCACTTTCACAGCATCATCTTTCAGGATTTGAAATAGGTCAACTGGAATTCCATCACCTCCACTAGCTTTGCTCATAGTGATGTTTCCTAAGGCCCACTGGCCTTTCATTCCAGGATATCTAGCTCTAGATGATTGATCATACCATCCTGGTCATCTATCTGCAAAGGTAATCCCTTCATTCATTGACATTTATGTGTGTGTGCCTATACATATGTGTGTAGTTCATGTTTGTAGAGTGTATGTTTTTATATTTATGAGTATATACAATAACACCAAAGACTAAATATTGAACTCAGTGACTTACATTGCAAAACCCTGAAAAGAAATAGTGAATTCTTTGTTTTGTGTACTGCAGTATAGAGCACACTTGTATGTGTGTGTGTGTTAGTTGCTTAATCATGTCTGACTCTTTGGGACCCCATGGACTGTAGCCTGCCAAGGCTCTTCTGTCCATGGAATTCTCCAGGCAAGAATACTGGAGTGGGTTGCCATTTCCTTCTCAAATAGGGCACATTTAGAACTCAGCAAATTAACAAATAATAGTAATTATTATTATGTAATAAAAATGGTCACAGAGGGAAGACTTATACCAGGAGAATGAAGCAGCATAATAATAATTGATGTAATCTAGTCTCTGGATGAACATTAAATTTTCCATCTCTTTTGCCCCCAGGAGTCTCTTAAAACTATTCAAGTGAAATCTGATTCACAAAACTCTAAGGATATGTAATTGTGAGGATTTATAGTGTAAGTTTGCTATTAGTAATGGGTCAGTGCACATCTGGGAGAAAAGCATTAAATAATAGCCAGGTTGAGATATTTTGTTTTTAATTTAATTCATTTATGTGCACATTTATAAGATCTGCATCAGGAAGCTACCTCACACTGAGGATAAGAGTCTCCAGCTTTAAGAGGAGCATCTGTCCCCAAAAGAGGACAGCTTGAGACTACTTTGAGGAGAATGACGAAGAGATGAAAAATCTTGACAATATGCAACACATGCCTCAATGAGAAATTCTTTCCACTACTTAGTGCCCTTTTCCTCCAGATAGAGCATAGTTTTAGATATCCACACTTGTGGTAAGTATACACATGATCAGGGTACCACCTCAGTTCAAACATAGGGCTCTTAATACAAAATAGTTAAGTACCAACTTGCACACATTTTGGCCTAAATGGAAAAAGGGGGCGGGAATGATATTGTTTTAATAGAGATTTAAAATAAATGTAGGTGCAGTAGCAAGACAGGTACCAATTTCACTTATGTTGGATTGGATACTGGTAAGGGACATGGGAGAATTCACAGAGTTTTCCTAGGAACCAAAGAAGCAGGAAAGAAGTAGGACATACCTAATAGCAGATTTGAATAAAGATATATGCTATACAAACTATGAATGAGGAGGGAATATTAGAATATTAGGTATGTTCAGGGAAGTAATTAAAAAAGAGTGTGGAAAAATAGCTTCAAGCTAAATTATGAAAAGCCCAAACTGACACACTCAGGAATTTATAATAAAAAAGTGTCATAATAAATCTATGTAGAAGACTATTATAATCACATGTAAATCTTGAAAGTTTATTTCTGACAAAATGTAAAAGGTAAATTGGAAGAAGAGATGGAGGTTATGGATTATGAACTGAAGACATCTGAGTTGGAAGTGAAGATGGTAGTAAAGCAGTGGAACTGATATGACTTAAATATGCAAGTACATCATGAGAAATGCTGGGCTGGAAGAAGCAGAAGCTGGAATCAAGATTGCCTGGAGAAATATCAATAACCTCGGATATGCAGATGACACCACCCTTATGGCAGAATGTGAAGAGGAACTGAAAAGCCTCTTGAAAGTGAAAGAGGAGAGTGAAAAAGTTGGCTTAAAGCTCAACATTAAGAAAACGAAGATCATGGCATCTGTCCCCGTCTCTTCATGGGAAATAGATGGGGAAACAGTGGAAACAGTGTCAGATTTTATTTTGGGGGGCTCCAAAATCACTGCAGATGCTGATTGCAGCCATGAAATTAAAAGATGCTTACTCCTTGGAAGGAAAGTTAGGACCAAAGATAGCATATTCAAAAGCAGAGACATTACTTTGCCAACAAAGGTCCGTCTAGTCAAGGCTATGGTTTTTCCTGTAGTCATGTATGGATGTGAGAGTTGAACTGTGAAGAAAGCTGAGCACTGAAGAATTGATGCTTTTGAACTGTGGTGTTGGAGAAGACTCTTGAGAGTCCCTTGGACTGCAAGGAGATCCAACCAGTCCATTCTAAAGGAGACCAGTCCTGGGTGTTCTTTTGAAGGAATGATGCTAAAGCTGAAACTCCAGTGCTTTGGCCACCTCATGTGAAGAGTTGACTCATTGGTGCTGGGAGGGATTGGGGGCAGGAGGAGAAGAGGACGACAGAGGATGAGATGGCTGGATGGCATCACTGATTCGATGGACGCGAGTCTGAGTGAACTCCGGAAGTTGGTGATGGACAGGGAGGCCTGGCGTGCTGTGATTCATGGCGTCGCAAAGAGTTGGACATGACTGAGCGACTGAACTGAACTGAACTGAACTGAAAAGGTTTGGATTAGAAGATGAGGGAGGTTAAACAGTAGAGATGAGTTCAGGTTTCTAACAACTGTGTGTGAAACCTTCACTAAAATAGATAACACAATTTTAGTAATGGGGAGAAGAAATGAAGTTTATTTACTAGACTTTGTCAGTTTATTAGGGGCTTCCCTTGTAGCTCAGTCAGTAAAGAATTTGCCTGCAGTGCAGGAGACCCGGGTTTAATCCCTGGGTTGGGAAGATCCCCTGGAGAAGGAAATGGCAACCCACTCCAGTATCCTTGGCCTGGAAAATCTCATGTACAGTGAAGCCTGGTGGGCTGCAGTTCACGGGGTCACGAAGAGTTGGGCACGACTGAGCGATTAACACTTGTCCATTTATTATTAGACTTTGTACTTCTCCTTTCATTCTTCCTATGGTTATCATTTTCCTATCTTTAAATCTTCTTACATGATGCCTGTTGCCACTGTCCTCTAAAGAAGAAAAAAAAAAACATAATTTGGAAATTGTGGCAGTCAACTGAGAAAATGCAATCAAAGAGAAGTCCAAGCCAAGAAGACTTTTCAGTAGGAAGTGTCCAGTACCTGTGTCTCTCTTCTCATTATCAACCTAGGAGACTCAGCCTCTTTTGACTTTGTATAGCAGACATATCCAGGGGAGTAATTATGAGAGAGTGTGGAAAAATAGCTTCAAGTTAAATTATGAAAAGCCCCAAATGCCACACTAAGGAATTTATAATAAATAGAGTATCATGATAAATTTATGTAGTAGACTATTATAATCATATATAAATCTTGAAAATTTATTTCTGACAAAATATAAAAGGTAAATTGGAAGCAGAAGAAATGGAGGTTTGGACTTTCCTTGTGGCTCAGCTGGTAAAGAATAATCCACCTGCAATGCAGGAGACCTGGGTTCAATTCCTGGGTTGGAAAGATGCCCTGGAGAAGGGAAAGGCTACCCACTCTAGTATTCTGGCCTAGAGAATTCCATGGACTGTATAGTCCATGGGGTCACAAAGAATCAGACACAACTGAGCAACTTTCACTTTCACTTTCTTTCACAGCAGACGTAACAATTTCAGCTGGTGAATATGTATTGATTTATTCATGCAACAAGCATGCATCACTCTGAAGTTACTACAATAATTGTATAATATACTATGTATATTAAAATGTATAAATATATACTCGTTTTAATTAAATCCAACATTTCAAAGTATGGTGGGCAGAATAATAGCCTCTACAGTGGTTTACATGCTAATTCCCATAGCCTATATTATGTTATATGGCAAGGATAGATTTAAATTGCAGATGGAATTAAGTTTACTGTTCAGCAGAACTTGAGATGAGGCTATTATCTTGGGTTATCTAGGTAGGACTACTAAAATCTGAAGGTCCTATAAGTGAAAAAGAGAGGTGTGATAGCTTCAGTATGTTGCAACATGAGGAAGATCCAACCAGCCACTGCTGCTTCTAAGATGGAAGAGGGGCACAAGTCAAGGTGTGCAGGCAACTTCTGGGAGCTGAAAGGGGAAAACAACGATAAACAGATTCTAGCCTAGAGTCTTCAGAAAAGAGTATAATCTTGCCAAACCCTTGATTTTAACCCAGTGAGACTCTTTTTTAACTTATGACCTATAAAACTGACATAATAAATTTATGATTTTTTAATCCACTAACTTTGTGGTAATCTATTGCAGCAGCAGTAGGAACATTTCATTTTTTTTCTATTTGTTTTGTTTAATGAAATGTGGTAAGTCAGCAAATGATTTTAATGCATTGTTTGAGGATATGAAATTTTTAATAAAATTTCTGCATCATAAATGATAAGAAGTTTCTATAAGTTATTTTTTTAATGGAAAGGTTTTCCGCTTAACCTTCACTCATCTCATATATCCTCATCTTCATGGACAAAGAGAGCTAATTTAATAATTACATTCTAGATAGAATTTCAACACACAGTCTATGCAACTTTGGAACTAAACAACTTGTAGTGCTTCCCAAATTGTCCATTGCTGTATAAAAATATATACTACTCTTTTGGAGGCTTATAGATGATAAATGTTTAGCCATGGTGGTTATCTGGTGGTTATCTGACTAAGTTGTGTCTGACTCTTGTGATGCCATAGCCTGCCAGGCTCCTCTGTCCATAGCATTTCCCAGGCAAAAATACTGGAATGGGATACCATTTCCTTCTTCAGCAGATCTTTCCAACCCTGGAATTGAACCCAGGTCTCCTGCATTGCAGGCAGATTCTTTACTGACTGAGCTACAAGAGAATCCCTTAACCATGGTAGAGAACATCTAAAATTTTAATGTGCTGTTTGATAACTGACCTCCTAGTTTTCATAAGCTTGGGTAACTGTCTGCTCTTGTGTGAAAGCTAGACCTAGTAACTCACTTCTAAAGAATAGAATACGGTAAAAATGATAGGATGTCACTTCTCTTGCTATATGCCATTCTTGTCTTGTCAGCTGCCCTATAGAGAGATCCTGGCATGAACTGCTATCTATAGCCAACAGCCACTGAGGACTTGAGGTGTATCAAAAAGCACGTGACTGATCTTGGAAGTAGACCCTGTCTCAATCAAACCTTGAAATGACTGCAGTCCCAGCCAACACTTTTACTGTAGCCAATGAGAAAACCTACACCAGAAAACCCAGTTCAGCTATGCCTAAATCCCTCATCCTCAAAACAGCAGAGTTATATTCATTGTTTTAAACAAGAATGTTTCCAGGTAATTTGTGAAGCAGTAATAAATTAGTAACACATAGCTAAAGCACATGGAGAAAAAAGCTATTGCATATATAGAAATTCACATGGGATTTGGAACCCCAATATTTTGACTCCATCCTGCATTTATGATTTTTGGCTCTATAGATAAAACCATAACCAGATTAGCATTGATTTATATTTAATATTAAAACATCTAAACTTATTATTTTTAATTTTTTTAAGTTCTATTTTTCAATCAGTAAAGATTCTGAGTGTGATTTGAGACAAATAGGAAATGGCAGAGAAAGGTGGAGAATGTGGACATGTCAATTATTAGACCAAATTATATGGAAATCTTCCAAAGAATTTTATTTTTCCTTCTATCACACTTTCATGAACTCAAAGACAAACTGAATGTATTCAGAGGTAGTTTTTTTGAATAAGCAATTTAGAGGTTATTTTGTACTGGTCACCATGACCCAGCCACTGCAATGTTTTGATCCCTGGCATTACTAAAATTTGTCTGTTAAGGAAAAAAAAAGTAGTAGAGTCTGTAATGATAATGATACTCTGCTTTATTTGAGTTTTCCAAAGCAAAACAGCCAATGAAAGTCAGCCTTTCTCTAAATTTGGGAGAGAGGTTCCACTCTGAGGGTTAAGAATGTGCAGGGCAGGATGGGAGATCAGATCAGAAAGGGGGCCACTGTCTGTTTATCCATTGGCTGGGCAGGGCCTGATCGTTAAGGGATCTGGACTTCTCCTTCTTGTCTATTCAATCAAAACTTGAAACCACATCCCAAACAGGGAGTAAGATTTGCTGAATTAACAGTTAAAAATAAGATTCAAGAGCAAGATAATAGAAGACAAGTACTTTTACAATATAAAAATAGAGGCTAGGTTGTGAAAAATGCTGTATTTTTTTTTTAATGTTTTACATCTTTCAAACCTTTGTCAAATTGTCTACCTCAGTGGTATACAATTTTTGATGTGTTGAACTGAGCAAAGAAAGATATGATTTGTGTGGAGAACGTTGCTGGAGTATTATGAAAATATCCTTTACTTCCTCCAATGGGTGAAGCCAAGTCACTTGAAAAACCCCTTGGAAACGTTAACAAATGTTCATCGTGGTTGGGGAACCACAGTTGACTGATATCTGATTTACCCTTGAAAAGTGCACAGCCAATACACCAGCTAGACTGAAGTATGGGAACAAAATAGTGGAAATAGGAGAAAGATAGAGATGTTTTCCTATGGACCACATGCAGACAGCAGGAGAAAGTCTGATTAGGTCATTTTGAAAAGAATCATAACATACAAGGTGATTTTCTTACTAGGTTAATCAACCTCAGTATAAGTAGATAGAGATGCACCATTATATTCAGAAAGTACCAAAAAAGCAAGTCATTTACTTGTCAGAGAAAAGGACTCTTCAATCACTGAGATAAAACTTTTGTATGGGGAATTTTTATTATCTGAAAATAACCAAAATNNGTGGTTGCATTTCTAAAGCACACTTTGATATTAATAATTTAAAAACACACTCAAATATTTTAGAATAATTTCTCTTTTAAGCAAGGAAAACAATCATGAAAATGATTAGATGTTTTTTATAAAATAAGAACTTTGCTAAAGCTGTGGAGTATTAAACATTTGCCTAACAATTGTAGTATGGAAGCTTATAGGAATATTAAACTCATTTGTTTAATCTATGTGTTTAGAGTGCATATCAATAATCAAAATTGAAGAAAATAATTCAGAGAAGAAAAAAATTCAGTGTGTATATGATTAAAGTTAAGATTCAAACAAGTCTCTCTTTTTTTTTTTCCACTTTATTTATTTATTTATTTGGAGGATAATTAGTTTACAATATTGTATTGGTTTTGTCATACATTGACATGAATCCACCATGGGTGTACATGTGTTCCCCATCCTGAACCCCTCTCCCACCACCCTCCCCATCCCATCCCTCTGGGTCATCCCAGTACACCAGCCCCAAGCATCTGAATCATGCAGAGAACCTGAACTGGTGATCCGTTTCATATATAATATACATGTTTCAATGCCATTCTCCCAAACCATCCCACCCTCGCCCTCTCCCACAAAGTCCAAAAGACTGTTCTATACATCTGTGTCTCTTGCTGTCTCACATACAGGGTTATCGTTACCAACTTTCTAAATTCCATATATATGTGTTAGTATACTGTATCGGTGTTTTTCTTTCTGGCTTACTTCACTCTGTATAATAGGCTCCAATTTCATCCACCTCATTGGAACTGATTCAGATGTATTCTTTTTAAAGGCTGAGTAATATTCCATTGTGTATATGTACCACAGCTTTCTTATCCATTCATCTGCTGATGGACATCTAGGTTGCCTCCATGTCCCGGCTAATATAAACAGTGCTGCGATGAACACTGGGGTACACGTGTCTCTTTCAATTCTGGTTCCTCAGTGTGTATGCCCAGCAGTGGGATTGCTGGGCTGTAAGGCAGTTCTATTTCCAGTTTTTTAAGGAGTCTCCACACTGTTCTCCATAGTGGCTAGTTTGCATTCTGACCAACAGTGTAAGAGGGTTCCCTTTTCTCCACACCTTCTCCAGCATTTATTGCTTGTAGACTTGGATAGCAGCCATTCTAACTGGTGTGAAATGGTACCTCATTGTGGTTTTGATTTGCATTTCTCTGATAGTGAGTGATGTTGAGCATCTTTTCATGTGTTTGTTAGCCATCTGTATGTCTTCTTTGGAGAAATGTCTGTTTAGTTCTACCCCATTTTTTGATTGGGTCATTTATTTTTCTAGAATTGAGCTGCAGGATTTGCTTGTATATTTTTGAGATTAATTCTTTGTCAGTTGTTTCATTTGCTATTATTGTCTCCCATTCTGAAGGCTGTCTTTTCACCTTGCTTATAGTTTCCTTTGTTGTGCAAAAGCTTTTAATTTTAATTAGGTCCCATTTGTTTATTTTTGCTTTTATTTCCAATATTCTGGGAGGTGGGTCATAGAGGATCCTGCCATGATTTATGTTGGAGAGTGTTTTGCCTGTTTTCCTCTAGGAGTTTTATAGTTCCTGGCTTTATGTTTAGATCTTTAATCCATTTTGAGTTTATTTCTGTGTATGGTGTTAGAAAGTGTTTTAGTTTCATTTTTTTACAAGTCGTTGACCAGTTTTCCCAGCACCACTTGTCTCTCTTTTAATATAAAACATTAAGTAGAAAAATTACAAACTGAAGCATTTCTTTTTTTTAAATGAAAGAAAGCAATATATATTCATGTTTTAGATTTTACAATTAGGCCATCTATGTTTTTAACAACAAAATAATGAATGGATATATTGTAAAGATATTTTTTAATTTGAAGAAAGCCTGCCAGGATCCTCTGTCCATGGGATTCTCAGGCAAGAATACTGTAGTGGATTGCCATGCCCTCCTCCAGGTGGTCTTCATGATCCAGGGATCGGAACCCTGTCTCTCATGTCTACCTGCATTGGCAGGTGGGGTCTTTACCACTAGCATTTCTTAATCTATAGAAATGCATCTCTTCAGCTGGGTTCTTTAACTATTTTTTTTGTTGTTCTTTGGGTTTTGTTTTGGTTTTGTCCACAAGATAATTATCTTCAAAAATTTAACACAAAAATACATTATATATATTTATATTAGGTGCACATATATATATACATACACATACAGACATGCATACAAATGCATTGATATGTCTTTCTAGATATGTACAGGTATACTCAACCATGTTTATTGTATATTTGGATTTAATAAAAACACAGTTGCAAGTCATAAAATAATACCATATATTTTGTATGATGTTTATATCATTAATAAATTATTAACAAAAGCCAAACATTTTGCAGTTTACTATTTCTGGAAGTAGAAAAACTACAGTGAATCAGTGAATGTAATTCTGAAGCAAGGCAATAACCACATTATTTTGATTGTTTCATTTGGCAGCCCAAAACAGAGAGCCTTCTTTAGATACTACCAAACAAATAAAAGTTTCTGTAAAACTGTCAAAGCTTCACTTGAGAAGAACTGAGCAGCAGGAGTGTTGGAATCACAGCGGGTGGTGCAACTCAGCTCAATTTTTCCTGCTGCTCTTTAAAATGGCATTGATCTTATGCAGCAGATGTGGTTCTTGCTTATTCTAGGCTCTTTCACTATTACCAGCTTCCTTGACTTAAGTGAAAACTTGACTCTTCCACATTGGAAGCCCTGTTGTGGTTGACCATATCTGTCTTTCCAGTGCCTTTAATTTAGCTTCTGGGCTTCCCTGGTGACTCGGACAATAAAGAACCTGCCTGCAAGGTGGGAGATCTGGGTTGGGAAGATCTCCTGGAGAAGGGCATGGCAACCCACTCTAGTATTCTTGCCTGGAGAATGCCCATGGACAGAAGAGCCTGGCAGGCTGCAGTCCATGGGATCGTAAAGAGTTGGACGCAACTGAGCAACACAGCACAGCACTGCACATATTTAACTTCTAGTTAGAGATTTCTTAAGCATGGACTTCTATTCTAGCATTTGAAAGTAAGGAATAAAGCAGAACCAATAATGCTATGTAAGATTTGCTGATATACAGTTTCAAGTTGGTAAGGTTCAACTCAGAAAACTGCAGAGGATACATACATTTGGGCTTTATTCCTTCTTCCACTCTGAAGAAGAATATTCTCTCACCACTGCTCTCCACCCCCATCTCTGCATCTTTCTCTCTAGAACATCCTACCGTGTTCACAGTCTTCTCTAACTTTCTGTTTGGCCAAAATGTCACAAATATGAAGTCACATCATAAGTGTTATTTTAACCTTTTGCAAACACATGCTTTAGCACTTATCACACTCTTGAGCAATTACTTGCATTTATTTCCACCTCCACCACATGATTTTGATTTCTTAAAACACAGGAAGTTTTTCTCACTGACCCAAGTAATTATTAAAACAGTGTTAAGTGAATGAATAAATAAATGAGTGCTCAAGTGAATGATTTAAGACTAGAAAATTAGTGTGAGAATAAAAATCTATAATAGTAATTATGTATTTACCTTCTTTGTGCCACCACCTACTTGTTATGCNCTTTTAAGATGATATATCAAATGTAATTATGTATGTTAAGCCTAGGGTAGAGTAAAATGCAAAATATAAATATGATCTATTATTATTTCACATCCGAGTTCTTCTAGCAACTGGTTACCTATTATTCATGTATTATCTACAGATTTTATGTATTTTCCAGGTTTTTCTTTTATTATGTACTGTGAAATATTTTTTTTATTCCCCATTATTTGTACTCCCAGATGGCGGAGTAGAAGAAAGTGCACTCATCTTCTCCTGCAAGAACTCCAAAATTACAATTCGCTGCTGAACAATCATCAGCTGGAGAATTTGGGATCTCACCAGAAAAAAGATACCCCATGTCTAGGGACAAAGGAGAAGCCACAGCAAGACGGTAGGAGGGGCAAAATCACATTTAGAATCAAACTGCAACCCATCAGAAATGCTCAGAGGGCTCAAACAAAACCTTGTGCACACCAGGAGATCCCACAGAAACTGAGATCAGACCTACCTTTGAGTGTTTGACTGTCTGCTGAGGAGGTATGGGTCAGCATGGCCTGCCACATGGGCAGGGGCTCTGGGTGCAACAGATCTGGGTGTGGCATAAGCCTTCTTGGAGGAGGTCACCAATAGCGCCAACATAGAGCTGTCAGAATTTACACAGGACTGAGGAAACAGACTCTTGGAGAATACAAACAAATCATGTGCACACCAGGACCCAGGAGAAAGGAGCAGTGACCCCACAAGAGACTGACCCAGAGTTGCCTGTGAGTATCCAGGAGTCTCTGGTGGAGGCGTGGGTCAGCATGGGGGGCACTGCTGCAGGGTGGGGGGCACTGAGTGCAGCAGTGTATGTATGGGAACTTTTAAAGGAGTTTGCCATTATCTTCATTACCTCCACCATAGTTTGGTCTCAGGTCAAACAACAGGAAGAGAACACAGCACCATCCATCAACAGAAAATTGGATTAAAGATTTACTGAGCTTGGCCCCAACCATCAGTACAAGACCCAATTTCCCCCACAGTCAGTCTCTCCCGTCAGGAAGCTTCCATAAGCCTGTTATCCTTATCCACCAGAGGGCAGACAGTATGAAAACCACAATCACAGAATTAATCAAACTGATCACATGGACCATAGCCTTGTCTAACTCTATGAAACTATTACCCACACTGTGTAGGGCCACCCAAGATGGACAGGTCATGGTGAAGTGTTCTAACAAAACATGGTCCACTGGAGAAGGCAGTGGCAAACCACTTCAGCATTCTTGCCATGAGAACCCCATGAACAGTATGAAAAGGCAAAAATATATGACACTGAAAGATGAATTCCCCAGGTCAGTAGGTGCCCAGTATGCTACTGGAGAAGAGTGGAGAAATAACTCCAGAAAGAATGAAGAAATGGAGTGAAACAGTGTTCAGTTGTGGATGTGACTGGTGATGGATTTGAAGTCCAATGCTGTAAAGAACAATATTGCATAGGAACCTGGAAAGTTAGGTCCAAGAACCAAAGCAAATTAGAAGTCGTCAAACAGGAGACAGCAAAAATGAACATCGATATTTTAGGAATCAGTGAACTAAAATGGACAGCATGGGTGAATTGAACTCAGATACCATTATAGCTACTACTGTAGGCAAGAATCCCTTAGAAGAAATGGAGTCGTCTTCATAGTCAACATAGGAGTCCAAAATGTAATACTTGTGTGCAGTCTCAAAAACAACAGAATAATCTCTGTTGGTTTCCAAGGAAAACTATTCAATATCACAGTAATCCAAGCCTATGCCCCAACTGGTAATGCTGAAGAAGCTGAAGTTAAATGGTTCAAGGAAGACCTACAAGACATTCTAGAACTAACACCCAAAATAGATGTCCTTTTCATTGTATGGTGACTAGATTATAAAAGTAAGAGGTCAAGAGAAACCTGGAATAACAGGCAAATTTGGTCTTGGAGTACAGAATGAAGCAGGGCAAAGGCTAACAGAATTTTGCCAAGAGAATGCACTGGTCATGGCAAATACCCTCTTCCAGAAACACAAGAGAAGATTCTACACATGGACACTACCAGATGGTCAATACCAAAATCAGATTGATTATATTCTTTTCAGCCAAAGATGGAGAAGCTCTATACAGTCAGAAGAAATAAGACCAGGAGCTGACTGTGGCTCAGATCATAAACTCCTTAAGACAAAATCAGACTTAAATTGAAGAAAGTAGGGATAGAATATTCAGGCAAGACCTAAATCAAATCCCTTACTTTTATACAATGGGAGTGACAAATTGATTCAAGAGATTAGATCTGATAGACAGAGTACCTGAAGAAATATGGATGGAGGTTCATGAAATTGTACAGGAGGCCATCAAGACCATCCCCAAGAAAAAGAAATGCAAAAAGGCCAAATGGTTGTCTGGGGAGGCCTTACAAATAGCTGAGAAAATAAGAGAAGCTAAAGGCAAAGAAGGGAAGGAAAGATACATACCCATGTGAATGCAGAGTTCCAAAGAATAGCAAGGAGAGATAAGAAAGCCTTCCTCAGCGACCAATGCAAAGAAATAGAGGAAAACAACAGAATGGGAAAGACTAGAGATCTCTTCAAGAAAACTAGAGATTCCAAAGGAACATTTCATTCAAAGATGGGCACAATAAAGGACAGAAATGGTATGGACCTAATAGAAGCAGATGATACTAAGAAGAGGTGGCAAGAATACACAGAAGAACTACAAAATTGATTGTAATGACCCAGATAACCATGATGATGTGATCACTCACCTAGAGCCAGATATCCTGGAATGCAAAGTCAAATTGACCATAGGAAGCATCACTATGAACAAAGCTAATGGAGGTGATGAAATTCCAGTTGAGCTATTTCAAATCCTAAAAGATGGTGCTGTAAAAATGCTACAGTCAGTATGCCAGCAAATTTGGAAAACTCAGCAGTGGTCACAGGACTGGAAAATGTCAGTCTTCATTCCAGTTCCAAAGAAAGGCAAAGCCAAAGAATGTTCAAACTACCGCACAATTTCACTGAACTCACATGCTAGCAAAGGAAAGCTCAAAATTCCCCAAACCAGGCTTGAACAGTACGTGAACCGTGAACTTCCAGATGTTCAAGGTGGATTTAGAAAAGGCAGAGGAGCCAGCGATCAAATTGCCAACATCTTTTGGATCATCAAAAAAGCAAGAGAGTTCCAGAAAATCATCTACTTCTACTTTATGACAATGCCAAAGCCTTTGACTGTGTGGATCACAACAAACGGTGGAAAATTCTGAAAGAGATGGAAATACCAGACCACCTGACATGCCTCCTTAGAGGCATGTATCAGGTCACGAAGCAACAGTTAGAACTGGACATGGGACAACAGACTGGTTCCAAATCAGGAAAAGAGTATGTCAATCTGTATACTGTCATCCTGCTTATTTAACTTATATGAAGAGTACTCTTGCCTGGAAAATCCTATGGATGGAGGAGCCTGGTAGGCTTCAGTCCATGGGGTTGCTAAGAGTCAGACACAACTGAGTTACTTCACTTTGACTTTTCACTTTCATGCATTGGAGAAGGAAATGGCAACCCACTCCAGTGTTCTTGCCTAGAGAATCGCAGGGATGGGGTAGCCTGGTGGGCTGCCGTCTATGGGGTCACATAGAGTCGGACACAACTGAAGCGACTTAGCAGCAGCAGCAGAGTACATCATATGAAATGCCAATGTGCTGGATGAAGCACAAGCTGGAATCAAGATAGATGGGAGAAATATCAATAACCTCAGATATGCACATGACACCACCCTTATGGCAGAAAGTGAAGAAAAACTAAAGAGCCTCTTGATGAAAGTGAAAGAGGAGAGTGAAAATATAGGCTTAAAACACAACATTCAGAAAACTAAGGTCGTGGCATCTGGTCACATCACTTCTTGGCAAATAGAGGGGGAAGCAATGGGAACAGTGAGAGACTTTATTTTTTTGTTATCCAAAACCACTTCAGATAGTGCCTGGAGACATGAAATTAAAAGATGCTTTCTCCTTGGAAGAAAAGCTATGACCAACCTCAGTTCAGTTCAGTTCAGTCACTCAGTCGTGTCCGACTCTTTGCAGCCCCATGAATCGCAACATGCCAGGCCTCCCTGTCCATCACCAACTCCCAGAGTTCACCCAGACTCACATCCATCGAGTCAGTGATGCCATCCAGCCATCTCATCCTCTGTCATCCCCTTCTCCTCCTGCCCCCAATCTCTCCCAGCATCAGAGTCTTTTCCAATGAATCAACTCTTCCCATGAGGTGGCCAAAGTACTGGAGTTTCAGCTTCAGCATCATTCCTTCCAAAGAAATCCCAGGGCTGATCTCCTTCAGAATGTACTGGCTGGATCTTCTTGCAGTCCAAGGGACTCTCAAGAGTCTTCTCCAACACCACAGTTCAAAAGCATCAGTTCTTTGCAACCTAGACAGCTTATTAAAAAGCTGAGTCATTACTTTACCATTAAAGGTCTGTCTAGTCAAAGCTATTGTTTTTCCAGTACTCATGTATATATATGAGGTTCGGAATATAAAGAAATCTGAGTGCCAAAGACTTGATGCTTTTGAACTGTGGTGTTGGAGAAGACTCTTGAGAGTCCCTTGGACTGAAAGGAGATCCAACCAGTCCATCCTAAAGTAGATCAGTCCTGTGTGTTCATTGGAAGGATGATGCTGAAGCTGAAACTCCAATACATTGCCACCTGATGGGAAGAACGGACTCATTTGTAAAGACCCTAATGCTGGGAAAGATTGAAAGCAGGAGGGAAAGATTGAAGGCAGGAGGAAAAGGGAATTACAGAGGATGTGATGGTGGATACCATCACCAACTCAAAGGGCAGGAGTTTGAGCAAGCTCCAGGAGTTAATGATGGACAGGGAAGCCTGGCTTGCTGCAGTCCATGGATTCACAGAGAGTTGGACATGACTGAGCAACTGAACTGAACTGAACTCCCTTGTAGGAGGATTATGTTGTTTTTGTTCAGTCATTCTGTTGTATCCAACTCTTTGGGACACCATGTACTACAGCACTGCAAGCCTCCCCATCACTCACCATTCTCCCAAAGTTTGCCAAGTTCATGTCCTTTGCATTGGTGATGCTATCCATCCATCTCATCCCTCTGACACCCTATTCTTCTGCCCTCAATCTTTCCCAGCTTCAGGGACTTCTCCGAAGATTCGGCTCTTCACAATTGGTGTCCAAAATACTGGAGCTTCAACTTCAGTATCATTCCTTCCGATCAGTCTTCAGGGTTGATTTCCCTTATGATTGACTGGTTTGATCTCTTTGCTGTCCAAGGGCCTGTCAGTCTTTTCCAGCACCATAGTTTGAAGTCATCAATTCTTTGACTCTGTGCCTTCCTTATGGTCCAGTTCTCACAGCCATACATGACACTGAGAAGGCCATAGCCTTGACTTTTTCATGGCATTTTCATTCACTATGCTGCCCTGTTTTGTTTGCTTTAAAATATTTATTTGATCTATTTTCTCTTGGTTCAGAAATTCAAAGTTAACTGAAGCCATGCCTACAACAGAGAACTGATCTAACCTGTTAATTTCTAGCAGTCAGGAGAGCCTGAACAATGAGAGGATCTGTGGTTTATTCTTCACCTCTTTATTGAAGAGGTGCTGTGTGCTATTATCTATGCTTAGTAGTAGGCAACCAATGGAGAACATATCAAATTTCAGATACTAGCAAAATAGTATATTCACCTCTGTCCATTGAGATGATTACTCCTTCATCTTTCTGGATAATATACTAAGGAATGCTAGGTTAATATTACTCAATCCAGTACTTTTCATTTATGGAGAATTTTACTATTGTCCACATCCTTTTAAAGAGGGATTTATTATAAAAGCCCATGCTATGCAATAGATTTAAAGTTTGAAAATCAACACCAGAACAAATAGATGAATGTTAAAATAGGGATGGAAGAGAAAAATTCATGTTGATGAGTAAGAAATAATATTCAAACCAGAAATGTAGAGTAAAAATTTTTCCTGTATTTATCACAGACATACTTCTTTTGATCATGCTTTCCTTTACGGTGCTTTGCAGATACTGTTTTTCTGTTGTTGCTCTCTTGTTTTTGTTTGTTTTTATAAATTGAGAGTTTGTACCAACCCTCTGTCTGGCAAGCCCATCAGAACAGTTTTTCCAACAGCAGTTGCTCATTTTATGTCTGTGTTACATTTTGATGACTCTCAAAAAATTTCAAAATTTTCAATTATTATTATATCTGTTATGGTGACCTGTGGTCACAGACCTTTAATATTACTATTGCAAAATATAATGATTCATTGAAGGCTAAGATGAGAGCATTTTGATGTCTTCCTTTTGATTGTGTATAGCAAAAACTTTTTAGTTTGCATAGCAAAAACCATTTGTTTATTTATTTCTTGCTTTTGTTCCCCTTGCCTGAGAAGGCATATCAAAAAAAATCATACCAGCATCCATGTCAAAGATCTGCCTATGTTTTCTTCCAGGAAATTGTAGTTTCAGATCTTACATTTAATTGTTTAATCCATTTATTGTTGAATTTATTTTTACATATGTTATAAGAAAACATTTAATTTCATTCTCTTGCATGTAGCTGTCCAGGTCTGCCAACAACATTTGTTGAAGAGGTTATCTTTTCCCCATTGTGTAGTCTTGTCTTTTTTGTTATAGAGTCATTGACCATGTAAATGTGATTTCATTTCTAGGCTCTCTATCCTATTCCAGTGATCTTTGTGATTGGTTTTGTAGTAATCCATACTATTTGGATTACTATAGTTTTGTAGTATAGTTTGAAATCAGGGATTATGATGCCTCTCACCTTTATTATCTATCCTCAAGATTGCTTTGGCTCTTTGAGATCTTTTGTGATCATATACAAATTTTAGGATCACATGTTTTATTTTTATGAAAAACCATTAGTATTTTGATTGGGATTGCATTGAATCTGGAGACTACTTTAGGCAGTATGGACATTTCAACAGTATTCATTCTTTCAATCCATAATTATTTGTGTCATCTTTAATTTCTTTCATCAGTGTCATAGTTTTCAATATAGGTCTTTTGGCTCTTTGATTCAGCGCATTACTAGGTATTTTATTCTTTATGAATGGGGTTGTTTCCTTAATTTCACTTTCTGATAGATCATTATTAGGGTATAAATATGCAACTTATTTATATATATATTAATTTTGTATCCTACAACTTTACCAAAATCATTAATGAGTTCTAGTAGTTTTCTGATGACATCTTTTGCAATTTCCATGTACAGGTAACAGTTTTACTTCTTCCTTTCCAATTTGGATTTCTTTTTATCTGCTTGCTGTGACCAGGACTTCCAATACTGTGTTGATTAAAAGTGGCTACTTGTCATCATTGTCTTGTTGATGATCGTAGAGGAAATATTTTCAGTTTTTCACCACTAAGTTAGCTGTGCATCTATCATATACGGATTTTACTATGTTGAAGTATGTTCATTCTATACATACTTTGCTGAGAGTTTTTGTCATAAATCAGTGTTGGATTTTGTCAAAAATTTTTGTACCCATTTCCATAATTATGTGATTTTTATCCTTCATTTTGTTAATGTTGTATATAACATTAACTTGCAGATATTGAACTTTCCTTGCATCCCTGGGATAAATATCATTTGATCATGGTATATAATCCTTTTATGTATTCTTAAATTCAATTTGCTAATATTTTTGAGTGTTTTTGCATCTTTGTTCATTAGTGACATTGGCCTATAGTTTTATCTTTTTGTAGTGTCTGTTGGGTTTTGATATCAAAGCAATGCTGCCTTATAAAATGAGTTTGGAATTGTTACCTTCTCTTCATTTTTTTAGAATTGTTTGAAAATAATTGATATTGAAATTTCCTTAAATGTTTAGCAAAATTTAACTGTGAATTCAACTGGACCTATACTTTCATTACTTGATCCAATTTCATTATGTAATTAGCATTATCAAATTTTCAATTTCTTCATGATCCAGTCATATAATGTTGTATGCTTCTGGGAATATGTCAGTTTTTTTTCTAGGTTGCTCAACTTGTTATACAATTGTTTGCAGTAATCTCATGATTGATTATATTCTTGTAGTATAGTTTGTAACTTTTCATTTCTGATTTTCTTTATTTGAGCACTCTCTCTTTTCCTCTTGAAGAAAAAAGGGCAGTGGCTACAAGTTTATTGATTTTGCTTATCTTTTCAAAGAACCAGCCTTAGTTTTCTTGACATTTGTATTATTTCTTTAGTCTCTATTTCATTTATTTACTCTCTGACCTTTATTACTTTCTTCTTTTTGTGATTTTAGGTTTGTCTTTATTTTGCTAGTTTCTGTGGGTATAAAATAAGATTTTTGTTTGTTTGTTCATTTATTTACTGAGGTTGGTCTGTATTGGTAAAAATTTTCTTATTTAACTACCTTTGTTGTGTCTGAGAGATTTTTGGCTTGTTCTGTCCCCATATTCATTTTTTCAATATATTTTTTTAATTTCCAATTTGATTTCTTTAATGATCCATTGGTTGTATGGTGTCATGTTCTTTAGATTCCATGTGTTTGTGGATTTTTCCAATTTTTTTAAAATAGTTTATTTGTAACCTCATACAATTATGGTCAGAAAAGATGCTTTAGATGATGTCAATTATCTTAAATTTATTGAGATTTGTTTTGTGGCCTTATTTGTAATCTACTCCAGATAATTTTTATGTACACTTGAAAAGAANCACTCAGTATTTTGAATATATCATGCCATGTTTTTTGCCTGTAAGGATTCTGTTAAAAAGTTGGCTGATTATCTTATGGGGATTCTTCTCTATGTAACTAGTTGTTTTCCTCTTGCTACTTTTAAATTTTTCTCTTTAACTTTTAACATTTTAATTATAATATGTTTTGGTGTGGGTCCCTTTGGATTTATCTTCTTCCTGCTGCCTGTGCTTTGAGACCTGGATGTCTCCTTCTTTTATCAGGATAAAAAAGATTCCAGTATTATTTCTTCCATAGGTTTTCTATTCCTTTATTTCTCTCTCTTTCCCTTCTAGGTCTCTTATAGTGCAAGTGTTAGCTAGCATGCTTGATGTTGTTTCAGAAGTTCCTTAAACTATCCTCATGTTTTTTTCTTTTTCCTGATTTGATTGGGTCATTTCCACTAGCCTCTCTTCCAAATCACTGTCCCATTCTTCCACATCATCTAACTTACTAACTTGGTTCCTTCAAGTATATCCTTCACTTCAGGTAATTGTATTCTTCAGCATTGATTGGGGTTTTTTTTTTTATGTTTTCTCCATTTTTGCTGAGGTTCTCATTGTGCTCCTTCATTTCTCTCCTGAGTTTGGCCAGCATCTTTATGAATATTACTCTGAACACTTTATCTGGAAGATCACTTATTGCCATTTTATTTAGTTCTTTTTCTGAGGTTTTGTCTTGTTGTATTGTGTGGAATATTTTCCTTTGCCTCCTTATTTTTCCTAACTTTCTGTATTTGTTCCTGTATATAAGGGTCAGGTACCTCTCCTGGTTTGTAAAGAATAGCTTTGTGTAGAAGGTGACCTGTGAAGCCCAGTAGTGTGGTTCCCCTTTACTCCCTAGATCCAGGTGTTCAAGGAGGGTCCACTGTGAGGGTTGTGTGTGTACACCTGTTGTGACTGGACCACAGTTGCCGTGGGCATGCTAATATGTGGTGCTGTCCCATATTGCATCTTACCGTAAGGCCTGGCAGCAGCTTTTCCAGGCACTCTAATGTGCCAGGTCAGCCCCTATGGTATAAGACAATTTGAGGGTGTGTCAATGCTGGTAAAAGGCATATGCTAAGAACTATGAGGTGGAGGGCAGCTTTCAAGGATTTCTCTTGCAGGACACTGCCTGGCTTGGCAGGGCAAGCAGATGCTTTGAAGAAGCACAGGCTATGTGCATTCACAGATGAACATGGGACAGGTTGAACAGCATGTAAATTAGATGAGAAAATTTGGAACTGATGATGCTGTGAAAGTGCTGCACTCAATATGTCAGCAAATTTAGAAAACTCAGCAGTGGCCACGGGATTGGAAAAGATCAGTTTTCATTCCAATCCCAAAGAAAGGCAATGCCAAAGAATGCTCTAACTACCGCACAGTTGCACTCATCTCACACACTGATAAAATAATGCTCAAAATTCTCCAAGCCAGGCTTCAGCAATACGTGAACCATGAACTTCCAGATGTTCAAGCTAGATTTAGAAAAGGCAGAGGAACCAGAGGTCAGATTGCCAACATCAGCTGGATCACCAAAAAAGCAAGAGAGTTCCAGAAAAACATCTATTTCTTCTTTATTGACTATGCCAAAGCCTTTGACTGTGTGGATCACAATAAACTGTGAAAAATTCTTCAAGAGATAGGAATACCAGACCACCTGACCTGCCTCTTGAGAAATCTGTATTCAGATCAGGGGGCAACAGTTAGAACTGGACATGGAACAACAGGCTGGTTCCAAATAGGGAAAGGAATATGTCAAGGCTGTATACTGTCACCCTGCTTATTTAACTTATATGAAGAGTACATCATGAGAAATGCTGGCCTGGAGGAAGCACAAGCTGGAATCAAGATTTCTGGGAGAAATATCAATAACCTCAGATATGCAGATGACACCACCCTTATGGCAGAAAGTACAGAACTAAAGAGCCTCTTGATGACAGTGAAAGAGGAAAGTGAAAAAGTTGACTTAAAGCTTAACATTCAGAAAACAAAGATCATGGCACCTGGTCCCATCACTTCATGGCAAATAGATGGGGAAACAGTGGAAACAGTGACAGTTTGATTTGGGGGGCTCCAAAATCACTGCAGATGGTGATTGAAGCCATGAAATTAAAAGACTCTTACTCCTTGGAAGAAAAGTTATGACCAACCTAGACTGCGTGTTAAAAAGCAGAGACATTACTTTGTCAGCAAAGGTCCGTCTAGTCAAAGCTATGGTTTTTCCAGAGGTCATGTATGGATTTGAGAGTTGGACTGTGAAGAAAGCTGAGCGCTGCAGAATTGATGCTTTTAAACTGTGGTGTTGGAGAAGACTCTTGAGAGTCCCTTGGACTGCAAGGAGATCCAACTAGTCCATCCTAAAAGAGACCAGTCCTGGTGTTCATTGGAAGGACCAATGTTGAAGCTGAATGTCCAATTCTTTGGCCACCTGATGTGAAGAGCTGACTCACTGGAAAAGACTCTGATGCTGGGAGGGATTGGGGGCAGGAAGAGAAGGGGACGACAGAGGATGAGATGGTTGGATAATATCACTGACCCGCTGGACATGGTTTTGGGTAGACTCTGGCAGTTGGTGATGGACAGGGAGGCCTGGATTGCTGCGGTTCATGGGGTCGCAAAAAGTCAGACACGAGTGAGCAACTGAAATGAGCTGAACTGAAGCATCAAGTCAGCTAGGAAGAGAATGCACCCAACCAAAAACAAACAAACAAACAAAAACAGCTCCTGCTAGTTCATTTTTAACCAGAGAATGTTTCAACAGATCCCTTCCTTTTTCAGTAGCCCTAAAATTAATCAGTCAATCTCCTTCACTTATGACCCATGTACTTTTGAAAAATACTGCCTCTACTCTGGGATTTAGAGTGTTTGAGACTTGTATGTGCCTTTAAAGAGCAGACTCTAGTTCTCTCAGATATAAGCCCTGTGGTTTCCAAAGCTAAACATTACAGGGGCTCTTCTTCCCACTGCAGGTTTCCACATGGCAGAAGACCTCAAGGTGGAACTCAGAGCCCTGTCACTCTTCAGAGAGGATTTTTGAAGTTGCAAAATTCCTCCTATTTGTTGAACACAGTGCTTGGGCTGTGGGTCCCAGCCAGATTGTTTCTCTATACTCCTACCCCATCTCTTATGGCTTTTTCTTTTTATCTGTACTTGCAGAAAATCTTTTCTATTAGTTTTCAGGTCATTCTTAGAGATGAAAATGTTCTATATGTACTTTTTTGTTGTTTTTTTTTTTCATGACAAAAGGCAAGCCCAGGTATTTCCTACTCTACTATCTTGTCTTACTTGGCCAATATTTTTCACAAATGCCGATGTGAATGAATGTAATGGAGATACTTGAATGTAATGGAGAAAAATATTTGAGTTAGATTAAAAAGTAAATGTAAAGGCCCCAAGTGGTGCATTGCTTGGAACGTGCAAAGCACAACAGTAAATTTGATAAAGAAATAACTCAGGAGAGGATGGGAGTGGTGGGGATGAGGTAAGAAATAAAAGGGCTCAATCAAGTAAGATCAACCAAGCCCCTATTGGGACATTAATTTTTACTAGCTTTTGTGTGTATGTGTATGTTAGTAATTAGATTTATTTAAAAAAATACTAATAAGTACAACCTTAAATCAGTAGAATTTCACAGACTTTTCAGATATTTGATTTTTGGCTTATGGTAATTAAGTCTAAACAATTGCTTTGAGTGCTACTTTCAACAACATAAAAAATCATGATTTAATAAAATTCATGTAATCACTTAAATTCCTCAGAAAACATGAAAAATGAATTACCATTATATTGTTAACATGATCAATATAGATCTTAAGGTTGGAAAAAAAAGGAACACAATCCCCAATAGCAGTACAAATCTCACCTCCTTCAGAAGCAAATGAATACCAGAATTAGCAAAAAGATCTTAACAGAATTAATCTGTCAATTATATTAAGGGAAAGAAGAAACATTTTAAGAGGGATGATCCCAGGAAGATTACAGCTGTGAAAAGTAATGAGGTGCCTTAAATTTTTCACTTGAAAATTCTGTAAAGACTCATTAATGGTCCATTCGATTATGTGGAAGATTTTATTTTCTCTGGAAGTGACTTCGGATAGCAGTTATGGAATGCTAGTTGTGACTTGCATTTGGAGGGTGTGCTGCCTTCAAAACTTGATCTAGATTGTCTAGTAGGTCTTGTTTATTCTCTAAGTCTATAGAGAGTAGAATCAGTGTGTCGCTTATTCCAAGGACTTCACTCTTAGCCGCTGATGCATGGGTCACGAATGCTGAAAGCTCAGCAAGACTTTCATATTCCCCCTGAGCTCTCAGACAGAGTAAATAACTTAAGGTTTTTGAGGAAAATATCAGTATGTTAAAGGAACCCTTGATATAAAGGGTGATCATCTCCGGGTGACCTGTGAAACGGTGCTTTGCCAACTCATGCTGAGGATGAGAGGGCAGCCCAGGATAAATAACCTTTTCTACTGAAGGATCTGACTCCAGAAATTGAGCAACTTCCATTCCATTTTCAAAATCCTTCTCCATACAGACTTATAGAGTCTTCAGGCCTTTATTGTGGGGGTAACAGTCAACAGGAGATGGAACTGCTCCAAGAGAATTTTGTAAGAAACAGAGGATTAAGTGACACTAAGCCCATTGTAACATCTGGTCATTCATGTCTTTTGTTGCTGAATACATGCTCTCAGTGCTAAAGGCCACTGGAAATATGTTGACATAAATGTGTTATCAATGACCAAAATAATGTCTCCAAGTTTAAGGACACCATGTGCTCAGGTTTCATTGTCAGTCATCTTCAGGCCAGGATGTGTAGGGGTTTCGATCTAAACAATCTTGATTTCTGGCGTAATAGCTGCCTCTAACAGTTTGGTTTGGGAACAATCAACAAAGAAATCTTTAATCCAAATTCAGCCGTCACCTGCCTAAAGTACCCTATTTGTATCTCCATACACATCATCTTTACAAACAATTTGGCCCCCTGCTTTTAACAGATTGGTAATAGTCACAGAGGTTACTTAGTCCCCTCCAGGGCTGCTACAGATTTTTCAAGCAATTCCTGGTGGGATTCCAGACTGGCTATACTCAAAACCCTAGTGTCACCTAGGAGCCCCTTGCTTGAATGTGGTAGACAGCAAGATAGGGGGCACTGCACCCTGGGAGGTCCAAATTCCTGTTCCACATGGATGGCTGCATAGGGAAATGCTGGAGCCTAGGCAGGAAACCGTCTGGAGAGGTGTCTCTTTACTGCATGCTGAACTACAAAAGAGAGAGAGAGTTAAACAGTGAGGAAGATAAAAGTATGAAATTGGCGCACTGGGACTTGAAAATGACAGAAGAATTAGGTGAAGGAGAGGTAACAGCACACCTGGGAACCAGCACTTAGCACATGAAAACTGAACTCTGTGACCTTTTACTGCTTTTGGCCTAAGATCTGTAGTGATGGTTTTTGAGATGAATCATAAAATGATCTTCTTTAACAATTTTGCAGAAGTACCCTGAATGATGTGTTGAGATAGGGTTATCAACTAGGCACATATTATAATAATCTAAATAAAAAGAGTTGGTGGCTAGGACAAAGGTAGCAGCTATGGAAAAGTGAGAAATGGACATATCTTGTATAATTTTCAGAGAATTGATATACCAATATATATTGATCAGTTGGATGTGAATTATGTGAGAGAGAGACAGTGATGACTTCAGAGTTTGTGACCTAGGTGATGGGAAGGATATAGTTACCATTCATTGCTTTGGCTAATATTCTGGGAGAAGATTGTTGCAGGAAAGAAATCAAGATTCTAAAATAATCTCTAAAATATCTCTTAACTGTCCGAGTAGAGATATATATATGAGACAATGTATGGTATGTGTCTTGAATTCAGAGGAGAAATGAACGTGGGAGCAGCAGTCAACTTGATGAAGAATGTCAAAAGGTAGCAGCAAAAGAGTGCAGATGCCCTCGAATCTCTAAATTGATGGTGTCATCACTTAGGTCACACAGATTATTAACTGTCACATCAAAGCAGAACAGATGGCAAGGCACAAAATAGGAAAGTGATGGGCAAAGCAGGACTACTTGGTTCAGTGGGGGCCTAGGAAGAATGAAGAGTGCTATCAAACTACTTGGCAGGTAAGAAGGGACAAATTAGTAAAGTGACCTTCTCAAATTTCTTTATTCTAGATGATTGGTATTTGTTCTAATGGCCATTTGGCTCAATTTATAACATAAACAATATAAAATAACCCCAAATATTCCAGAGGAGGTATTAGGCAAGATGGATTATAGCATAATCACAGAAACATAAGCACTGTATAACAAGTATAAAGGTTCATGAATGACCAGGCCTGTTTAGAAACAGGTGTAAGAACCTGTATTCTGTACTAGAAATGTTAAGAAAGAGCAATATTAAATACTAGACTTTCATCAGTAAGGTAGCTAAGCTGCTCAGAGTTGTTGGAATTTGCTTGATTATTATTACTGGATTGACAAACATGACCTGTCAGGGCATATGGGTTAACCATTTAAACAGTAAGTCACTGATCAGTCATAATGGCATTAATCTATATATCATAAACTGTTCAGGATATGTAGTTAGCAGGACTATCTCCTCTAAAGTCTACTTTAAGAGGAAAATTACTTCTTTGGTGCATATAAGTTATTTGGAATTGAGGAGGCCATTACTCCAAATAAAATACCTTACTATCTAAATGTTGTAATTATTTTTGGTATAGAATCAGAAATATAGACAACACAAAATTAAGCAGAACAAATTTAAGGAAGAAATAAAATTTGCCACAGATATGTATATTGATTATGAATAGAATTAAATTTTGCTTCTGCCTTCTGTCATTGTCTTCTTTCATCTGTGAATATAATACATACTATTCAAAAGGCTGGAATTTGTAAGAGTTATTTAACATTCACATTCATGTACTTAGCCTAAAGTCCTTCTTACCAGGTAGCTATTTTATATTCTAGATTTCCCAGCAATGATTCCTGATGTTATTACTGGGCCTACCCAAAGAGTAAATGATTCATCATGGCTAAAATGAATGGAGTCAAATGTATAATAACAAGCAAGGTGTTTTCTGAAAACAAAGCAGTTTCTAGAAATATGACTGAGTTCTCAGGAGAGAATGTAGCCAAACTGTGGTTAAGCAGAAGGAGAACTCAGTTGGGAAGTTCTATTATGGAGAAAGTTTCTGTTTTAAAATTTCTTGGAAATGGTCAGTACCCTGAAGGAATATTATTTCACAAAGGTTGACCTCAGTTCTTCTAGGAGATATATGGAAGAGAGAACGGAACCTTCTACAGCATTCTATCACAAAGAAATTTTCTCTGCAGGTGGCATGGCCAAAGTAAGGGATGAGTTTTTGGCTCTTGCAAATAATTGAATTACAGTAATGTACAATATCAGCTGTAACTAATACTACAATTGTTATTAATGTTCCATAAAATGGAAAAAAATACCTTGATATGTGCAAAATACATATGGGAAAAAATTAGGTATTTTATTTAATTGATGATTCAAAGGGTACATCAAGACTTGACATAAGAAATCTGGTCTTGACCATTCAAAGAACTCTAGAGAACTTAATGGGAGAGTAAAACTCTTCCTTCTTTTCTTCCTCAGAACGAGCTTGCTTTATATCCAATCATTTATTCAGTCATTCACACATGCAAAAGTAGGTGTTATACATGAATGTATGACAAACACTATTGGATATCAAGGAAACAAAAACATTTCTTAAAGAGAACTTGTGGTCAAAATTGACAAGGATGTAATTCCCCTAAACCGAGGAACCAAGAATCCCCATCCCATTGGTTCACTCCCTTTATCTCTAGCATTTTAAACAGTGGCAATGAAACGATATTCCAGCATATGCAAATGTTTGTATTTTCCAGGAAGAAACTAAACCAAACGGCAAATATGAGAAATTTTATTTGCTACTCTTCTAGTCCCTTTCCTTTGGAACAACTTCTACATCCTAAATTTTACTTTCCCTTATCCTGTAGGTATCCTTTCCCTGTATGGTAAATTGGATACTTCCAAATGCCCTCATCATGGTGTCTCCCTTTGGCCCATCCTTTCAAATTTTAAGCTTTCATTGTTACTTATTCCTTCCTGGAAAATATGTTTTCTTCTTCAGAATGTGTTCTGGATGCTGGATTATGTAATTAAACCATTTTAAGCGTAGTAATTAATTTACTAGTCTGGATGATCACCTAGTTCAGTTCAGTTCAGTCGCTCAGTTGTGTCCGACTCTTTGCGACCCCATGAATCTCAGCACACCAGGCCTCCCTGTCCATCACCAACTCCCGGAGTTCACCTAAACTCATGTGAATCGAGTCAGTGATGCCATCCAGCTATCTCATCCTCTGTTGTCCCCTTCTCCTCCTGCCCCCAATCCATCCCAGAATCAGGGTCTTTTCCAATGAGTCAACTCTTCGTATGAGGTGGCCAAAGTACTGGAGCTTCAGCTTCAGATTTACTCCTTCCAGTGAACACCCAGGACTGATCTCTTTAGGATGAACTGGTTGGATTTCCTTGCAGTCCAAGGGACTCTCAAGAGTCTTCTCCAACACCACAGCTCAAAAGCATCAATTCTTTGGCACTCAGCTTTCTTCACAGTCCAAATCTCACATCCATACATGACCACAGGAAAAACCATAGCCTTGACTAGATGGACCTTTGTTGGCAAAGTAATATCTCTGCTTTTCAATATGCTATCTAGGTTGGTCATAACTTTCCTTCCAAAGAGTAAGTGTCTTTTAATTTCATGGCTGCATCACCATCTGCAGTGATTTTGGAGCCCCATAAATAAAGTTAGACACTATTTCCAGTTTCCCCATCTATTTGCCATGTAGTGATGGGACCAGATGCCATGATCTTTATTTTCTGAATGTTGAGCTTTAAGCCAACTTTTTCACTTTCCTCTTTCACTTTCATCAAGAGGCTTTTTAGTACCTCTTCACTTTCTGCCATAAGGGTGGTATCATCTGCATATCTGAGGTTACTGATATTTCTCCCGGCAATCTTGATTCGAGCTTGTGCTTCTTCCAGCCCAGTGTTCCTCATGATGTACTCAGCACAGAAGTTAAATAAGCAGGGTGACAATATACAGCCTTGATGTACTCCTTTTCCTATTTGGAACCAGTCTGTTGTTCCATGTCCTGTTATACCTGTTGCTTCCTGACCAGCATATAGGTTTCTCAAGAGGCAGGTCAGGTGGTCTGGTATTCCTATCTCTTGAAGAATTTTCCACATTTTATTGTGGTCCACACAGTCAAAGGCTTTGGCATAGTCAATAAAGCAGAAATAGATGTTTTTCTGGAACTCTTGCTTTTTCCATGATCCAGCAGTTGTCGGCAATTTGATCTCTGGTTCCTTTCCCTTTTCTAAAACCAGCATGAACATCTGGAAGTTCATGGTTCACATACTGCTGAAGCCTGGCTTGCTTTGCTAGTATGTGAGATGAGTACAATAGTGCAATAGTTTGAGCATTCTTTGGCCTTGCCTTTCTTTGGGATTGGAATGAAAACTTACCTTTTCCAGTGGCCACTGCTGAGTTTTCCAAATTTGCTGGCATATTGAGTGCAGCAGCATCTTTCAGGATTTGAAACAGCTCAACTATAATTCCATCACCTCCTCTAGCTTTGTTCATAGTGATGCTTCCTAAGGCCCACTTGACTTCACATTCCATGATGTCTGGCTCTAGGTGAGTGATCACACCATTGTGATTATCTGGGTTGTGAAGCTCTTTTTGTACAGTTCTTCTGTGTATTCTTGCTACCTCTTCTTAATATCTTCTGCTTCTGTTAGGTCCATACCATTTCTGTACTTTATTGAGCCCATCTTTGCATGAAATGTCCCCTTGGTATCTCTAATTTTCTTGAAGAGATCTCTAGTCTTTTTCCCATTCTGTTGTTTTCCTCTATTTCTTTGCATTGATCACTGAGGAAGTCTTTCTTATCTCTTCTTGCTATTCTTTGGAACTCTGCATTCAGATGCTTATATCTTTCCTTTTCTCCTTTGCTTTTCGCTTCTTTTCTTTTCACAGCTATTTGTAAGGCCTCCCCAGACAGCCATTTTGTTTTTTGCATTTCTTTTCCAGGGGATGGTCTTGATCCCTGTCTCCTGTACAATGTCACTAACCTCCATCCACAGTTCATCAGGCACTCTGTCTATCAAATCTAGTCCCTTATATCCGATGATCCCTTAATGGATGATCACTAAGTCAACTAAAAGTCCTTAAAATAAACAAAATTATTATATATTCACAGCATCAACTCTAACATCTATTAAGACACACCTCTGAAAGTGGAGCTTAGGAAATCCGAGCTAAAAAGATGTTTCCTAATGCAGCCTGACTGATAAATTGATGTTGGGTTCTATCTGCTTTACCTTTAAGGAGTGATGACAGAAGCAAGAATGTGAGAGTGTAGGGGAAATGCATAAAGGTAAAGTTGGACTGGCTAAAGCTAGCTAGTTTCCCTAAGTGAATGAGGCAGAGCTCTCCCCCTTGGTTCTGTTACTTCTTCTTCTGACTTCCTGCATCAAATTTCTTACTGACTCTTGATTTTTGTCTGTACTTAAATTTCTAATCAAGTCAGGCCTAGCCCTTTCATGAAGTCTTGAAATTGTGTATGGCCTTGATTTCTATTTGCATATTTTCTACCTCCTTAAGCCCTTTGAAGACTGAAAATATGAGTTGAGGAAGCAGATAAGACCATGAAACTTCTCTGGGCAAGAAATAAAAATTAAATGTAAAAGAGAGCAGAAGAAGAAAATAATTCATGGAGCACAGAGTGAATCAAGCAGGGTCAAGCAGCTTAGAAGAAGATTAGAGTCTGACTCCTGGGAAATGCTCAGGATAAATAATAAATGAAAAATATTCAAATTAAGTTGCTAAATTTTGATATTTTCCTTCATTCTTCTCAAATCTTCAATAATTTGCATGCATGCAAAAGGTCAGTTTTCATTCCAATCACAAAGAAAGGCAATGCCAAACAATATTCAAACTACCACACAATTGCGCTCATCTCATATGCTAGAAAAGTAATGCTCAAAATTCTCCAAGTCAGGCTTCAAAAGTATGTTGAACCATGAACTTCCAGATGTTCAAGCTGGACTTGGAAAATGTAGAGGAACCAGAGATCAAATTGCCAACATCCACTGGATCATTGAAAAAGCAAGAGAATTTCAGAACAACGTCTACTTCTACTTTATTGACTATGCCAAAGCCTTTGACTGCGTGGACACAACAAACTGTGGGAAATGCTTCAAGAGATGGGAACACCAGACCATCTTACCTGCCTCCTAAGAAACCTGTATGCAGGTCAAGAAGGAACAGTTAGAACTGGACATGGAACATCAGACTGGTTCCAAATCAGGAAAGGAGTATGTCAAGGCTGTATATTGTCACACTGCTTATTTAACTCAATTTAACTTTAATGCAGAGTACATCATGTGAAATGCCGGGCTGGATGAAGCACAAGTTGGAATCATGATTGCCAGGAGAAATATCGGTAACCTCAGACACACAGATGACACCACCCTTATGGCAGAAAGTGAAGAAGAACTAAAGAACCTTTTGATGAAAGTGAAAGAAGAGAGTGAAAAAGTTGGCTTAAAACTCAACAGTCAGAAAACGAAGATCATGGCATCCAGTTCCATCCCATCATGGCACATAGATGGGGAAACAATGGAAACAGTGAGAGACTTTGTTTTTTGGGGCTCCAAAATCACTGCAGATGGTGACTGCAGCCATGAAATTAAAAGATGCTTGCTCCTTGGCAGAAAAGCTATGATCAACCTAGACAACATGCTAAAAAGCAGAGACATTATTCTGCCAACAAAGGTCAGTCTAGTCAAAGCTATGGTTTTTCCAGAGGTCAGGTATGGATGTGAGATTTGGACCATAAAGAAAGCTGACCTCTGAAGAATTGATGCTTTTTAACTGTGGTGTTGGTGAAGACTCTTGAGAGTTCCCTGGACTGCAAGGAGATCCAACCAGTCCATCCTAAAGGAGATAAGTCCTTGGTGTTCATTGGAAGGACTGATGCTAAAGCTGAAGCTCCAATATTTTGACCACCTCTTAGGAAGAACGGACTCATTGGAAAAGACCCTGATACTTGGAATGATTGAAGGCAGAAGGAGAAGGGTATGACAGAGGATGAGATGGCTGGTTGGCATTGCTGACTCAATGGACGTGAGTTTGAGCAAGCTCCAGGAGTTGGTGATGGACAGGGAAGCCTGGCATGCAGCAGTCCATGGGGTCTCAAAGAGTCAGACACGACTGAGCCCCTGAACTGAACTGAACATATGCAAATGCTCTCTGAAGAAATCAGGGAAAGGAGGTACCATGTTTAATTTCTAGTGTTCAGACTTGGGAAGTTATTTTGAGTATGTGTGACAGACCCCCTTCTCTAGGATGCTTTGTCATAGGATATTTTGTTAATCACTTAACCTCTTAGCTTGCTACCAGTGTAGGCAGTTGACTCACAAACAAACAAACAAAAAAAAACTTGCTATAATCTGTTGATAAACCTCTCCATGAAATATGGAAGTGTGAAATGATTGTGACTATGCGTGTGTAGCAAGGAGGGTATCCAAGAATGATTAGGACTATAGTGGGTTGTGTTCCCACATACTCCTTCACCCAATGAATTACACCACTTTTTTTGGAAATGTTTCCAGACATGGGTGAGACGTGCTTGTTGGGAAAAAATCCAGGACCAAAAGGAATCAGAAAGGCTCATCTTCTTGTTATGGTTGTAGGGAGCAAAATTTCCTAGACAAAACACACCTCTGTGCTTTAGTTTTTTTTTGCTAAGTTGTTTCCAGCTCCTTTGTTGTGCCATGGATTGTAGCCTGCTGGGCTCCTCTGTCCATGAGATTTTCCTGGCAAGAATAATGGAGTGGGTTGCCATTTCCTTCTCCAGAGGATCTTCCAGGCCCAGGGATCAAACCTGGGTCTCCTACATTGCAAGTAGATTCTGTACCACTGAAGCACTAGAGAAACCCACCTATGCCACTCAGTGACATGTGTAATTTTTTTCCATTTACTACTGTGAATGTGACAGTACTGGGTCAGGAGTGTTCTGGAGCTGAATCTTGAATGTTTAGAAGCAGACATTCCTACCCTTTAGCTATGGTGGTTGAGAATCTGAAATTTCCACCTAACATGTAGTTGCATTATTTCAGGGATTCTTTTTTTTCCTTCAAATTTTAACATATCTGAATTTAGATGACATAATTATTGTCATTCAGGAACAGGTAGGCTTGGAAGTTGTTACTGCCTGCCCCTGTGTATGAAAAATTATGAAATAGTGTTAGCTACTTGGACAATAAGTATACAGAAACTACTGTAGCATTTTTCGAGAAACAATGAATCATTAATGCTTGTGTAGCCACCAAGGATGATTTTACGTGGGAAAAAATGCACTGGTGTTTCCAGATCAAAAAGCTGGACCCTGGATGAAAATAAGTTGTACTTTTACAGTCACTTAATCAATTATTTCACTTAAATACTCTTTTTATGATTGCACAAGTGTAATATATACAAAGAAGTATTTCAGTAGAATAAAATAAAAATTCTAAGTGATATAAAATATAGTATCAGTGTTAAATTAGCAGAAATTTGCCTCTTCATTTAATGGTACATATAATAATGGTACATTTATTGTAAATGGCATTCTAGATCAATTTGCTTTCACTATTCTGAAAATTTGGACCCAGTCAAGCAAAAGTTAAATCTTATTTAGAGGTACTGAGTACAGGATAGGAAAAAGTAATGACAACCACCTCAAAAGGAAACAGGAAGCTTTGACTGAGGGCCTAAAGGAACCAGAGTAATAATCTAATTTCTTATTATTTGTGTTTAGGACTATATGCTGCCTAGTCAGCCTGATTCCCTTTCAGGCATAATCCCCTATGGGCTTCCCAGGTAACCCAGGGATAAAGAATCTACCTTCCAATGTAGGAGTTACAAGATACACAGCTTCAACCCCTGGGTCGGGAATTGCTTCATTATTGGGGTGCAATTTTCTGAATTATAAAATGGCAACCTACTCCAGTGTTCTTGCCTGAAAAATTCCATGGACAGAGAAGCCTGGTGGACTACAGTCCATGGGGTCGCAAAGAGTCAGACATGAATGAGCAACTAAGCATGCACAGAATCCCTTATACTGATAATATGGGGGAAATAACAGCTATTTGTCTCTCAGTTTCCCTTTGCCTACCAGAGACTCTCTCTAATGCATAGAAATTTTGTCTGGCATGGTAAACCCAGCTCTAGAGAAGACTACTAGACTTGAGATTTAGTTTGAGGAGCTAGCATCCTATGAGAAAAGATAAGTAACATTCACCTATTGATGCACCTGAATACAGTTCACCACCAACTAGAAGCCAAAGGGAGTGATAGGACTATGAGTCACAGGGGAATGTTGCATAAATAAGTGTCCTGGAGTGAACCAGTTCTCAATCTTCTCTATACCTCAGAACTTACTCCAAATTCATAATGCCTTAAGCCAAGCAATGCACCTAAAGAGGGCTTCGTAGAATTGGAAAACAAACATTTAAGAAAAGGAGACATCATAGTGTAGTGCATAGAATAGCATAGCATAAAATACAGCATAGCATAACGTAGTGTATTATAGCACAGTATGTAATTTAACATAGCATAACTAATACTATGTCATACTAATACCATGTCATAACATGCATGTATCCCCTCTGGAAGATAGAAAGCATTTATTTTATTTACTTACCTTCTTCCTGGACCACATGGGAAAGATACCATGTTCATTGTTCACTGTTATTTGATACACAGCCTGGGCCATTCTCATAAAACTTGTTGAAGAGAATGTATTTTATCTGCATGATGTTTTAACTACAAAAATTAATGCATTTGTCACATCTACATCATGTATATTGAGAATGGAATGGCAATCCACTCCAGTATTCTTGCCTGGAGAATTCCATAGACAGAGGAGCCTGGCCGGTTACAGTCCATGGGATCGCAAAAAGTCAGACATGACTGAACGACTAGCACAACAAAACATCATATTTGGGGAGCAGAGACAGCTTTTGCAGGATCCATAAAATGTTACTAAAGAAAAATAAAAGCTATTTGAAAAGATGTAACTTAATTTTAATAATGATTATATAGTTATATTTTAGACTTATTATGAAATATAATAGCTATAAAAAGTATTATTTAATTACCTAGCACTATAGTCCCATTTCATACTGTTTATGGAGTTCTCATGGAAAGAATACTGGAGTGGGTTGCCATTTCCTCCTCCAGTGGACCACATTTTGTCAGAACTCTTCACTATGTCTCATCTACCTTAGGTAGCCCTGTGTGGCATGGCTCATAGCTACAGTGAGTTATGCAAGCCATCATTTTGCCAACAAAGATCTGAGAGACAAAGCAGAGATATCATTTTGCCAACAAAGATCTGTATAGTCAAAACTATGCTTTTTCCAGTAGTCATGTGTTGATGTGAGAGTTGGATCATAAAGAAGGTTGAGCACCAAAGAATTTATGGTTTCTAATTGTGGTGCTAGAAAAGACTCTTGAGAGTCTCTTGGACTGCAAGGGGATCAAATCAGTCAATCCTAAAGGAACACAGAAAGAAAGTGAAGTCGCTCAGTCATGTCCAACTCTTTGCAAGCCCATGGACTATAGGCTACCAGGCTCCTCCTCCCATGGAATTTTCCAGGCAAGAATACTGGAGTGGGTAGCCATTTCATTCTCCAGGTTATCTTCTTGACCCAGAGATCAAACCCGGGTCTCCTGCATTGTAGGCAGACACTTTATCACCTGAGCCACCAAGGAAGTTGCCTAGAGGAAATTAGCCTAAATATTCATTGAAAGAAGCTGAGCTCCAAAAATCTGGCCACCTGATACCAAGAGTTGACTCTTTGGAAAAGACCCTGATGATGGGAAAGACGGAGGGCAAGGGGAGAAGGAGGCAAAGAGGATGAGATGGTTGGATGGCATCACTGACTTAATGGACCTGAGATTGAGCAAACTCCAGGAGATAACGGAGGACAAAGAAGCCTGGCGTGCTGCAGTACATGGGATTGCAAAGAGTCAGACATGACTTAGCAAGTGAACAACAACAATTATAGTTCCATTTGGAAAGAAGTTTTTTTTGGTTTTTTTTTTCCCCAAGGATATATTGAATAAACAGAATGAGAGTACTATAGATAAACCCAATACATATGATGAAATCCAAGAACTTTTGAATCAGTTCAGTTCAGTTGCTCAGCTGTGTCCAACTTTTTGCAACCCCATGGACTGCAGCACACCAGACCTCCCTGTCCATCACCAACTCCCAGAGTTTACTCAAACTCATGTCCACTGAGTCAGTGATGTCATCCAACCATCTCATCCTCTCTATCCCCTTCTCCTCCTGCCTTCAATCTTTCCAAGCATCAGGGTCTTTCCTCACATCAGGCAGCCAAAGGATTGGAGTTTCAGCTTCAGCATCAGTCCTTCCAATGAATATTCAGGACTGAATTCCTTTAGGATGAACTGGCTGGATCTACTTGCAATCAAGGGACTCTCAAGGGTCTTCTCCAACACCTCAGTTCAAAAGAATCAAATCTTCAGCATTTAGCTTTCTTTATAGTCCAACTTTTACATCCATACATGACTACTGGAAAAACCATAGCTTTGACTAGACTTTTGAATAGTGGCCAATAAAATTTGTAAAAACTATGTTTTTCAATATTTAAAATGTATGCTGTGATGTTTTTGTGAATATACCCATATTAGTTTTTCCAGACCTAAAATGGAAACAATTATATGTTAGTTTTTTTTTTTTTTTTTTTTTTTTTTTTTTTTATTATTTTAATTNTTTTTTTCTGTTTGCTTGCTTATTATTTTAATGATAGTGTATAAATTAAATAAAGTGGGCCATATTTCACATCTGGACAGTGTGACCCTAAGTGGAGCAAACTGTTGGGAATGGTAAGATGGTCCATAAAGCAACCAAAGCCAGTGGTGACAATAAGGAAGTGATGCCAACTTCTTACTGTAGACTTCAAAACATGGAGATGACAGGAATCATTCAGATCTCAAAAATACATGAAGGAGGGTACTCCAGTTGACATTTGTCTTATCCTGAAATAGTAGCTATCTTACCAATATGACTTGTATGAACCAGTAGACTGTCTACATCAAGCATAAAAATTAACTACATACTAGATGATTTAGGCTTTTATTTTCCCCTTAGGGCAATTGCATTTTCAATAAAAAGGATTCTGGGAAANAAAATTTCATGAAATTATAATAAAATTATTCTAATGCCTCATCTCAAAAAAGAATCATTTAAAGTCATTTAAAAGCAGTTCAGTTACACCTACTGTTTTTCTAGTGGAGGATATGCTTTAGTGTTGATAACAATAAAATGTTTAACTGATTCAAGCAATTTTCAAACATGTTTATCTCTTCTTTTGGGATTCATACAACTACCTTCCCCCTTATTGATAGAATTAAATTGTCTCTCTTCATTTGCTCTCTCCATTTTTTGCAATGCAGAGTGAGACCATCTTTTCCAAGTGAAAAAGAGATTTCAAGACTGACATTCATTTTATACCAGTTAGTAGCAGGATTCTAAAATTTATCAGGTTGAAAGATATTTCTTTAAGGCCAAGGTTTAGAAATAGTTCATGAATACATGTGCGTTTGAGGAAATGAAAAATCCAGTAAAGTTTCAGGAACTGGGCCCAGAGATTCCTCATAAGTCTTTTTGGTTTAGGTCCATAATTATAGTCAAGCCAGTAATTATTGATTAAATGATTGTTCAGCAGAGATGGAACAAAACCATATCTGAGACTTTTGCCAAATTTAAACAAATGAAAGACTCCTCCCCAAATTGTACTATTTTAATTATCCATGGAATTATGGAAAGAGATTGGCATCAGAGAATCTGGCTTCAAGTGCCTACTTCACCATTTATAAGTTTGTGTGATCTAAGTCATGTTACTTAGCTTTTTAAGCTTCTGTTTTCTCATCTATAAAATTAGAATACTTAGAGATTGCAGTGAGGCTTGAAGAAAAGGAGTGCCAACTATTAACATTACTGCTCCATAAAGCTATCCCAAATATAGAAGTAATATGCTGCAGGATTAATTTACTTTGACTCTGAAAGATGACCACCCAGACAGATGCAGATCCAATGAGAACTGGAAAAATTGGGATTTGGTGATATGTACTTGGAGGATACTATGGCACAAAAGCAAGTACATGGGTAGTTTTCTGGCTTGAATGTTCATAGAACTCTGTGAATCTGCCAAGAAGAAAAAGGACTGAAATTTCTGAGACTCATAATCTCTTCAAGGAATTTGGCTCAGACAAACTGTTAATCCTCTCCTGTTCTGTAACCTCTTCTTGGAAATAGCATGGTCAATCTCAGGCTAACTAGAGTAGGCAGCCTGTCTTTGTGAGTCATCTTATTCGTCTACCCCTCCTGAATCCCATAAATAAGAATATATTGCTTCAAGCAACATCATATACTGCTGTCGGTGACTATCATGTATTTTGGCCTATTCTTTGCTACCCAAATTTGAGAATACTGAGATTAACATATAATAACACAGCTTTTTTTTTTCTCTCTCTCTTGTATTTTACTCACCTAAATGAATGTGTTTTGGATGTTTTACTCCTCCGAGAACAGGCCAGACAGGGGAAAAAAAGTAATTTTCTTACCAGGACTGCTCATATCTGGAATAAGACTATGTAGTGAAGGAAAATGGAAGGCGTTTTATTCAACCTATGGATTGAGAAACACTTGAGTAGGCTATATAGTTATGTTATAGTTAATGATCACAGAAACATGTGATCATTAAAAAAGATATAATACCAACAACTTCAATAAAATAGTTGAAAATATAGGGATGCTACTCCAGGTAAGAAATTTAGCATTTCTGAGATGATAGAAATATAAATACATGTAAATGTGACTGATCAAGTTCTGCCTTAGTTTGGTTGTCTCTCTTGAAAGAGGGAGTCTTTTCCTTCACCTCACTGTATTCTTCATATTCTCAGAACTGATCAACGAAGTTTCTTATATTTTAATAGTGATAAGTGTTTGGAATAGTCCAAATACCACCCTGATCATAAAACACTGTTAAATGCTCATGGTTATAGAGTCAAGGGGCTGGGCCCACGTACATTTACATTGTTAAGAGAATCAACAGAAAGCAAAACCATTTATGGGGAAATTAGTATGTTTTGTAATATATATTGAAAATCCCTCATCCAAAAAGCCCTGATAACCAAAAGATTTTATATAATGACAAATAGATCTATACTGATGTATGATTATTTATTGATTTTTTTCTTGTTTGAATCAGATATATTGTTTATGTATTTTGTTTACATATCTGAATAGGGGGAACTGTTCCAGACCCCACCGAATATTAGCATAATATAAGATACAAGCTAAATATTACCTTTAAAAAATTCAGACACAATCCCAGTTCTGGAATATATCTGGTCCCTAGAGTTTGGATTAGAAATTGTAGACCTAATCATATTTTATAAGCAATGTATTTCTATCTGTTTAGCTCTTCTGCTGCTGCTAAATCGCTTCAGTTGTGTCCAACTCTGTGCGACCCCATAGATGGCAGCCCACCAGGCTCTGCTGTCCCTGGGATTATCCAGGCAAGAACACTGGAGTAGGTTGCCATTTCCTTCTCCAATGCATGAAAGTGAAAAGTGAAAGTGAAGTTGCTCAGTCATGTCCAACTCTTAGCGACTCCATGGACTGCAGCCTACCAGGCTCCTCCGTCCATGGGATTTTTCAGGCAAGAGTACTGGAGTGGGGTGCCATTGCCTTCTCCGATCTAGCTCTTCTAGGTCATATGATTTACATTAGGGAGTTTATTGCTTAACATATGTTTATTTTGATTTCAAGTAATTGAATCAAATTCATTATAAATGAATATTTATTTAGATAGAAATTTTTAAATTAAATCCTTTGGTTTGGTTCTACCAATTGTATTATACACTCCTTTAGTTTCTAATTTTATAATATTTTATCTATAAAAGCATGCATTAAAATGAAAAGATTACACTGAAATCATTATCTGATGCTAAATAATTTTAATCACAAGACATATTTTTAACTCTTTTCTACTAATTGTTTGAATTAATATGAGAAAATATTATATTTGCATATGCTTAATGGAATAGCTTAGGTGTGTGCTTCACATACAGCATAGATGTCTATAAGCATAAAGTTATGGTTATTATGGTAATGAATTTCTATAAATGCAACCAACTAGCACTTCTGTGTCTTGAATTCAATGTAATATTTCAGGAGAAATTTTAAAAGGAATGGTGTTCCTGGCCCACCTGAAGAGGAGGCGCGCTCCACAGGAACGTCGACAGGAACTCCAGGGCG
>SJYQ01095508.1:46136-73210 GCA_006410935.1 Redunca redunca
AATCTGATTTTACTTATGTAATATTTGATTGCTGCCATTAATAATTTCCATAGGACCTGCTGTAAGTTTATAACATTAAGATAATTATTATAATTGCATGAGAAAATTTAATTGTTAGCTGGCACCTCTTCTTGGTGAAATTATATGGAGAAGCTCTATCACATAATCAAAACAATTAAAATGGTTGATGTAGTTCTTGAATAGAAATTAGCCTTCAGAATTTTAAACAAGGATTAATTTATGTTTCAGGACAATATTAAAAAGGAATGAATTATATGACTATGTACAGAGACCAAAAAACCTGTTTTTCTTTGTCTCATCATCAAAGATATAAAGTATCCTAATTTTCATATACAAAGATTGAATTAGTGACCCATAGTAAGTAAAGTATAAGATTTGAAATATTTTTTTCTGAGGTAGTCATTTTCAGATTTATAATAATATCAAATTTTAGTTGCTATTTCAGTTAATGATACACAGCAGTGGTGACTTACTGAGGTGAGAAGTCAATCTGTGTTCACTTAAATGGAACACGACTGAGTGACTGAACTGAACTGAACTGAACAGAGCTAACTCTAAGATCTATAGCCATAACCTCATTAGCATCCTGTGCCATTAATTACCTTAACTAAGATCAGGAAGGCATTATCACCCTGCTTATTTAACTTATATGCAGAGTAAGTACATCATGAGAAACGCTGGACTAGAAGAAGCATAAGCTGGAATCAAGATTGCTGGAAGATATATCAATAACCTCAGATATGCAGATGACACCACCCTTATGACAGAAAGTGAAGAGGCACTAAAAAGCCTCTTGATGAAAGTGAAAAAGGAGAGTGAAAAAGTTGGCTTAAAGCTCAACATTCAGAAAATGAAGATCATGGCATCTGTCCCATCACTTCATGAGAAATAGATGGGGAAACAGTGGAAACAGTGTCAGACTTTATTCTGGGGGCTCCAAAATCACTGCAGATGGTGACTGCAGCCATGAAATTAAAAGACACTTACTCCTTGGAAGGAAAGTTATGACCAACCTAGATAGCCTATTGAAAAGCAGAGACATTACTTTGCCAACAAAGGTCCATCTTGTCAAGACTATGATTTTTCCTTTGGTCATGTATGGATGTGAGAGTTGGACTGTGAAGAAAGCTGAGCACAAAAGAATTGATGCTTTTGAACGTTTGTGTTGGAGAAGACTCTTGAGAGTCCCTTGGACTGCAAGGAGATCCAACCAGTCCATTCTGAAGGAGATCAGCCCTGGGATTTCTTTGGAAGGAATGATGCTAAAGCTGAAGCTCCAGTACTTTGGCCACCTCATGCGAAGAGTTGACTCACTGGAAAAGACTCTGATGCTGGGAGGGATTGGGGGCAGAAGGAGAAGGGGACGACCGAGGATGAGATGGCTGGATGGCATCACTGACTCGATGGATGTGAGTCTGAGTGAACTCCGGGAGTTGGTGATGGCTAGGGAGGCCTGGCGTGCTGCGATTCATGGGGTTGCAAAGAGTCGGACACAATTGAGTGACTGAACTGAACTGAATAGGAAATTCAACTCTTAGAAAGAAGATTTTGTTCTCATTAAATCCATGTACTTGACCACAGATGTCCTGACTTTTTAAACTTTAATCTTTTGGCCAACCCACTGATGTTTTGGTTTTAATAAACAAACGCCCATTCAAATTGCAGAATAAGTTGAAAAAGACTATAAAAATAGAAATTTTATTTTAAGCTCAACAAGATTTCATAGAATCCATCACCCTAAAGAATAGTAGAGTTGCTCTTCTGGAAGAGCACAGTCAGGTACACAAGGTCATCTCCCTCTCTGATTCAGGAATCCATCATGACTACTCTTTTCTAGCATCTTCACTTCCTTCTGTGACAGTTTGTCTTCTCTGTTCCTTTAACTCATCTCAGAACAGAGTGTTTTTAAATCAGAGTGTGATAACTTCATTCTATTCAAATATAAAAGTCTTAGCTGAGCTCACAGATGCCCTGGGGCTTTGCCTTCCCTAGCTTAATAATTATCACTAGGTTGATCATGTGGTCATTGGCCTTTAGTAGAAGTGCCCCCCAGCACACAACTGTGGACTGAAATGAAAAAAACTATGGGGAAGGTGGTGATAACTACATTTGAAAAGTGGCCTTTTTGACTATGCTAAGAATTCTGACCTTTGTCCCCAAATCAGAGAATGGATTTGTCACCTAATTATCACCTTTGTGCTTTGAAATGGTAATTCTAACTGCAGGATGGAGAGTGAAGTTGAGGGGAATAGAGGAAAAAATGGGAAAATTTGAAAGATATTTAGAGTCAAGGTCATCAAGGACAAGTGGTGGATTGGAATTCAGGGTAAGGGAGGAGTGGAGGGAAGGGAAGGAGAAGGATATGTCTTAGGTATCTTGTAGGAGAAAAGATGGTACTATTCTCAGAGATGCTAGAAGAAACCATTCACAAACACAGAACGCTCTATAACTTAAACTTTATTTAAAACTCATTGAAGAATATTACCTAGCACAGCTCTAGATTCTGGGAAATTACATTATGACTCAAAATTCACTAAAAATCTTTGAGTTAAATAAATATTTTAGTCACCATATATGTATGAGGCTTTGGACTTTGAAAAATCTGAAGGTTGATATAAAGGGATATGGTAGGCTGAATAACGCCCCCCACCAAATTTAGCAATATTCTAGATGCCTGAATCCTGTGACTCTGACAAATTTTGCAGATGTGATAAAAAAAAAAGTATCTTCAGATGAAGAGATTATCCTGCATTAGCCTACTAGACCTTAAATACAACCACTTGTCTCTTTACAGGAGGGAGACGGAGGAAGATTTGACAGATGAAAGAGAAGACAGTGTGACAACAGAGGCTGAAATTTGAGCGATGGGACCACAAGGCAAGGAATATGGTAGCTGCTCGAAGTTAAATGAGGTAATGGAGGGGATCTCCTCTGAAACTTGCAGAAGTGCAACATTGATACCTTGATATGGCCCAGTAAGACTGACTTTAAACTTCAGAATGGTGACTTAACAAATTCCCCTTGTTTTAAGCTGCCATTTCTGGGAATTTGTTATAGTAGCCATAGGAAACTGATAGAAGAAATTTCTAGAAATTGCTTTTATACTTAAAATATATAGTTTTCATATAAATATCTTCTGATAGAGCATGTAAAATTCTTATTTCACTAAANGGATATTCTGTTTCACTAAAGGGTAACTGCAGTTTCTATGTGCTATATAGCCAAAAATAAATACATAAATAAACTGTTTGCTCTTCAGCTAGAATTCAGTCTCAGAAAATTGCAGATATATATTTGTGGAATTTACAGGCCTAACTACAGTATTAGCATGATGTTTGAAATTCAGATAGTGTATTTCTAGGTAAAATGAGTTGAATGAATATTTTAATGTTTTTCTACTGAATGCAAGTTTTATTGAAATTTACTTGCATAATATAAGCTATCCTCGGTTTTGGTAACCACTTGCATAATTAACTGCACTCCTCTGTTAGCATTACCAGCATAGGCCTAACTTCAGCACACCAAAAACAGAGACATTGCTTTTAGAACTATAATTCTAAGCTTCTACTTCACAGTTTTGGATTTTTTTTTATAAGTAGAACAATATTAGAAACATATTTTCAATTGTTTTTAGGATCATCACCTAGAGGGAGGCAAATAAACATAAGATAGCATAAAATGGTGGCTAGAATCTGTTAGGTAACTTAGTTTGTGGGTGACAAGTGAATGAATAAGGCTCTAGTCTAACACATTTTCAGGAATATGTAAACAATAGAAGAGAACTGAAGAGAGATTCATATGCAGATGTGTGAAGATAAGCAAATAGGTACTCTTGCTAAGATAGTCTGTACGTTTAAAGAGACATTTTTTTAAGGCAATTATGTTAGCATGAATTCTGTATAAGAAGCAAATAATCATAGTGAACAATTTCAGAAGACATGTTGTTCCAAAGTGTAGGTCCCAAGAGATGTTTGTAAGTTGAGTGTGTGTATTTGTATGTGTGTGTGCTCAGTCTGTCCAACTCTTTGTGAACCCATGGACTGCAGCCCACCAGTCTCCTCTGTCCATGGGAGAGACCAGGCAAAAATACTGGAGTGGGTTGCCATTTCCTGCTCCAGGGGATCTTTCCAGGTCAGGGATCTAACCTGTTTCTCCTGTATCTTCTGCATGTGGCAGGTGGATTGTTTACCACTGAGCCACCTGAGAAGCCCTTATAAGCTGATAAATGATCTTAAACTAGTGAAAGCATTAATGATAATGAAATCAAAAGTAAAATTTGAGCAAGGATTTCTTACTTTGTACCTGCACTCATCTTTTCTAAATTAATAATTAAATAGAGATCTTATTTCTTTCTTAATATTACATTGGTAATTATGTTTCACTCTTATTGTACCCCAAAGATATTAGAAATGACTCTGTAGATACACATGATGTAGAACAATTAATTCTGTTTAATAGTCACATACATATGCAAAACTAATTATCATGAAAATTTTTCCCACAGTTCTGAGATGGAGTAATTCTCTGTGTTATCAGATATCTAATATCTAGGTGTTTAAAGCTTTGGTTACTTGTTTCCAAAGTGACAGTTTTTCATTTTAAAATGTCTTTCATGAGGAGGAATATTGAGATAAATTAATTGAGGATTGTTTATATATAACATACCTATTTGAATTTAGGGTATTTCCTAATTCTTTCTTCATCTTTTCTTAGTTGTGTTTTATGAAATTTTTGTTAATTTAACAATTTGTTCATTACTTTTTCAATTAATTTTGGTAAATGATCCTCAAATCATGCCTCTAAAATGGGTGCAGATGAAGAAAAAGACAAATGTTGAAAAATGAGAAATTATGGGTAAGTAAATTTCAACACTTTGAGAATCTCAAAGAAGAGTTTTGGGGCATTATATGCACCATTCTTGGAAATTTTCTGTGATTCTAAAATTATAGCAAAATAAGTTAAAAGATAATCTTTTGTTTAAAGAGATTAGCAATCTCCCCCAACCTTCCCACATATTCTCACTTCTACTACCACCACTATCAAAGCATGTGCTTAACCACTGTGATTCTTTTGGTTTTCTTTCTTTAGAAAAAATCCATACCTATGATCTTCCCATACTGCTCTGGCAGCTAAGCTATACAATATCAACATGTTTTTAATAAGTTATGGTCTATTATGGGATTATAACTAGAGTATTTTCAGCTTATCTGATTTCCTATAGAATCAAAAATGGAAAGTATCTTATGTCTTTTAATGTATGTATTATCCCTTCAAAGATATTTATTTTATTTATGAGTGGTTTTCTCTTTCCTTCATTGAGTATGTTATTTGTTAGTAAGTTCTTCTGTTTCAAATATTTGGTTCCTATGTGTATGTGCTCAGTCATGTCCAACTATTTGTGACCCCATGGACTCTATCTAACCTGCTAGACTCCTCTGTCTATGGAATTTCCCAGGCAAGAATACTGGAGTGAGTTGCCCATTTCCTCCTCCAGGGGATCTTCCAGCCCAGGGAATGAACCCACATCTCCTGCACTGGCAGGCAGATTCTTTACCTCTGAGCCACCTTGTTTGTTTTTCACTTTAAATCAATTCTGAGTTTTCTCTCCATATTTTCAATTAAGGGATAGATTAAATAGCACTGGTAACTAAAGAGTTATCTGGNTAGTTCAGAATTCTCTTTATTGTGGATTTTTTTGGTTTTCACTTTTATGGAAACCTAGTTGATTTGAGATAACATTTGCATGATATTTACTTTAATGTATAAATACAGCATGGAGTCAAAAGTTTTTAACATTATATTTATTACATACTAAACAATTATTCTGTCCATGGTATCTCTTTGTACTTCTGCAATGGATGTCTCATTTACACGGGGTGTTTCTCTTCCTTGAAATCAGTTAAGTTTCCATCAATATAGAACTTTCTTTTTCTCAGAGAGATTCCTTTCATTAGCCAGCTGTGCCTTTGGAATTTAAGTTCATAGGGCTTTATGCATGAACTTGCCCTCCCCGATTTGGTAGGTGTCAAGATCCACAGTGACAAAGGGAAGAATGCTAAAGTATTATCCCTTCTTGAAAATTTCCTCATTAAAAAAGAAAAATTATAACTGTTCTTTTTTTCCTCATGAAATTTGTACCCAAATATTTATTACATTTTATTATCTTTCATTTACTTTCTTGGCCCCTCCACTGCATTATCAGCAACTCGAAGACCATAGGACTGTTCAGTTAAATTTGAATCTATGACATGCAGCACAGTTCTTAGTATATTGTAAGAAATCAAACATAAACTGATAATGAATGAAATTACTTGGTGATGCAGGAATAAAATGAGTCACATTTGTTCAGTATTAAGTGTCTGCTCTTTGTAATGCATATTGCCAAGTGCTAGAGATAGTGTTCTGATCAATACAGTCTTACAGACAACATTTACGTAAAGGACAGATAATAGAGATCTAATTGAACCATTTATTAATTGTTATAAAGAAGTACTATGAATAAGAGTCAGAGGTTCCATGAGAAAGTAAACAAAATGATACATAGTCTAGGAGGTCACTGCGTCTTTGAATAAGCAATTTCTGAGATCTGACTCAAAGTAGGAATTACCTAACTAATGTATGCAGGAAGAAACTTTGTATGTAAGGAATAGCTTTTACTAAAGCCCTAGGACAGGAAACATCCCTACACGTCCTAGAAATGAAGGGTGATTTATATGGTGGAGACCAGGTAAGAGAACGTCACCGAAAGAAACGTGTAAGTCAGTTAAATTAGTGTTTGAGGGAGCTGACTCGAAGAAATGGACTGATTGTAAAAATACTTAGGTGATAAAATCAAATGGCTGCAGTAAATAAATTGGAAGCAGACAATGGTAGATATAAGTTGATCAATTCAGAAGTCAATGGAATCGTCCAGGCAAGAAAAATGATAATGTGATCTCAAATTATGCCAAATAAGTGGAATGAAGTATATGGATTTAAGAAATATTCAGAGGTAAAATGACCTTTAGAGAAAATTGGTTTTTAGGGTCATAAAACAAACAGGGAGAAAAGGAAGGAGCTCGGTCTGTCCAAAGGAAAAACATACTTCAAATATATACTGAAGATAGTTCATGTTACACAGTCAACTTAGCAATAATTTCCAGTGGATTTAAGAGGTAAATAATTGTCAATAATACTTATCCATCTTTATATAACTGACTTCCACATCTTTATTGGAAAAAAAGAATTTGGAAGCCATAGATAACTGAGATTCTTTATGAATGTTAAGTGCCATTGTGCTGTTTTTTCAAACTCTTTTGAGGTAGATAAAAACTTAATGTTATAGTTTCAATGTACGTTTCTTTGTTTGTCAGGTGCAAATCAACCCTGTTTCCTTGCCACAGGAATACAAAAAGCACAGTTTGCAGCCTTTGTTTTACTTGATTAGGGCCCTGTCACTAAGGACTGGCTAGTGGAATATGGGTAGAAATGCTCACTCTCATAAAACATCCTAAGTGACTCTCTACACAGTCTCTTAATTTATCTGTCCGCCAGTTAAATGCCTGGGAGCTACATGAGGATAAGAGAGAGACCCACAAAATTAAAGTGGCCTGGATCCCTGTTTAACTACATTGAGCAGGATTTTTTAACAAAGTCTCCAAACTCACATGGGTTTGTGATAAACACAATCACATGAACTCAAACCACTGAAACTTTGGGAGATTGTTATAGAAGCTAAGACAACGTAACAATGCTATTTCTTTTTTATTTATTTAGAAACAAAAAATGTGTACGCCAAGGAATTCTCCTAAGCACTTTGTGTATATTAAGTCGTTTGATCATTACATTAACCCTATGATATAAGTAATATTATTATTTCTATTATACAAAAGAGGAAACACAGGTTCACACAGCTATAAGTAGTAGTACCAAGAATCACTCCCAACCACTCTCCCTGCAGTTTCTACTGTTAGTTTCACACTGTACTACCTGAGTTTAAATGAGTGTTCTTTTAAAAATACTCATTTGTAGGAGCTACACTTTGTCTTTTTTCAATACCCTTGAGTATTTTAGAAGAGTCATATCAAGACTAATGTATTTAGAGACCAGAAAGTTCTTTAGGCCTAAGTCTCATAAGGTTTAATTCAAGAACCTCAAATGTAATATGGTTACATTTAAGTCATTGTATATTGTTTGTTTACATTTAACTAATTAAATGTAAAATACTAAAAATTGTTGTAACTTTATTTTCACACTTCATTTAGTTTCAAATTACCAGTGAGCATTAAAAATTGGAATTGGCCCAGGCAGGCTCTTAGTCTCTAAGGGCTGTGTTTGGTACACTCACTGATAAGTATCTTAAAAAAATGGCTTTACATTTTCTGGAGTCCTAAGTGAACTCAACACAAGATCTCATTGAATATCTAAAAGTTCATAGAACCTTAAATCAGGAACATTCCATGGCACTACTAGGTAAGCCTCCAATGAAGCTGTGGTAAGCAAAGATAAATGGCACAAAGGGGCTGAATAAAACTACTCACTTGTCTTGAAACAAACATAAAATGTTTTATTTTAATCTAATTCTGAGAGAAAATACATGTTTCAGTCTTTCCTATATCCCATAGAAACTGTTCAGTTCAGTTCAGTCGCTCAGTCATGTCTGACTGTTTGCGACCCCATGAATCGCAGCACGCCAGGCCCCCCTGTCCATCACCATCTCCTGGAGTTCACTCAGACTCATGTCCATTGAGTCAGTGATGCCATCCAGCCATCTCATCCTCGGTCGTCCCCTTCTCCTCCTGCCCCCAATCCCTCCCAGCATCAGAGTCTTCCAATGAGTCAACTCTTCTCATGAGGTGGCCAAAGTACTGGAGTTTCAGCTTTAGCATCATTCCTTCCAAAGAAATCCCAGGATTGATCTCCTTCAGAATGGACTGGTTGGATCTCCTTGCAGTCCAAGGGACTCTCAAGAGTCTTCTCCAACACCACAGTTCAAAAGCATCAGTTCTTCGGCGCTCAGCCTTTTTCACAGTCCAACTCTCACATCCATACGTGACCGCTGGAAAAACCATAGCCTTGACTAGACGGACCTTTGTTGGCAAAGTAATGTCTCTGCTTTTGAATATGCTATCTAGGTTGGTCATAACTTTTCTTCCAAGGAGTAAGCATCTTTTAATTTCATGGCTGCAGTCACCATCTGCAGTGATTTTGGAGCCCCAAAAAATAAAGTCTGACACTGTTTCTGCTGTTTCCCCATCTCTTTGCCATGTAGTGATGGGACCAGATGCCATGATCTTCGTTTTCTGAATGTTGAGCTTTAAGTCAGCTTTTTCACTCTCCTTTTTCACTTTCATCAAGAAGCTTTTTAGTGCCTCTTCACTTTCTGCCATAAGGGTGGTGTCATCTACATATCTGAGGTTATTGATATATCTCCCAGAAATCTTGATTCCAGCTTGTGCTTCTTCCAGTCCAGCATTTCTCATGATGTACTCTGCATATAAGTTAAATAAGCAGGGTGACAATATACAGCCTTGACGTACTCCTTTTCCTATTTGGAACCAGTCTGTTGTTCCATGTCCAGTTATAACTGTTGATTCCTGACCAGCATATAGGTTTCTCAAGGGGCAAGTCAGGTGGTCTGGTATTCCCATCTCTTGAAGAATTTTCCACACTTTTTTGTGATCCACACAGTCAAAGGCTTTGGCGTAGTCAATAAAGCAGAAATAGATGTTTTTCTGGAACTCTCTTGCTTTTTCCATGATCCAGCGGATGTTGGCAATTTGATCTCTGGTTCCTCTGCCTTTTCTAAAACTAACTTGAACATCTGGCAGTTCATGGTTCATGTATTGCTGAAGCCTGGCTTGGAGAATTTTGAGCATGGCTTTACTAGCATGTGAGATGAGTGCAATTGTGGTAGTGTGAGCATTCTTTGGCATTGCCTCTTTGGGGATTGGAATGAAAACTGACCTTTTCCAGTCCTCAGCATGGCTGAGTTTTCCAAATTTGGTGGCATATTGAGTGCAGCACTTTCACAGCGTCATCTTTCAGGATTTTAAATAGTTCAACTGGAATTCCATCACCTCCACTAGCTTTGTTTGTAGTGATGCTTTCCAAGGCCCACTTGACTTCACATTCCAGGATGTCTGGCTCCAGGTGAGTGATCATACCATCGAGATCTTTTTTGTACACTTCTTCTGTGTTCTGTTAGACCACATCTAATTAGAATTTATGTTATTGACGAGGGAATTATTCAACTAAGGCACCTGTGTCACTTCTGACTTACTATGAAATGAGTCATGGGAATATGTAACTTGTACTTGGCTCTCTGGAAAAGAAGGTAAAGATCTGTGGTTAATGAAATGTCAAAAATGTAGCATCTCTAAGGGTTTGGCTCATCCATTCACAATGCACCAGGGAGTGAGTACCAGCCTTAAACTTAAGTTCTTACGTAAGCTTAGATCTTTGAGTTGTGAAGAATATTTGGTTTTATTTCTCTTTCTGTAAGTCATTTTTTTCCCCTGCTTTCCTGAACTAAAATTATTCTTGCTTTAAGGAATAATTGCATTCATGGCACTTAAGATTTAAGTGGCATGATCCGTATATGTTGTGCTGTTATTTTATCCATCTACATAAGTAAATGCATATGTGACTTTGTCAGATAGTTATTATGGTCCTTAGTGGCATTAGTTAAATTTCTGTGCTTGTGTTTATTTTTGCCTGTCATAATTTATTAACTTTAATTATCCAAATCCCTCTTCCATATGCAGAACTAATTCAGTTTAAACTCTGTTTATGGTTTTATTGGTCTTCTAAAGAGATCTAATTGGGGAGAATAATCAATTGAGTAAGCATCTTTTAAAAAGATGTCTTGAATACTATATCAGAGGAAAAAATTTTTCCTCTACCCATCTGAAGTCTGAGCCTGGGCTCTTTGTTGCTGTTGTTTTTGTTCGGTCACAAAGTCATAACTGACTTCTTATGACCCCATTGATTACAGCATGCCAGGCTCCACTGTCCTACACTATTTCTCAGAGTTTGCTCAAATTCAAGTCTTTTGAGTCACTGATGCTTATCCTCTCATCCTCTGCCTCCCCCTTCTCCATTTGCCTTCAATCTTCCCCAGCATCAGGATTTTTTGTTTTTTGTTTTTTTTTCCCCATAAGTTGGTTCTTTGCATCAGCTGGCCAAAGTTTTGGAGTTTCAGCTTCAGCATCAGTCCTTCCAATGCATATTCAAGATTCATTTCCTTTAGGGTTGACTGGTTTGATCTTGCAGTTCAAGGGGTTCTCAAGTCTTCTCCAGCAGCACAGTTCAAAAGCATCAATTCTTTGGTGCCCAGCCTTCTTTATGGACAAATCCTCACATCCCTACATGACTACTGGTGAAAACATAGGTTTAACTGCACAGACCTTTGTTGGCAAAGTGATATCTCTGCTTTTTAATACTCTGTCTTGGTTTGTCATAGATTTCCTTCCAAGGAGCAACTGTCTTTTAATTTCATGGCTGCAGTCACCATCTACAGTAATATTGGAGCCCAAGAAAATAAAACCTGTCACTGCTTCCACTTTTTTCCCCATCTACTTGCCATGAAATGATGAGACCAGATGCGACGATCTTAGTTAGTTTTTGAATGTTGAGTTTCAAGCCACCTTTTTCATTCTCTTCTATCAAGCAGCTCTTTAGTTCCTCTTCACTTTTTACTATTAGAATGGTATCATCTTCATATCTGAGGTTGTTGATATTTCTCTCAGCAGTCTTGATTCCAGCTTGTGATTTATCCAGCCCAGAATTTTGCATGATGTACTCAGCACAAAAGTTAAATAAGCAGAGTGACAATATACAGCCTTGACATACTACTTTCCCATTCTGGAACCAGTTCATTTTTCCATGTCTGGTTCTAACTATTGCTTGACCTGCATACAGGTTTCTCAGGAGACAGGGTTTGAGTTCCAGTTCATTTTCATTAATATTTGAGTGAAATTTTTTGAGCCTCAAATTTCCCATATGTTAAACCAAGATAAGAATTACTAGTGAAAAAAATCACTAGTGAAAGTATTAGAATAATATGAAAGCCATAAAATTTAATGCAAATGCTAGTGTTTTTAATTTTATTTTGTAAATAAATAATGAAAACTATAATGCAGACAATCTTGGTAAAATTAAAGTCATTATTATTATGAAACATGTCATATTTTGACATTTTTTGAAGCATAGCGTGTTAACGGTTTTAAATGCTCTAACTAAATAACTATTGAAGGTATGTAAAAATACAGTAGAGATTTTCAGTGTCTTTTCTAAAATTTCCCTTATTAGTCTATACTAATCTAAAAAAAACATTTCAAGGGCAAATAAAGATCTGAGAAAATATACATTACACTGTCTAATTTTAAATATTACAAGTGTTAAATCATAAGAGAAAGCTATTTTCTTGAACATTAGATTTACTATATGTAGCATCCACTTAGAAATGTAAATTCATTATTGAACAAAACAACTTTAAATTGGATGTTAATTCCTGGCTAAAAAAATTATATATTGAGTTGATTTGTTATGATTTATTTCTTTACAACTGAAAAAAATACTGATTTCTTTTTTATTCATTGTATTTATATTTTTTCAAACAGTTTTAGCTCAATATTCTATACTACTTGTCTGTTATAATACATTTGGAGCATACTTCAAATTAATGTTAAAGTCAGTGTGGGAAATATGACCACAGTATTTTTCTTTTGGAAAAAAAAATGATTTTTCATTCTCAAATAAAATTAAAAGGAGAAAAGAGACCATAATAGTGTAATTTATTATGATACTTAAATTTGAAATTAGCCAAACTGCCAAAAAAGGACAGAAGGGCTACTTTTATATTTTGCTATTCTGCTGAGTAATCTCGTATCTGTCTTATAAGTGTCTGTAAGTTTATGATTTTTTGACACATGTGAATTGTAATTTATGGTATAGATTAAGAATTGACATGCATCATTTATGTTTATTTTGGCTTCACACTTTTGAATGAAATTTACTGTATATTTTCCAAAAGAATGCTTTTGAATTTCCTCACGGAAAAGAAATATAACCTTTATTTTTCCAAAAGTTGTAACTCATGTAAAACTATTGAAATACCTATTTTCATGTAGATAAAATTTATCCTGAAGCTACATGTTGCCTTCATATTTTCTAAAAAACAAACATAGAATATTAGTATGAAAAAATTAACTTTTTAGTGATTGTATATCTATTTGCTTTTTCTTTCCTAAGTACACTTGGAATTAAGGCCCATCATTTAAGTATTAAGTTTTGTTTGTTTGTTTGTTTTTCACAGACCCATGGCTCATATTTAACTTTCAAGTCAGTTACATGTAACAGAGACAGTGGAATCAAGTAACGGGAAAATTTCTCCAGCAGCTCATAAAATCTTATCTTGTCTTATTGGCGAGCACAGAGGGGTGGCAGGTTAAGTAAGTTAAGATCTTTCTAGAATGGCATGAGAGGTTGTTTAAATTGCAATTACAGTTTATAGTGTAGCTGTTAAAATCTACCAAACCAAATTTTCAAAATGACCTTTTCCATTTATCTAAGGAATTTTGTCAAATGTTTAATTTGTAGGCATCTCACTTGGGCCCTTTTCCAAATATATACCTTTGAATGAGTTATCTTATCTTTAGCTTTCTCACACACACCTGAGTGTCTGTAGGTGACCTGTAATATCAGTGAAGTTAAATCTGCTTCATATTGGTTGTGCTTTCAGGCATGTAACTTTCATTTAAATAAGATAAAATCATTACTAACTCTCCTTTAAACAAGAAGGGATCTTTAAGGATTTATTTTTAAATCTCTGTTAGATAGCATCACCGACTCAATGGACATGAATTTGAGTAAACTCTGGGAGACAGTGAAAGACAGGGAAGCCTGGGATGCTGTAGTCCATGGGGTTGCAAAGAGTTGGACACGACCTGGAGACTGAACAATAGCAACAAGTGCTATCTTATAAATATGAATTCAGTTTCTGGAATCTAAGTGTAATATTGGAGAAAAACATGGAAATGGCAACATCTGTGCATCATCTGACCCTTGTAAATGTCAAGTGACAGATGAGGAAAATACATTAGTGCATTCTTAACAATTTTTTTTTAGTCATATCAATATTAATTATATTTTCAACCTCCAAGAAGTAAACATTATGTACTTCATCTTTTCATTGTATCAGATAGTTACAACTAGCCAAACAAGAGAACGCTGTTTGAAAATCGATTTAGATATGGCCTGTCTTACTATCAAAATGGACTAGTCCTAAATTACAGCAAACAGATTGGACAAGGGCAAAACGTATAGTTAATTGAATTAGCCACTCCTCTTCTAGAGGTCAGGAAAAGGTGATAAATACTTGGAACCTTTACAATGCTTCTCATAAGTAAAGTAGCCTTCTCAGTATCATCCCAAACGTTCAAGCAGAGCTCTGTTCTCTCACTAGCTACACTGCCAGAATATCGAAAGCTAAAACTTTAAGTATAGGATCTAAAAATAAATAGAACTAGCCCAGACTATAAATCCAAGCTTTTGTAGAACATAACATATAAAGGAGAGCATTGAGCATATGTAGTTTGTAGTCATTAAAAATGAAGACTCAGAAGATCTCAGGTTAAATATAGACCCCACCACATGGAATCTGTGAGACCTTGGAAAAACTAATAAATTGAAGGCCTGAGTTTCCACATCTAAAAAAATGAGAATGATCATTGTACCTGCCTGTTAGAGTATTTGGTAGGATAATATTAAATAGTGAAGAACATACTCTCACCAAAGAGCCTGGCAAATTTCAAGTACTCTGTAAATGATAGCCATTAATATAGGCAAATTAGAGTTAATATAGTCAACCAATATTTCATAAGCTTCAAGGTCAAAGGTCTAAAAGTCTAGAAGTTGTTGTCCTTGAAAGAAAGTAAAAAATACATATGGGGTATAAGCAAATGTGGAATGGAAGGAAACAGAGATCATGATGGGAACTAGGATGCAGACAAGCTGGTTGTACTCTCTCTAGTGAGTGATTTTGCTGATGTGGGAGGTGGAACTCACCCCAGGTCTGTCTGCCCTGACCTGTCCCATACTCTTTATACCTATGTTAGCAGAATTTCAGACATGTGTTTGGATATACTGTTGTTGCAGAAATAAGAAAAGGGAGTTTTAGCAACTGAGAAAGGAACAACCTTTTCAGTGGGTCACTGTCTGAGGCAATGAGGCCTTAGTTGTTCAAAGCCTGTTTGAACTTTGCGTAACATGAGTTTGATTTGCATCCCAGCTCTAGCAATTCATCTTGTGTAGCAATGTTCTGGGAGATTCCCTTGTGTAAATCTTAGTTATCTTTTTTTTTTTAAAGTAAGGTAGCTTTTAGTACCAAATAAGTTCTTTAAAATGTTTTACACAGATTCAAATAAGCAATGATGTGAGCTTATCATTGTTAATCGTTATGTTGTTTAAATAGAAAGGTAGTCCATGACCTGAAGATGAAGCACACACTGGTAAAACTGTAGAATAAAATTAATTCCTTTGTGAATATAGATGTAATTTCCATGGACAAATTAAGCTTTGGATATAAAATTTGCCACTAAAGGTCTTAAGATTTAGGGTCAGACAGACCGAGATTTCAGTTCTAGTCTGCCACTTACAAACTCTGTGATCCTGTCCAAGTTAATTACTCTCTTTAAGCCTGAGTTTTGACATCTATAAATAATATTAATAATAGCAGTATGAAAGTATCTGATTCAGGATTAATTTAGATTATAATAATTGATGACAATCTGGTCTACATGTTCTTCACAGATGTTCAAGTCCTTCAGTTTATAAAAATGGATTTGTTCTTTATTAAATTATACAAATTTCAAGTAGTATTAATTACTAATTAAAAGTATATTTCCTTGGTAAGCACTTAGTATATGTTACCTATTCTAAAAGCTATCCATTGAGAAAGTTGTACTTCTACTAATTTGATACATGAAATTTAAAAAATAAAACAATTCTGTTAGTAAAGTTGTTTTCATGCCAATCAAATAGCTAATAACTTTAGTAATGGTTTTTTTTCATCAACGCAAAGAACATAAAATCTTGCTTATTTAACTTTTTAAAAATCTCATACCACACTATCTTTTACAATGGGAAAAATATAAGGTACAACTTTAAATACTAGTAGAATTTTAGTGCTGTATATGGAGGGAAAATACCAAAATTATTATACACTAGAGCATGCTGGTTCCTTCCAGCTTTGGTCAAGACATTGTTTGGTGCTGGAGTACTGAAGGTGAGATTTATTATAGGTATCAATTTTATTTTCTGATATGGCCTTTATTGAAATTTTCTCTGGTATTTCTCCCTTTATGGAAATTCACCTTCCTGTCACGAAAGCTATGAAGGAATCACTGACTATTTGTCATGTAAAATACTGATATTATTTCATTCTATTGTCTGTGAAAAAATTCTGTATACAACATAAAATTTAACCCTGAATTTTTACAGCAGAGAGCAGCCTTAGAAATGAAATAGAAATGAAAATATAGTATTTCCAATTATAATAGAAAAAAAAAAGATCTAAGCCTGAAACACAGAGGTCTTTTATAGAAACANGGTTTTTTATAGCCACATATAAATGGAGGGGAAAATAGAAAGAATATATTCAGTACCCAAATAGAAGACAAGGATAAGGAAGTATTATGACTTTCAGCTTTCATTTGCAGTGCTTCTACCTCAAAGCATCATCACATATCATAAGTTCATGTTCTGCAACAGTAATGATGCAGTCTCAAGTATAATGGTGAAGGAAAGTGAGCCATATGAAAAAACAGCAGGAAATTGTTGTGCCAAGATCTAACTTCTTTTAGAAAAAGGATTTAATAGGAATCTCACTGTGCATAAAAGCAAGTTATTAGATATAGGTAAATTGACATTTCAGTCATTTCAGCTCTTTGTAGCTTGGGCATAGGTATTATCTCACATATGAATTGAGTTCTTAGAGCTTCTTGCATAGTTATATGTTGGGATATGATTAAACTAAGTCCATGTTCTGAATTATACAAACATCAACCCAACTGATATTTAGAAAAGTTTTTACCTATTCTAGCATGTATGTTGTCTGAATATAGGCAGGGAGACTATTATCCATGTACATTTGTCATACAAAATATTTTAAAAGAAACTCGGGGCCGGGGGGGGAGACAATGTACACTCTTCTCTCACTTTTGCTTGTATATGGGTTAAGCTTGACTTTCACTTCAATTCAGAACAAGCTAGGATATATTCTAGGACATTTTTTAACTCAATTTTATGAGATAAAATAAGTTGCAGGTTATCTATTACTAGATATTTGATTTATTGCCAACTTTGAGTTATTGTGATTATAGCAGCTATGTTTATTCATCTACTCATCTTTGCATTAACATATATTTTTATTATCTTTGGTAAATACTTAAGTGAATGGCTGAGCCATAAGTTAGGTATATGTTTAAGATTTTAAGGTACTGCTAAATAAAATTCTAAAATTATTACCATAGTACCATTTTTATATTGCCATCAACAGGATATGAAATTTCCATTTGCTCCAAATCTTTATCAACACTTTGTGCTGTCAGACTCTTCACTTTCCTACATTCTCATGGGTGTGTAATGGTATCATTGTGCTTTTAATTTGCATATCTCTGATGTATAAATATGTTAAACATTTTATGGGGTGTATATTGGGCAAATATATATACTTTGTCAAGTATCTGTTAAATATTTTGCCTACTTTTAAATGTGATTGTTGGTTTTCTTACTGTTGAGCTGTAAGGCTTTCAATATCTAGAAGCAAGTTCTTCGTCAAATTTAACATTTCAAATATTTTCTCCCAATATGTGGTTTGTCTTTTCATTTTCATAATTATGAAAGAGTAGATACTGTTATTTGAACAATGTCCAATTTCTTAAACTCTGGGGTCATTTTTACATAGTAGAAAAATCATTTCCCTTAAAGCTGTCTAAATCAGTAAATAGATATTCTGAGCTTAACCACCTCTCTTCTTCCAGCCATTTTCGACTTTGTTAGCCATTCTTTACCTCACTGAGTCAAGAGAACACAGGCCTCTGTCAGCTGCCAATACTCAAAGAACTAATGAATTCACACACCTCCCATAAAAGTAATAAGGGAAGAAAAAGTAAACATCCTATTCCATTTCTTTAGGCTCTTTACGCATTAGATTAAGCTCCCCAATTTTTGAATGAGTACAAATAATCGGACCGCTCTATAATACCAATATGTTTGGAGTAGCTACTTCGTATCACTTTTCAGCCTCTTTCCCCAGTCATTCCTGTTATTGTCCAGGGGGCTTCCGAACATGGTAACAGATATAGAGGCTATGCATGGGTTCAGTGACATGGAGTTTCACTTTCCACGGCCAACCTGGCAGCAGTCAGTGCTAACTGACCAATCTACCAGCAGCAGAAACTAACACTGAGTTCCAAACATGGCACAACCCTTGGGGTGATCAACCAGTTACCTAGGGGTCGATTAACTGCATTGGGATCACTTTCATCAGAATGGTGCAACGCTTTGTTCTTACTGAAATACACACTTACTCTGTGCACAGATTTGCCATTCCTACATGAAGTACTTCTGTCAAAACTACTATCCATGGACCTCCATAAAGTCTAATCCACCATCAAGATAATCCACAAACTGAAATGATCAAGAAACTCACTTCACAGCAAATTGAGTGTGGCAGTGAACCAAGTGGTATCCACATGAGCAGTCACACTTCATTTAAAGTACACACTCCATCTGAAACAAGGTATATTCAAAAGAGTTAGTGGTGGAGGGTAGTTAACTGCTCACTGACTAGGAATTCCAGAGTTAACAGCGAGAGAATTCCAGATAAAGGGGACTATAATAACTCAGAACAAAGGAACAGAGTCCAACATTGTGAAGAACAGAGTGTGAAAGAACATGAATGATTCTAGAAGCTTGCTTATTGAGTGGAGTGGAAGAAAACAGGAACAAAAAGTAGGATATATTTACTTTGGTAGCGTATTGAAGAGAGACCCTTAATTCTAACAGAATTTACCTGTTTTACAATGGTTCATATCTTTTACTGCAGCCTCAATAATTACCAATATTGAATAGAACCTCCACCACAAAACTTACTTAGTCAAGAATTTACTCCAGCAAAAATCTGATATAATTTAAAAGATCCTCATGTGGTTTTAATGCACAGCTAGTGTTGACTACTAGTTATTAATTACTGAGACATTATCTGGAAATAGTCCCCATGATAACAGATTGGGATTCATGTTTTTCCTGGTCATCTTGTCAGTAGACATCTAGTGTAGGAAGAGTATAAAATGAAAAGCAATACAAACAATTAAGCATGGTCCCTGTATTTCTTCACCTGAGAGAAGAATGAAGATTCTGTAATTCTAAACTGCAAGGAGATCAAACCAGTCCATTCTGAAGGAGATCAACCCTGGGATTTCTTTGGAAGGAATGATGCTAAAGCTGAAGCTCCAGTACTTTAGACACCTCATGTGAAGAGTTGACTCATTGGAAAAGACTCTGATGCTGGAAGAGATTGGGGGCAGGAGGAGAAGGGGACAACAGAGGATGAGATGGCTGGATGGCATCACAGACTCGATGAACGTGAGTCTGAGTGAACTCTGGGAGATGGTGATGGACAGGGAAGCCTGGCGTGCTGCGATTCATGGGGTTGCAAAGAGTCAGACACGACTGAGCAACTGAACTGAACTGAACTGACTGAAACAAGTTCAGTAGGTGTGGGGAATGAATAGTCAAAAAAACTACTATGATTGAGTTTTCTCACTTAAATGTCTCCAGGGTTCCTGTGTTTAATAACTGTGGCTAATGCTCCCTTCTGAGACATAATCATGTGTGGTAAGTCCTTGGTGGAAGTTGCATCAATGAAAGAAGCTGGATATTAATAGAATTAGCTTGATGAGATTTTTATGTGGTGGCTCAGATGGTAAAAATATCTTTCTGCAATGCAGGAGACCCATGTTCGATCCCAGGGTCAGGAAGGTTTCCCTGGAAAAGGAAATGGCTACCCACTCCAGTATTCTTCCCTGGAGAATTCCCTGGACAGAGGAGCCTGGCAACCTATCCATGGGATAGGTCCATGGGGTCGCAAAGGGTAGGACATGACTCAACGAATAACACTGAGATGAGATTTTTGGTGTTCTCATCAGATGTTGAGATTACCAAGTTAAATGAGAACAGAATCTATATCATTATTAGAGAACATGTATTTGGGAATGGAAATAAAAAATGATGGCAAGATATGAGGCATCAAGGGAGTCTTTAGTGGTACTTATAGTATCACTAAGTGATTAGTAATATTTATGGTGCCAAAGTAAAGAACGTATCACTATAGACAAGTGTAATTAGATTTCTGTTGTCCTTACCAGTTGAGTGATATTAATGATCTAGTAATAAAATATCTTTAAAAAGTAAGACTGTAACCTCCAGACACTTGGGAAAAAATATTACCCAGAATAAAATAATTTACAATGAAGCAAGTTTATGCTTACAGTAGAAAAAAAAATCTCTTTTGCAAATTATTCTGTGTTTGAAGAGGTACATGAATTCTCACTTAAATATATGGAATGTCTAGACATAGATTTAGGATGTTGAATAAGTGGAGAATAAATAATGAAACATATTTATGTATATCAAGGAAATAAGTTTCCATGATTTAACAACATATAATTATATACTGAGATGATGATGACATCACCTACTCAGTGAACGTGAGTTTTAGCAAACTCTGGGAGATAGTGAAGGACAAAGAACCCTGGTATGTTGCAATTAATTGGGTTGCAAAGAGTTAGACATGACTGAGCAACTGAACAACAACAAAGTTATATAGTAAAGATAAATGAGTAGAAGAGAAAAATTGTGAAGCTACTTTTTTCTCAGCTTAATAGCTTAACTTTTTTAAGAAACACAAATTTAAGTTCAAACTAACTGGTAACAATTTTTTGGATCCTAAATGAACTCTTCTCAGTGATGAATGTCTTACTAGGAAACTTGTCCAAATTTGGACTCTTTAAGTAAGATAGTAATGACAACAACAAAAATATGAAAAATCAGGTCAAGAACTTTTCAGAAATACACCTGTGACAAGATTCAGTCAGGTTCTATTGATTATATTCATACTAACTATTTAACTACATAAATTCAGGAAGACACATTCCAGTTGCTAATCCTCTCATGTAAGCCCGCTGCTACTCTTGCTTTAGCTCATTTCTACCATTTGGGCCTGCCATCAGGTCTTAAATGTACCTTAGAGTACTTTAACACTATATTTCTAATTCATTAAAGCAGAAAATATGACTTATTATAACTAATTATTATTTTTTTATTTTTCTACATTTATTTTATATAAATAAATAAATACTAGAAATCTATCCAAATAAACTAAAGCACCAAGTAAAAATTATCCAAGGACTATTAACAGATACTTCTTAAGAGTGGATGTTCAAGACACTATTAAAAATATGAAAAGATGTTAAAATCATTAACTATCATGAAAAAGCAAATATACAAAAATGAGATTATACCATACAACCTTTATAGCAGGTAAAAATTAAGATAATTATGATATTAAATAATGGCATCATCAGGCACTGTATCAGATCTCATCCCTTAAATCTATTTCTCACTTCCACTGTATAATCATAAAGGATTTGATTTAGGTCATACGTGTATGGTCTAGTGGTTTTCCCTACTTTCTTCAATTTAAGTCTGAATTTGGCAATAAAGAGTTCATGATCTGAGCCACAATCAGCTCCCAGTCTTGTTTTTAATGACTTTATAGAGCCTCTCCATCTTTGGCTGCAAAGACTATAATCAATCTGATTTCAGTGTTGACCATCTGGTGATGTCCATGTGTAGAGTCTTCTCTTGTGTAGTTGGAAGAGGGTGTTTGCTATGACCAGTGTGTTCGCTTGGCAAAACTCTATTAGCCTTTGCCCTGCTTCATTCTGTACTCCAAGGGCAAATTTGCCTGTTATTCCAGGTGTTTCTTGACTTCATACTTTTGCATTCCTGTCCCCATAATGAAAAGGACATATTTGGGGTTGTTAGTTCTAAAAGTTCTTGTAGGTCTTCATAGTCACTTTCAGCTTCTTCAGCATTACTGGTTGGGGCATAGACTTGGATTACTGTGATATTGAATGGTTTGCCTTGGAAATGAACAGAGATCATTCTGTCATTTTTGAGATTGCATCCAAGTACTGCATTTCGGACTCTTTTGGTGACCATATGGCTACTCCATTTCTTCTAAGGGGTTCCTGCCCACAGTATAAGATATAATGGTCATCTTAGTTATATTTACCCATTCCAGTCCATTTTAGTTCACTGATTCAGAGAATGTCAGTGTTCACTCTTGCCATCTCCTGTTTGACCACTTCCAATTTGCCTTGATTCATGGACCTGACATTCCAGGTTCCTATGCAATATTGCTCTTTATAGCTTCAGACCTTGCTTCTATCACCAGTCACATCCACAGCTGGGTATTGTTTTTGCTGTGGCTCCATCCCTTCATTCTTTCTGGAGTTATTTCTCCACTGATCTCCAGTAGCATATTGGGCACCTACCGACTTAGGGAGTTCCTGTTTTAGTATCCTATCATTTAGCCTTTTCATACTGTTCATGGGGTTCTCAAGGCAAGAATACTGAAGTGGTTTTCGATTTCCTTCTCCAGTGGACCACATTCTGTCAGACCTCTCCACCATGACATGCCCATCCTGGGTGGCCTCACATGGCATGGCTTAGTTTCATTGAACTAGACAAGGCTGTGGTCCATGTGATCAGATTGGCTAGTTTTCTGTGATTATGCTTTCAGTGCATCTGCCCTTTGATGCCCTCTCACAACACCTACCATCTTACTTGAGTTTCTCTCACCTTGGTCATGGGGTATCTCTTCACAGGTGCTCCAGCAAAGCACAGCCGCTGCTCATTACCTTGGACGAATCACCCCTCCTGACCTTGAACGTGGAGTAGGTCCTCACGCAGCCACTGCTCCTTGGACATGGGGTTGTTCCTCTTGTCCACCTCCCCTGGCCTCAGATGTGGGGTTGCTCCTCTCGTCCAATGCCCCTACCTCAGATGTGGGGTACCTCCTATCAGCCTGTTGAACTGTGGACAGAGGTTCATGACATTGTACAGGAGACAGGGATCATGACCATCCCCGTGGAAAAGAAATGCAAAAAAGCAAAATGGGTGTCTGAGGAGGCCTTAAAAATAGCTGTGGGAAAAAGAGAAGCGAAAAGCAAAGGAGATAAGGAAAGATATAAGCATCTGAATGCAGAGTTCCAAAGAACAGCAAGAAGAAATAAGAAAGCCTTCCTCAGCAATCAATGCAAAGAAATAGAGGAAAACAACAGAATGGGAAAGACTAGAGATCTCTTCAAGAAAATTAGAGATACCAAGGGAACATTTCATGCAAAGATGGGCTCGATAACGGGCAGAAATGGTATGGACCTAACAGAAGCAGAAGACATTAAGAAGAGGTGGCAAGAATAAACAGAAGAACTGTATGAAAAAGGTCNTGCCAACATCTGCTGGATCATGGAAAAAGCAAGAGAGTTCCAGAAAAACATCTATTTCTGCTTTGTTGACTATGCCAAAGCCTTTGACTGTGTGGATCACAATAAACTGTGGGAAATTGTTCAAGACATGGGAATACCAGACCACCCAACCTGCCTCTTGAGAAACCTGTATACAGGTCAGGAAGCAACTGTTAGAACTGGACATGGAACAACAGGCTGGTTCCAAATAGGAAAATATACAAGGCTGTATATTGTCACCCTGCTTATTTAACTTATATGCAGAGTACATCACGAGAAATGCTGGGCTGGAAGAAGCACAAGCTGAAATCAAGATTGCCAGGCGAAATATCAATAACCTCAGATATGCAGATGACACCACCCTTATGGCAGAAAGTAAAGAGGAACTAAAAGCCTCTTGATGAAAATGAAAGAGGAGAGTGGAAAAGTTGGCTTAAAGCTCAACATTCAGGAAACTAAGATCGTGGCATCTGGTCCCATCACTTCATGGGAAATAGATGGGGAAACAGTGTCAGACTGTATTTTTGGGGGCTCCAAAATCACTGCAGATGGTGATTGCAGCCGTGACATTAAAAGACGCTTACTCCTTGGAAGGAAAATTGTTACCAACCTAGTAAGTGTATTAAAAAGGAGATGTTACTTTGCCAACAAAGGTCCGTCTAGTCAAGACTATGGTTTTTCCAGTGGTCATGTATGGACGTGAGAGTTGGACTGTGAAGAAAGCTGAGCACTGAAGAATTGATGCTTTTGAATTGTGTTATTGAAGAAGACTCTTGAGAATCCCTTGGACTGTAAGGAGATCCAACCAGTCCATCCTAAAGGAAACCAGTCCTGGGTGTTCATTGGAAGGACTGATGCTGAGACTGAAACTTCTATATTTTGGCCACATCATGTGAAAAACTGACTCACTGGAAAAGACTCTAATGCTGGGAGGAATTGGGGGCAGGAGGAGACGGGGACGACAGAGGATGAGATGTTTCAATGGCATCACTGACTTGACGCACATGAGTTTGGGTGAACTCTGGGAGTTGGTGATGGACAGGGAGGCCTGGCGTGCTGCTATTCATGGGGTCGCACAGAGTTGGACATGAGTGAGCGACTGAAATGAACTGAACTGAACTGAAATAATGGCAAGGATGGGGAATAACTCTTAAGTTACTGGTGAACATTTAAATCTTTGAAATAACTTTTGGAAACTGTGCATCAGTTCAATACAACTGAATCTTAGCTCCCCATGATGTAATTTCACTTTTAATTATATTCCCAGGAGAATTGAGTTCATATGTCCCCCCACTAAAAGACATGTATAGGAAACTAGATAACAACTTTACTCATAATAGCCATAGATAGAAAACTAAGTATTTCACAATAGAATGTATAAATACATAATTATCTATTCACACAGTGGAATGCTATACAGAAATTTAATTTTTTAATTAAAAATACAGCTACACTTAGACACAGTAAGGGGAAGTTGATTCTAATAGATACAGCAACCAATGTAAGAAAGCAAATTTTTCCCCGAAGTAAACACATTGCATTATTATTTTTGTTTAGGATTCAAAACAGACAAAACTGGGTTGTTCAAGTATTTTTTATCTTAGTTAAGGTGATCACTTCACAGTGTATTCATGTGTCTAATCTAATCAAACTGTATAAATATATTCAGTTTAGTGCACTAACTTAAACCTCAGGAAAGTTTAACATGCATAAAAAACAAGTACGGGCAAAAGATAATAAAAGTCAAAATAATAATGCTAATTTTTTCAGGAGGATATTGAATAGGAAAGAACCCAAAGACACTTTCTAGTGCATTGACACTGCTCCATATATTTATCTGATACATATGGTGTGTATGTGCATTTCATTTGCAGGATGAATTTTAAAGAATGAGGTAACACAAGTTTCTAAGAGTTGATACATGATGTGAGGGAAAGACATTAATCAAGAAGAGTTTCTGAGGTTTTCCCCTGAATCAGTAGGTGAATTGTGATGTTATCTCCTGAAGCAGAGAGTAATAGATCAGGTGTGGTTATATGAGAAATGATTTGGGAGGAAAGAGAGATGTTTTTTCCTTATCTTTAACTTTTTTTTGAATATACTCTTTTGAGAAGCCTGCCAAACATACCAGTGGATAAGATTAATAAAATTTTTCATATTAATCTGGAGCTTAGCAGAAAGATTAAGACTGGAGATGAAAATTCGGGAGTCAAAATCATACAGATGGTTAAAGCCTTAGATGAGATCACTTAGGGAATTTTTGTTCAAGGATTGAATACAGTGGCATTCCAGCAGTTGAAATTCAGAAAATATAGTAGGCTTTTTAATACAACCAAGATGTAATGGCTGAATATACGGGGCACAAATAAGGACATGATGTTTTAGAATCCAATTGATACACTGTTTAAAGAAAAATAAAATCCAGCAATTCCAATTTGATACATGAACAATTAAGGTTTACTAGCTATTATAATAGAAACACCTTCAAATCTGGGTGGTTTTACATAGTAAAATTTTATGTCTAGTTCATATATATCCTATTATTGGTTGATAGAAAGGGAAAGGGTCTTCTGTCTCACTTGTCATTAAAGACCCAAAGTTAAAAGGGTTCTGTCTTCTTGAATATTATCTTCCAAGATCACCTTATCCATCAATAAACAGCTGGCATATGGGAGGATCAGGCTTGGGAGAGTCTTGCATGCCAAACCTGAAAGTGTTCTGTATCACTTCCATCTACATACCTATGACCAGAACCTTGTTATCTGGCCCCAGACAATGTCAATCCTAAAGGAAATCAGTCTTGAATATTCATTGGAAGGACTGATGCTGAAGCTGAAACTCCAATACTGTGGCCACCTGATGTGAAGAACTGAATTATTAGAAAANAGTCCTGAATATTCATTGGAAGGACTGATGCTGAAGCTGAAACTCCAATACTGTGGCCACCTGATGTGAAGAACTGAATTATTAGAAAAGAGTCTGATGCTGGGAAAGATTGAAGGCAGGAGGAGAAGACGACAACAGAGGATGAGATGGTTGAATGGCATCACCAGTTCGACAGACATGAGTTTGAGCATGGTCTGGGAGTGGGTGATGGACAGAGCTTTGAGTGCTGCAGTCCATGGGATTACAAAGAGTCAGACACAACTGATAACTGAACCAAACTGATGTAGCAGATGCATTTCAGGCGTTTATCTTCGTAGATTCAAGTAAACAAATCAGCACAGAATAGACAATTTTCTGATGACATTATAATGATAATCTAAGTTCCTACACAATTTGGCTAAGCACACCTGTTGAGATCTTGTAGTTGTGTCTCAGCAAACCAATTTAAGAAGAAATGCTGTGTTCAGTTTCTTCAGATTTTGTTTTAGGCACTCACACAGAGGGAGTGAATTCACTAGTAAAGATTCTTTAAAAGAGACAACAAAGAATTTGAAAAGAGAAAGGATAGTGTCTAAACAGACTCCTGACTTT
>SJYQ01095508.1:73306-83696 GCA_006410935.1 Redunca redunca
AGTTGATTCCTGGCGGGGTGGGGGTGGGGGCTGGGGGCTTGTGGCTAATATGGAGGAAAGCCAAGTAAAAGTGGAACCCAGTTTCCATTAAAGCATAAGGCCAGAAAGAAAACTTCACTTAGGACCAGTGTAATAAAGTTTTAAAGTTTATACTTCTCCAGTTACTAGTCCGGTGAATTGAGAAAATGCATTTAACCTCTCTATGAAGTCAGATAATGGCATCTACTTCACAGGGCTGTTGAGTGTAGTGTTACAAATAAAATGATATTCAAATTTAGAAAAATGAAATTTAAAAAGTATCATTTCTTTCATTCATGAACATTTTCACCAACAATTTCTTTTTCATGAACAGACATACATACTTTTATCTGTATAATTGCTCATATAAACTCCATCACCCCCTTTTACCTTGGTTTATATCATAATACTGAGTAATAATAACACATGTGCCTAAAAGGGGCTTCCCTGGTGGTTCAGTGGTAAAGAATCTGCCTGTCAATGCAGGAGATGCAGATTCAATCCCTGAGCTGGGAAGATCCCCTGGAAAAGGAAATGGCAACCCACTCCAGTATTCTTGCCTGGGAAGTCACATGGACAGAGGAGCCTGGTGGACTACAATCCATGATTTCATAAAAAAGTTGAATATGACTTAGCAACTGAAAATCAACAGTTCAGTTTACCTGTCCAAAAAATAGAAAATGCAAACGTTGTGGTTGCTTTCAGTCAGAAAAGGGAGAGTTCATTCTTGCTACAGAGCTTACTGGCTTACAGTGAATTGCTAACAGGATTCTGGCCCTGGAAAATTAGAATATTTGATTTTTACAGTCTCTACATTACTGAGAGAATAGCAGAAAAATACTGTTAGTACTTACATAATTTAATTTCTATAATTGAAAATTATTAGGGAATATCATTTAGAAATTATTGCCATATATAGTTTTGCAGACTTGTAGTTCATTAATGAAACTAATATATTTGTAAATTTATGAGTTTGCTTATATAAACGTATGGCCTTTGGACCTAGTTATCATGAAACATATTATGTTAATAACACGTTCATATATGTAATGTATCTATGTATACACGTATACACACATATACATTTATATATATATATGCATAAAATGGGCTTCCCTGGTAGTGCAGCTGGTAAAGAACCTGCATGCAATGCAGAAGTTCCGGTTCGATTCCTAGGTTGGGAAATTCCCCTGGAGAAGGGATAGGTTACCCACTCCAGTAGGGCTTCCCCAGTGGCTCAGCTGGTAAAGAATCCGCCTGCAATGTGGGAAACCTGGGTTCGATCCCTGAGTTGGGAAGATCCCCTGGAGAAGAGAAAGGCTACCCTACCCATTCCAGTATTCTGGCCTGGAGAATTCCATGTACTGTATAGGCCTTGGGGTCTCAGAGAGTTTACAGTCCATAGAAATCTCCAGGCCAAAATACTGGAGCGGGTAGCCTTTCCCTTTCCCAGGGGGTCTTCCCAACCAAGGGATAAAACCCAGGTCTCCCACTTTGCAGGCAAATTCTTTACCAGCTGAGCCATCAGGGAAGCCGAAAATGTACGTATAATTGATATATAATAGTGAAATAAATGCCTGATTTATTGATCAAATACCAAGCCATTATTTTGAAATGTTGCCAAATGAAATCAAATTTCACCTCAAAGGGAAATAACAAGTTGAGTTAAACATCAAATGTAACACAAAGGGAAAAATAGATATATAGGGAATATGAATAGTTTCTTAGCCACTTGAAAAATTTGTACATTTTTTTGGATGCTGAAATGTGACCTTTTATAAACTCAGTTCTTTATAGTCACTGTCACAGGGATGTAGACATTTTAAGAATAGTAGCAGAGTAGTCTCAGGGATCTTCAGGCTTGTCTGAATTGCCACTCAGTGTTTATATGTCTTGTCTTGAATAAAAAAAATAATGTATAGAACTCCTACTGAAGTCTATAAACAATAAACAAAAACTGTTGAGTAGAAATAAAATGGGTAGAGGCTAGCAGAAATTGAAATAATTTTATAGAATAAATTTTGTAATATAATTTTGCTACTTCTATGTTCTATCAATAAATAATACCTTATATAGTATATTAAATCATAGTGATATAGTTCCTCTGTTACATTTTCAGTTTATTTAAAGACAGACAAATGACAGAAGTAAAATGACCAAAGCACCTTGTTTTCCCCTCAAAGTTACAGCCACGTATACTGTTCCTTTGCTTTATATTTATTTCTATCACAGAGTTTTTCTGTAAGCTAGAAACACCTCACAGCCTAGGTGAAGCCTAGGCTTGATGAGACATTTCACAGTTCACCAGTGTTTTTTATCCAGGCAGTGTTTTCTTCAAGACTTTTGAAATGCCAATTGTTAAATCATTTTTATAGCAGATGCAGGCTGAAATATACTAAAAGTTTCTGAAAGTCCCATAAAAAATTAAAGTCAATTAGTAACCCCAATAATTGTGCACTGACCTTTAGAATACAATAAACCTGTATTTAGCTTGTCCATAAAAATATGAAATAATCCTTCCTATAGACCCATGCCCAGTAGCAGTAATGATGAAGAACCTGTGGTAGTTCTAGGAAAACAAGAAGTAGAAATTAGGAAAAGATTCAGTTTCTCCAGAAAGGAAATGCTAATAATGTGCCACATCTTGACAATAAGGTCTACTCTACTCTATATGTTAGAGTAGTAAGCAAATCCTTTATTTAAATGTTGCACGATTTAGGTGCACCTACCCTTGGGAAATGGAGAAGGCGATGGCACCCCACTCCAGTACTCTTGCCTGGAAAATCCCATGGAAGGAGGAGCCGGGTGGGCTGCAGTCCATGGGGTCGCTATGAGTTGGGCACAACTGAGCAACTTCACTTTCACTTTTCACTTTCTTGCATTGGAGAAGGAAATGGCAACTCACTCCAGTGTTCTTGCCTGGAGAATCCCAGGACAGGGGAGCCTGGTGGGCTGCCGTCTATGGGGTCGCACAGAGTCGGACACGACTGAAGCAACTTAGCAGGAGTAGCAGCAGCAGCGGCCTTGGGAAGAAAGCAAATAAACTTTGGAATTTAAGATGTACCACACATAAACATGAATTCTTACTGTTTTACAAAGACTCAAAATATTATGGGTATTCTACTGCTGCCACAAGCTTAGTGGCTTCAGTTCACTTCAGATGCACAGCCGTGTCCAGCTCTTTGCGACTCCATGGACTGCAGCATACCAGGCTTCCCTCTCCATCACCAACTCCCGGAGCTTGCTCAAACTCATGTCCATTGAGTCTGTTACACCATCTAACCATCTCATCCTCTATCATCCTCCTCTTCTCCTGTGTTCAATCTTTCCCAGCATCAGGATCTTTTCCAGTGAGTCAGTTCTTCGCATCAGGTGGCCAAAGTATCAATTTCAGCTTCAGCATCAGTCCTTCCAATGAAAATTCAGAACTGATTTCCTTTAGGATGGACTGGTTGGATCTCCTTGCAGTCCAAGGGACTCTCAGGAGTCTTCTCCAACACCAAAATTCAAAAACATCAATTCTTCAGCGCTGAGGTTTCTTTATAGTCCAACTCTCACATCCATACACGACTATTAGGAAAACCACAGCTTTGACTAGATAGATCTTTGTTGGCAAAGTAATGTCTCTGCTTTTTACTATGCTGTCTAGGTTTGTCATAGCTTTTCTTTCTAGGAGCAAGCATCTTTTAATTTCATGGCTTCATTTACCATCTGCAGTGATTTTGGAGCCCCCCCAAATTAAGTCATTACAATATCCTTAATTTATCCACATCTATAATATCCTTTAAAGTTAACATATTCACAGGTTCCAAGAATTACGACATGGACATTTTAAAGGAGCCACACTACTTTTAATTTAACTAAGAGAATGAACTTTCTTTACTTTCCAGCATATATTTCCTATAGTAATTCTAAATTTTAGATCTGATACTGAAGCCTGTGAAAGTCTGGGGTCGACAAAGTGCTACAAATCATCCTATTTAATTTAATCTAAATCAGTGAAAAAAACTCTTTCAACAAACAGAACCCATTTCTGTTGCTCTTAATAGTTGTATTATCTTCAGATAAAGATCATGAAATTTATTTACTACTAAAGTAAAACTTCAAATTGCAAAATCCGTTTTCTTCAAATATGCCATTTATTAATAAATATGAGCTGAAGTTTACCTGTACTTTTCACTTCTGTTGTCATTAATAGATTTTCTCTTCCTCTCACTTAACTACTATGTTCAAAACTCCTTCAGCCAATTTTCCTTAGAGTTCCAGTCACACCAAGTATTTCAGATCTTAAGTTGTAACTGAGAGGACCCAGCACTCAAGGTATCAGTTATTCAGTGCCTCTCAAAATCTTTTATTTTCATTCTGTTCTCACTTGGCTCCCTGTGCCCTCTCAGAAGCAGCACAAACCTCTCCCCTGACCTGTCTAGCAGTTTAGAGGCTATTTTTTTCATCAAATCTAATAGAGATTATCAAAGTTGTTTTTGTTTTAATTCTAAACAATTAGACATATTGACTAACTTTTCCCTAACATATTTCCCATAATATATTCAATTTATTTAGTAATGAAAAGAGCAAATGAGAAAAAATATAAAATAATGCCTATTTCCTCAATTCGTAGACTGTGAATGTAATGTCAAAAGTAGTGAATGTTAGCAGGGGTTTACTATTTGTGACCCAGGGTGTCTGAGAGAGATCTCAAAGACTTAGTAATCATTCTGAGTGATTGAAAGAGGGATTTTGAAATTATTTGTTATTGGAGAGCTCCACAGGTAGGACTTTTCAGCTATGAAAAGTATTGGAAGCAATGGATCATCATTTAATATTTCTACACTATTAAATATATATAGTTTTAATTATAAAATTAAGGTAATTCTTTATGTTCAATGACAAGAGTTAAGAACTTTCTTTAGCTTATAGAGTTACTGAAATAATCAAGAAATAACTTTTTTAATTTCCAAAAAGTATATTACAATGATTTTATTTGACAAATATTAAATGTTTGTTTCAAATTCCCTTGAAAATGAGAGCATCTCTCTAAATACAAGGAAATGTCTTTGTTTTCTTCTTTTCATTTAAGTTTATGTTCTTACTAATTGTCTGAATTGTAGTAGTCTTGGCTAAACTAATATAAAATAATTCATTCCAATTTTCAAGGAATAAGTAATTAAAAATTCTGTAATTTTGAAGTATCTAAATTAACAATTTACTGTGGCAGGTGTGATGATTAGTTATACAAAATCACCCACAGCCCAGGTCTCCCTTGTATTCCTCTATTTTAATGTTGTAAAATGCCAAAACATGAACCTACCTGTGATTTTGCAGCTGGCATAGTCAAGACGGTGGTGGTGGTTTAGTCGCTAAGTCATGTCTGACTCAGCGACCCCATGGACTGTAGCCTGCCAGGCTCCTCTGTCCATAGGATTCTCCAAGCAAGAATACTGGAGTGGGTTGCCACCCAGTTCTAAAAGTAGCTATAAGCTGAAGTTGCTTGGTGGGATTTCAAAAACTCATTTTAAAGGTAGATGGAATCAGCTGGAAAATTCCTCCCAACCCCGAGCCCTCTGCTCATTTATCCTTCCCACTTCCTCTTGTCTGGATTAGAGAGGTGATCCCTGAAAGTTAGTGGCTAGCTTCAGGCCATAAAAAAATTGAGAGTCATGTGTCAAAGGTACCACAGTAGGGAAAGGAAAGGACCTGGATGCTAAGAACTTAATCCACTGTGCCAATGTTAGGTTTTCTCTATCTTTCTTCTTGTGTGAGATGAATGAATTCATTATTTATTTCAGTTGATTTTAAATTTAATTTTCCTTGCATTAGAATGGACTCTGGTTAGTTTTTACTTATTCTTTATTGACATTCTTCCTAATTTCCATATGTCTGTATATATGTGTACATGTACCTGCATATTTACATAAAGTTTGCAATTGCTAGAGAAAAATAAATTATAATATTTTTGTGATAACTTTCTAAATAGAAAAATCAGAGACAAATGATATATATAAAATCACAAAAAGAAATATGTTCACTCAAGTTGAAGTTGCCTATAAGGATAACATCCCCAAATGTTTACCTAATCCTCATTTCTGTGATCCTTGAGTTCTTTCATTCAAAACCTTGATGCTCTAAAGAAACTGGAAACATTGCCCTGGATAAATTTATTGATGTATGAGGATGACACCTTTTTCTGACTTTCAGTTCATTACCCATAAGGACATACAGAAGTGTGAGTAGAGTTCAAAATTTAATAAATCATTTAAATTTCCATTTCATCTGCACTTGCATGTAGAATGAAACTTAGAGTCTCATAGCCATTTACTTTTATTCAGACATTTAATAAGATATGTCTAGTTGGAGAAGACTCTTGAGAGTCCCTTGGACTGCAAGGAGATCCAACCAGTCCATTCTGAAGGAGATCAGCCCTGGGATTTCTTTGGAAGGAATGATGCTAAAGCTGAAACTCCAGTACTTTGGCCACCTCATGCAAAGAGTTGACTCATTGGAAAAGACTGTGATGCTGGGAGGGATTGGGGGCAGGAGGTGAAGTGGGCGACAGAGGATGAGATGGCTGGATGGCATCACTGACTTGATGGACGTGAGTCTGAGTGAACTCTGGGAGTTGGTGATGGACAGGGAGGCCTGGCATGCTGCAATTCATGGGGTCGCAAAGAGTCAGACACGACTGAGTGACTGAACTGAACTGAACTGAGAGTACACTTTATGATTAAACTACAGTGATTACTAAGGCAGTTGGCTTTTGAATTTTTAGGGAGTTCTGTGTGTGAAACCAAACAGCATCCTGAAATAAAGTGTGCCTTGTATCATTAGGTATTTTAAGTTCCTCAACTATTACTACTTCTTGAAGAATTTCTTTATTTGTTAGTAAACTTAACAGGAACACTTTCATTCTACCACATCAAATTTTTCCAGTTTTGATATCACTCTTCATTATGGGGGGTTCTTCTGCTACATGTTGGTAACTCTGTTAAATATTTCACTTGCAGTTTGTTTTAATTCTTAAAATTACCTAAATGATGCTTAGATTTTTGTAAGCAATTTGCTCAATTTCTCATGACCAAGATGGGACTAATCCAGGATTTTAGTGGGATCTGACCCCAGAGCCAACTCTTTGAATTCTGCACCATAACAGCCCTGTGTTGCAAAAATTGCTTCCCACCTTCTTTAGGAATTCACACATTTTTATCATCACTGTATTTCATGGGTCTGTGCTCTACTTTTTCAATGATTCAATAAAAACAGTTTCAGTGGTTTAAAGAAATATTGAACTCTTCTTCCCTCAAACTTCTCCATCCAATTTGAAGTTTTAGAAAACAGGGTGCTTTCAGTAACTTTCTGTTTGACTTAACCTATTCTTCATTGCTATTCTGATGCTAAAATAGGCTTGTCAAGTAATGTCTACCTACTCAAAACATTTGTGGCAACAGAGAGGTGCACATTAAAATAAATTAAAGTAGGATAGCAGTAGTAATTTTAAAACTTCCTCCTAACATGTTTTTTAAGGCAAAGACTTTGGCACTTTATAGCAATACAGTGTACTTTCAGAAATGTTGTCAGTTTTTGCTGCTCTCCTGGTTTCACCTTATCTGCAAATTAAGTCATTGCCAGGTTTTATAAAAAAGTTTCTTGAAATAGTTCATATTTTGAAACTGTTGGCTGTGATTATGCTGAAGCTACAGAAAGAAAATGCAATGGACTTGGAATTCAGAGACCCTTATTTATCATTTAAGAAATCAAGATGCATGATTTTTTCTAATTTTGGGGGGAGTTTGGAGGAAAACAGTTAAGTATTCTGGTAGATTTTAAATAATTTAATGTAGACTAATCCAAAAATACTCATTTAAGTATATATGTATATGTGTGTACATATATATATATTTAAAATTTCAGGTTTATCACTGATGCACAAGATATGCATGTATACATGTATACCTACAAACATATATATATGTATACAAATACATACCCACAAATACTCATACAAAGGTATTTTATAAGACAAATAATTCTGCAGACCTTGCAACAGTCTCCAATCCACAGAACAAGTCATCCATTGTCCATTTACCCCACCCATTTTACTTTTAATAAAATTGTATTTACTGCTTAAAACATATGCTAGAAATTTAAATCCCCAACTAATTTTAAGTGAACAATGCAAAGAAATATATGAAAACAATGCAATGGGAAAGATTAGAGATCTCAAAGAAAATTAGAGATAGCAAGGGAATATGTCATGCAAAGGTAGGCACGATAAAGAACAGTATGGACCAAAGCAAAAGCTAGTAAGACAAGGTGGCAGAATACACAGAAGAGCTATACAAAAAAGGTCTTAATGACCCAGATAACCACAATAGTGTGGTCACTCACCTAAAGCCAGACATCCTGGAGTCCAAAGTCAAGCAGTCCTTAGGAAACATCACTGCAAACAAAGCTAATGGACATCATGATGGAATTCTAGCAGAACTGTTTCAAATCCTAAAAGATGATGCTGTGAAAGCAAACTTGGAACACTCAGCAGTGGCTACAGGACTGGAAAGTGTTAGTTTTTATTCTAATCTCAAAGAAGAGCAATGTCAAAGAATGTTCAAACTACTGAACAATTGCACTCCTTTCACATGCTAGCAAAATAATGCTCAAAATCCTCCAACAGAGGCTTCAGCAGTACATGGACCAAGAACTTTGAGACATACAAGCTGGATTTAGAAAAGGTAGAGGAACCAGAGATCAAATCTAAAGGCTTTGAATGTGTGTATCACAACAGACTGTGGAATATTCTTAAAGATATAGGAATACCAGACCACCTTACCGGCCTCCTGTGAAACCTGAAGGCAGATCAAGAAGCACCAGTTAGAACCGGGCATGAAACAATGGCCTGAATTGGGAAAGGAGTACATAAGGCTGTATATATTGTTACATGGTTTATTTAACTTATATGCTGTACATCAGCGAAATGCTGGGCTAGATGAAGGACAAGCTGGAATCAAGATTGTGGGGAGAAATATCAAAAATCACAAATATGCAGATGACACCACCCTTATGGCAGAAAAAAAGCAAAGAGAAACTAAAGAGCGTATTGATGAAGGTGAAAGAGGAGAGTGAAAAAGCTGGCTTATAACTCAACATTGAAAAAACTAAGATTATGGCATCCGGTCCATTACTTTATGGCAAATAGATGGGAAAACAATGGAAACAGTGACAGACCTTGTTTTCTTGGGCTCCAAAATCACTGCAAATGGTGACAGCAGCCATAATTTAATTTAATTTAATTTAAAAAGCCACTTGCTCCTTGAAAGAAAAGCAATGACCAACATAGACAACATATTAAAAAACAGATACATTACTTTGCCTACAATGGTCCATATAGTCAAAGCTTTGATTTTTCCAGTAGTCATGTATGGATATGAAAGCTGGACAATAAAAAAGGCTGAGTGCCTAAGGATCGATGCCTTCAAACTGGAGAAGACTCTTGAGAGTTCCTTGGACTGCAAGGAGATCATACCAGTCAATCCTGAGGGAAATCAACCCTGAATATTCTTTGGAAGGACTGATGCTAAACTTGAAGCTCCAGTACTTTGGCCACCTGATGTGAAGAGCCAACTCATTGGAAAAGACCCTGATGCTGGGAAAGATTGAAGGCAGGAGGAGAAGGGGACGACAGAGGTGATGGTTGGATGGCATCACTGATGCAATGGATATGAGTTTGAGCAACCTCCAGGAGATGTTGAACGGCAGGGAATCCTGGTGTGCTGCAGACCATGGAGTCACAAAGTGCTGGGCACGACTGAGTGACTTAACAAATAGTGGCTTTAAACAGAGATTCTACAGAGAAGCCATCCATTTAAAAGTGTTTTTATTGTTTATTACTTGTATGACATTTGACAGGCTACTTAACTCAACAGTCTCCATTTTCTCATCTGTAAAACAGAAACATAGTACACTTCTCCTGTTTTAAGATTGTAATCTGAATGGTGTGTTCATTACTTTCATCCACAACCTATTAGCCAGAATTTACTCACATAGGCAAGGATCACCACAACATTGTTAGAAAATGTACTTTTTTTTTTCCTGAAGTCCTATGTTCCTATCTAAAAATCAGAGGTTAATGATGCTAAGTGACAGTCATCAGTGTGTTCTCCAAACAAAAGTAGATTTCTATCAAAATATTTGATCTTTTTAATCCCTTATTCCAAACTTTGCAAAAGCTCCTGTTTCACCATGATAAAAGCCAAAACTCAGCACAGCATCACGTTATCTGTTACTAAGACTTGCTTTTTGAACTTTTAAATGTTTCAAATTTGGGTCTCTGGGGAAAAAAAAAGTTTGTGTACATACTTATATTTATTATAAAGTTTGTTAA
>SJYQ01095508.1:90064-116410 GCA_006410935.1 Redunca redunca
GGGGGGGGGCAAGGAGGGTATTTCACCAAATCCCGTTCACGGGCAGCCATGACTAACTAGCCATTCACACGCCCGCGTGTCAGGAACAACTGGAGCGCTCGGCCCGGGCCCACCCCGTACAACTAGGGCAGGGGCCTGGCTCTCCCCTCCGGCTCCGGCTGCCGCGTGCGAGGCCCCCTCCGCCCCCACCCACGTCGTGCACACGTCTGCATTCCCGTTCCTCAGACCTGCTTCTGCCCCAGCACCACCCTCAGCCTCTCCTTTCTTCAATACCGAAGAAGAAACTGTCCATAGTGACCGGGGCCGGGACTTGCAGACTGCCGACCCCTCCAGCTCGGACTCGGCTCTCCTGATCCAAAAACTTCAAGGCGGTCGCGGCGCCAGCTGCCATGCTGCTAAGGCCTTCTGCGGCTCCGCCTCCGACACGTACAAAGCCTGGGACTCACCGAGGCTCCGGCCCCGCCTTATCTTAAAGGAGACGCCGGCGAGGCACCCTGGGTCCAGGGCTTCATCACCCTATCTCCTTCAGTTCAGTCGTGTCCGACTCTTCGCGACCCCATGGACTGCAGCAAGCCAGGCTTCCTTGTCCATCACCAACTCCCGGAGCCTACTCAAACTCCCGTCCATCGCGTCGGTGATGCCATCCAACCATCTTCTTAAGCAGTCTCGCATTATGTCACGTCTGCTTTGCACATCTTTGCACAGTGCAAAGCATCAGCTTTGGCATTAATGTTAACGTCCTTGCTCACTTCAACGACCGACTTTCTGAAGGTGTCTCCTGCCTCCATTTCCTCTAGTTCTGCACTCCAAGTGATCAGTTCACCCACCCCAGGCTAAGCTTTCATTAAATACATGAAAATGCAACCTTCCCAATTCTCCCAGCAAAGGCGAGATATAGTGCATCGTTTTTCTTAAAAAAGCAAATACACTCAGATATACCGTCCCTCCAAAGGAACGCAGCATGAAGACTTTGAGCTCCTGTTACTTAGTACCCAAACCACTCTGTACACTCCGATATGCTTCTTGCTCTAATGACCCTGCGGCTCACTATCCACATGGTTGTATACCTACACTGAACTTCAGATGCTGGCGCTTGCTAGCAGAAAAATTAGCTAAAGCGTGGGGCTAATTTGCTGCTCCTGTCAAGAGGCAGGCTAGTCCAGTCTAACATTGACGCCTTAGAATCCTGTCTCATAATTCGGGATCTGCCTTCAACTTTCACCTTTTGACCAAAGAATCAGGCAATTCTCCTTATTCTATTAGGTGGCATGAACTCACTCGAACTAGCTGCCTTCATTTACCCCCAGATTATAACTGTGTCAAGAAGGTGGCCAGGCCAAAACGAGTCTATTTTTATCTTGCCTTGCCTTGAGGAAAATATGGAAGGCAATCTTTAACTAAAGATAGAAGTGGGAGAAAACCGCCTTTAAGACTCAGTCCCTAAGCTTAAACAGCTTTGGAGAGGAGGAATACTTGCTTGGGAACACAAGAGTGGGAGAAGAAAGGCAGGAGGCAGAAACAAGGAGGTTTACACAGTACACGAACACACACATTCACTTCAAGTTTTATTTTGCCTCTTGTATGGTCTTCAGATAGTTTTACAGTTCATTTTCTACAGGAACTGAGCTGTGATCTAAACAATCAATGAAATATCATCCCAACCATAATAAATAGCCATAACCAGTAGAAGATAGCACAGCATTTTATGATCCTAGAGGCCTGGACATCCGTTTCATAGTTAGCTCTGTGACCAGAATACCAGCCAAACTGATTATTAAAAGCAAAGATAAAGCTGCAAGCAAACTTGCCGAAAATCCTGATTCCACTGGAGGATGACCATGGAATCCACCAGATAAAATGCTAACTGTCCACTAGTGTACAATATGTACTTAGAAAAACCAAGTGACATTAAGCCGGTAGAGACCCTCCCTTCATCTCAGCCTTTGAAAATGCAAACTTGGTTCCAGCTGTACAAGGTACCTTCCTTATCCTGCTACCAGCTGCAGGCTTCTAACCCTGGATGTAACCCTCCTTCATTCATCTCACCCATTCAGTGCACACTCACAGGCTTCGGTTGAAAGTCACTAGGTACAATACCTTAAAAGACTTTTTTCAAAGCCCACACTGATGGAAATCTATGAAAAAAAATGTTTTAAATTTTCTTCTTGACCTTCTTCCCTCTTAGCTCAAACTTAAACTGCTGATACAACTGATACAAACTGCTGATACAAAACTGCTGGGAAGCAAGGTAACAAAACATTGTTACAGAGAAGCCAGCAAGCCATGATAAGAAAATGAATCCTGCAGAGCAAAACTCAATGCAAGAGCATTTGCTCAGAACCCTTAAAAACACCAAATCTAAATTAAAATACTTGAAGCTTTCAGAACCTGCAGTTAAAGGAAAGAGAAAAGGGTAACCATAAGTCACTGGTTAAAGTGTACTCATTCTTTAAAAAATTAGATACAAACATGCAAGAACTAAAGACTGATATAAAACCAGTAGTAACATCTTGAAATTAAAGGACAACTGACCTGTGGGCAAATGGGATCAGTCCCCAAACCCTAGGTGCCAGATGTCAAAACTAACATTTCACATGCTGACCTGCATTGAGGTTAATTTCCAGAAATGACTGCACTTTGCAACAGACTGTGAATCCTATGAAGCTAGGCTCTTGTACCCAAAGTGGTCATGGCCTAGCCCTAGGTGGGAGGCACTTTGAAAATAATAAAACTTCTTTTAAAAACAAAACAAAACCAAAGACAAAAGTAAAGAAAATCCACTGATTTACATTAATTATTCAAAGTGCCATCCTGAACCGCACCCTTTCATTTTTAAAAGGAAAATTACAAAAACAAAGGATAGTCAGGTTACAGCTAGTTTATGTACAAAAAATCTTTTACAAGTTTATCACTTTTAGGCTTTTGCCACAAACAACTGCACATCTGTCCCTACAAATCACAACTTGCCTGAACCAATGGTCACTAGGAGACAACCGGCCAAGGCTTTACAAAAAGCAGAAAAACCGCCCAAACTGAAATCCTTTCCTCAGCTTAAACTATCATCCCACTTGGACTCTCCACCATGAAGCCTCTGAACCCAAATCTTTCTTATCTTTGCCATGTCTCTAAAGCATGAGATACATTTCAGTCATTAAGCCAAGGAGGATGACAAATGATTGATTACTCCTAGGTGAGAAATGCAACCACACTGGATGCAGAAAACAGTGCTGACTACATTTATTGAAGACCCCCTCCCTATAAGCCCATGTAAGAGGTCCTGGCACCTAACACAAAACCCAACAAGGAGGCCCAAATCTCTTTCCTACAGGATTCGCAGCAGTATTATCTTCTTCCAACCAGTGAGTAAGTAGTCTCTAAGTATGATGAGTGAGTTTTACACAGTCCTCTTTGTTTCCAATCAGAATTGGCTGATTCACTGCGGCTCCAGAGGCTGAGCTGTATGAAGACCCCAACCACCACCCACCAGGTGAAGTTAAGACTTTCCGACAGTTCATAGTGCCAACAAATGTCACAGACTCCGACCAAGTATAACCACATCCTTTGGAAATCCTTCCATTTTTGCAATTTCAAAACAGCCCAACTTGCTGTAAAATTCCAAAATTCTTTTATCATCAGGTCTCACTTCACAGAAAGCCCCTCGGGACCCTAGGGGAAAAAAACAAAACATTCACAATATAAATGTTACTGAATTAGTAGAATTATGAACTTGTGATTAATCTTTATATATTTCAAATAGATCACAGTAGGAGATTATCTATAGCAGTCCCTAAATCTCACATAATTTTTAAAATTTATATAAAGTCAATGGATATTAATTAAATTAAATAAACCAATATTGCAATAACTATCTTAAAAGTAATGGGTATGTTAACTGGCTTGAATATGGTGATTATTTCACAATGTATTTCAAGGCATCAAATTGTACACTTTAAATACAGACAATCCTTGTCAAATATACATCAAAAAAAATTTTTTTTGAACAGCATGTAAAACTCTTCCCCAGAAAGAGTATCTTTTAGCAAAGAGGTTGTCAAAAACCCTCGAAGTGTCTACAGCCATACCACCCTGAACTTGCCCAATTCTGTCTTATCTCGGAAGCTAAGTAGGGTTGGGCCTGGCACCAGCCTTGGATGGAACAAACCTCAAGGTAAACAATAGCTCTGCTGAACATATATGTATACATGAATATTATACATACACACACACACAAAGTACCTTTGAAGGACCCACAGAGCAGAGCCTATTCCAACCTATGTCACAAGTCAACACAACCAGAATGTTTTTTATATTAAGACATACCTCACACTTGTACAATTCAGTTCTAAGCACACCACTTCTGAGAATTATACTTTCATCAGAGTTGTTTCCAGAGAAGGCAATGGCACCCCACTCCAGCACTCTTGCCTGGAAAATCCCATGGACAGAGGAGCCTGGTGGGCCGCAGTCCACGGGGTCGCTAAGAGTCGGACCCGACTGAGCGACTTCACTTTCACTTTCATGCACTGGAGAAGGAAATAGCAACCCACTCCAGTGTTCTTGCCTGGAGAATCCCAGGGACGGGGGAGCCTCATGGGCTGCCGTCTATGGGGTCGCAGAATTGGACACGACTGAAGCAACTTAGCAGCAGCAGCAGAGTTGTTTCAATTATCCCACAAAGGGGACACCACTGAATCAAATGATACAAAGATGCAACAAAGTGTATTCTCACTCATCAACAATTATCTAATGAGTGCTCAGCTTCTGTATGTTCCTTTTTGTCTTACCCAGATGCTGAGTTGTTTCAATTATCCCACAAAGGGGACACCACTGAATCAAATGATATAAAGATGCAACAAAGTGTATTCTCATTCATCAACAATTCTCTAATGAGTGCTCAGCTTCTGTATGTTCCTTTTTGTCTTACCCAAATGCTAAGAAGTTTTTCTGTTGGATTAGACAGACATGAATTTGACCAAGCCCCAATGAGTTGGTAATGGACAGGGAAGCCTGGCGTGCTGCAGTCCATGGGGTTGCAAAGAGTTGGACTAAGTTTCTGGACTGAACTGAATGTATGGCAAAGTATTTTTGAAGATTTAAGTTAACAAACTCAAAGAAGAAAAGTATCAGCAGTTCTGCATTCCTAAATGAAGTCTTCCCAAGGTTCATTTAATTTTCAACTATCATTTGTAAATCTCCTAGCAAAACAAACAAATTCATGTCTTCACTTCTCATTTAATTGGGGCTTAATACAGGCATTCATAGTATAAAAGAGCAGAAAGGGCAGCATTTTTCAGTGGTTAATATACATGCAGTTCTTGCAGCACTAATTCAGAAGCAAAACCATTAAGTGGTGGTGAAGGGAATGTAAATTTACTTCTTTTTGTATCCTATAAGAGTCCTGCCCTCACCTAGCCCAAATACCAGCAACTCCACAATATCTACTCACCATTGGCTTTCAGTGAAGAGAGAAGGCAAGCCATCATACTTTTGGCTACACTTGGATCAGTTACTTTTTTGTGAATATCCATCTTTATCAGAGAAGGGAAATTGGCAAGGAAAGTTTCTGGCAGTACTTCCTGCTCTTCATGGAAACTCAACATTATTTTCTGTAAAAATTAGGATGAATCTCTTGACTTCCAGTAGCTACTTATTATGAATCTACATATTCCAACTACAGAACTTAGAAACAGGAAAAGGAAAGCAATATTTGATAGTAACTCTTCTGGTAATGGGAAAATTACCACATGCAAAATCAATTAGCTTATAATTCTGGCTGATGTTTTCATTTTTTAAGTTTATCTAATGCACTATACTGGATTTGATCCTGAACAGATTAAGGACATTAATGGAAAAACTGTAAATAAGGTGAAGAGTTTACAATAATGCACCAAAGTTGGTTTCTTAGACAAGGACAAATGTAGAAAGTGGGTGAAGGGTATATCTAAACTCTATTATCTTTGTAACTTCTGTACATCTAAAATTATTCAAAATAAAAAGTAAATAATTCAAAATAAAACTATGTTTTTAAAGTTTGTACTGCTTGCACAAAAATGTGAATGTACTTAAACACAGCCGAACTATACACTAGAATATGGTTAAAATCGTAAATTTTATGTCTACTTTACAATTTTTACAAAAAGAGTTTGTAATAGACACACTGGTTATTCTTCATATGTTCCTAGGCTGAGAACCATCAGATATGGAAAGGCAACACACCAACAGCTCAATCACCAGCATGCTGCAGTCATGTTGATGTAATTCTAAGTAAAGAAGCCTCTTACTACACTGCCATCTAGCTAGAAGCAAAAGGCAAAAAATAGTAATAGAAGCTGAGTACGCTGGTGTGGGGAAGAGGGGTACAGAATTTCAGAAAAGGGGGAGAAGCAATACAGAAGAAAAAAGACAATGTCACAAATATAAGTCCAAGTATATTCTCTGAAAGTATTTATTGAGTATAAGTAAAGATTATCCTCCAGAAGAAACTTTTTACTGTCATTCCTATTACCATGTGAGGGCTTCCCTGATAGCTTAGTTGTAAACAATCTGCCTGCAATGCAGGAGACCCCACTTCAATTCCTGGGTCAGGAAGATCCGCTGGAGAAGGGATAGGCTACTCACGCCAGTATTCTTGGGCTTCCCTGGTGGCTCAGCTGTAAAGAATCTGCCTGCAATGTAGGAGACCTGGGTTCGATCCCTGGGTTGGAAAGATCCCCCAGAGAAGGGAAAGGCTACCCACTCCAGTTGCAAAGAGTCAACTGAGCGACCTTCACTCATATTACCATGTGAAATGCATTACTGAGAGAGCAAGTTAGCTTCATCAGCATGCAAATGAGATTTTTAATTACTAAACTTGCCTTGAGTACCCAAAGAAGAAACTATAACATACAAGTTTGGTGCTGCAAAACAGAAAGGGAAAAAAAAAGATTCTTTCAAAGTCAACACTGCGCTTTCACTTGAGAAAATAATACAACAGCTCCAAATCAAAAGATGTTGGAACAGTGGAAAACGCCATGCTAGTAAGAATAAGCCCTAAGAATTCTTCTCTGTAAGAAATTTAGAAAGCACTGGGATTTTAAGATATATCTGCTTGCTTTTTTATTTTAATAAGTACTTTACTTTCTTAAAAAATTACCACTGTTTAATTCTAAATCTGTGTATTACCTCAGCCTCAGAGAGTTCTTTATCACCATTTGGTTTGGTATACTTCTCCTGCATGAAGGGAATCCAGGAAATTTTACATTTTTTAATGAAGGGGGTCACATCTACAGTGCCCAGGGCATAACCACATATGCCATCTTCATCTTCTAGGACAAAACAGTAATCCAGGCTAAGGGAAAGCAGCCCTCCTACTAACCTGCTCAGAAGAAAAGAAACCAGAATGAGTTAAGACACTAACATAAAAACTTCAGAAATCAGTGATACAATAAAGCCCAATAGACTCAATTGACAATGTGTGCAAACTACATTTGACATAAATAAAAACTGGAAATTTATACATATTAATAACTCAGATTTTATTACAACTAAAGTAGGACTTCTAAAAAACTGTATCTGTATCTGTATGAGTAGTCTTCATCTCCCCACAACCAGATAATCCTGCCTTTGAAATGTCTACTCCCAAATCCAACAAACACTGCATCACATACTTGTCTCCAATAAGGTCAGGCTGACTTTGAAAAGGTAAACCAACTCCATCGTCATACATTTCTCTGCAAATCTTGTACACGGAAGCCTGAAAATACAATCTAATTAAGCAACACATCAAGAAAAATGGCAACAGAATCTGACAATATGACTCCTAAGACATAAAGGACTTCTAGAAGAGGGAATAACAAAACATCACCTCTGCTTTGTTGAATATTTATTTATTGAGTCATATTTGTAAACTCAGTAGAAAACAGCACAGTTGTAGTAAACAGTGAGAACTGCCTTGCAGGGGATAGTTTTAGGCACTAAGTAGTGGATTCAAAATTCAACAAACTATGAGGCTCTCTCTCTCAGCTTTCTATACATCCAAAATATTTAAAACATGATTTTCTTTAACCAGGCTTGCCTTTTTCTGTAGCTGATTATCAACAGCCTGGAAGCACTTTACAAACTGCAGAAATTGTACTGGAGAACATCAGGCTAGAACATATCACACAGATATTGTTCAGGATTCCAACTCTGAATACATTTCATCTGATAAAAACTGAGCACGGGACTTCCCTGTTGGTCCAGCGGCTAACACTTCACCCTCCAAATGCAGGGGGCCCGGATTTGATTCCTGGCCAGGGAATTAGATCCCACGTGTTACAACTAAAGATACCACATACCACAACTAAGACCCAGAGTAGCCAAACTAATAAATAATTAAAAAACTAAGCACAAGATGTTGGGTCTAAACTCCTTAGGCTGTTCCTTAAACTACCCGTGTTTAATGTTTCAGTTAACTTTCTCCATCTAAAATTTGTATTTTAAGACACAAAAATGATTTTTTTTTAATCAGGGAGTTCAAAAGAAAGTATTAAGTGTTCACCATAACCACACTCCAAGTTGGCAGGTAGACAATTACCTCATCTTTAGGAAAATATGGTCTGATAGTATAAACTTTGGAGGTAGGAGTCAGTGGGGGTGGCTGAAAAAAGAGGTCATTTGCCCCATCAATTGGCAGCAAACGCTGTAGGAAGAAAAAAAAGGGAGACAGATTAGTGCTGGGAAGACATTTACTTCTTTTAATGAGTGTGCACTGCAGATTACCAACTTAACATTAACTGGCTACTGCAGGCAGACCTAAAGAAGAGGGGTGCACTACGCTTTACTAACATAAACACCTCTTTGCTGAGGGAGGGGAATGCTTCTGAATCGAAATTACCCAAACTGAGTTACATAGCTTTAGTGGCATACTACTGGGGATTTAAATTTACAGTAAAAAAAAAAATAATAATAATCTATTCCAATTATGACAAATCTATTTTTTTAAACCAATCTTATATAGACCATCTCTCTACTAAAAGATGGCAGAACAGAATGTCAGGAGGAGAGGTTTGGTCTGAAGAGGGTTATCTGTCCAGGAGACGCTTTATCCCCAAAGCAATGCGCTTCAGTTTGCTGCGCGCAGCAGAGCACCTGTTGGGGGGAGAAAAGTAGAGCACCTGAAAAGTCCATGAACAAAATTCAAACACCAAAAAAAGTCGCATTTTGCTTAAATTTTCATTCCTGGACTGTTCTTTCAAGTACAAAATTTACTTATAAAATAATTGGAAAAATACCCCAAAGCCCCTTTACCATTCACTTGCATGATTATTTATTCTTTTTGCTCATGGAGTTTCCACTGGCAGACAAGCATGCGCGCATTGTGCATTGCGGGCGCAGATTAAAATGCTGTGCGACCTGCAAAGAAACAATGTGAAGTGTATACCTAGAGCCGCTGCGCTTCGCAGGCGCGGGGGGGAATTGGCAGCATCTCCTTCAGAAATTACTGCGAAAGAGGAGGAAAATTTGATTTAAAATCCAGCTATGTAACTAAATTGAATTTGGGACTAGAAAGCCTTCGGCAGACCAATCCTTCCAGCCATCTGATGCGCAATATAAGGTTTCTCATAAAACAAAGAAAACGTCAATTCAGTTGTGAATTCATATTGATACCTGGAACTCTCCTGCTAGACCACCTCTAAAGGCCCAGGGTTCTTGGTCTCCAATTAAGAACTGTGCTGAAGAATGACTACGACACCCTGTTGAGATCAGATCCAAGCGGAGAACGTTACGAGAAAGGGGATTTCCTGGGGTCTCAAACGTCCAACAAACTAACAAACACTGTGGAAACAGCTCTCTAACAATAATAATCCAGGGTTTCAGGACAAGGCTGTGATAATAATTTTTTTTTAACTTACAATGGAATTTCAATACTGACGTTCCTTCCTCTGATTAATGAATAATCATTGTTCTAGTGAAAGAGTTCTACCCTTTATTAAATTATTGGAAGGAAAGTGTCAAGTTTGTCTAAGTCACGTTTATATATTCCCTAGGTACAGCTATAAAAATCAAGGCAGCTGCTTCCTCTCTACCAAAAGTACAGTAACTTTAAAGTGAAATAAAGTGAAATTGATGACATTTTATTATCACAGCCCAAGGAATTAAACTTGTCTGAAGTCACATTTTACATTTTGAGGAAGGGTACAGGGAAGGGAAAAATGGGAGAAAAGGGGTTAATCTTGTCAGAAAACTAAGGTCAGCAGAATCAAAGAAATTATTCAGTAAGTTGACAATGACACACAGTGAGTACTTTTTCTGACAAGGACAATCCAAATTCAGACTTGGCTCAACTGGTAACAATACCAGTCTGACAGATTCTGACAACTAAAGAGAGCCAACTGATGCTCCTAATTTGTCCAGAACTAACATACTTTTCTTAAAAGTATGACAGTATCTGGCTCCTCTGAGCAACCATTATAATCTTTGTGGGGCGCTTAGCTCATACATGGAGTGGCAGGCTTTGAGGTCCAAAAATCTGCATTTAAGGTCAGCACTTAACCAACTCCACCGGCAATTAAGGAAGCTAATAATGAGAGAGAATTAAAAGCAAATTATAATTGCCTTCCATAGACAATTAAGGAAGCTAGTAATGAGAAAATTAAAAGATACTTTGGAGGCCAAATCACAATCACCTGCCTAGTCTTCTGACAAGATAAAGCAGCGCAATATAGTTCTTTTCCAACTGAAGACAGCATTCTACCTCCTGTTCAAGTTAACAATCTCATCAGTACGATATATAGTGTGCTAGTCAGACAGTCCCAAAGCAAACCAATTTTTTTTGCTGACAATTCGGACCCATTAAGAGATTATATCCAAGGTTGTCATTTCTCAGGGGTAGGGGTACTTAAATAAATAAATATATATAAAATGTAGTATTTGTTAAATAAATATGAAATAGGGTAAAAATTTTGGTTATGAAGAGAACCTGCCCCATTCCATAGTTCAGTGTAAATTTACACTGCAGGAAAAAAACTATACCTCTCAAACTTTAAGGAACGGCCAATTCCCCTACCCCCCACTTTGAGACTACAACATAACTAGCACTTCCAACTATTACAATAAAAAGTTGCATGTACGAAGAGCTGTATAAATGAAAACATGGTTAATGCCTCAGTCGCTGCGCAAACGTGACTTCAGTTCATGCCTACTGCCCTTAAATCTACCTGAGCTACCTCACAGAACCTTTTAATTTAAACTAATTAATCATGACGCGCTGTGAACATCTGCCGCTGTCCATCCAATAGTAGTAGAACTTGTGCTGAGGATTCTCCCATCTGTACACAATGGGGAAGAAGATAATAGAAGTCGTTAGTAATCAAAAGTACTGCATAGCCACATTCTTTAAAGGACTGAATGCCAGCTGGACTGGAGACTGGAGGAAAACAAAGGGTTCTAATCAGTAACTCCCTGAAATTACTACAGAACCATGAAAATATTTTGTCGTGAGCTGTTGTGGAAGCTATGTGGATGCCAAGATGATTACTTAAAACTTCTACAATACTCTGACCTTGAGACTGTACAACAGCTATATACAATTAGGGGAAGCTACCCCCAGAACTGCACAGTTCAGAGGTAAAAGCCTGAGAGGAAAAAGCAGTAATACTGTATATAATCAAGAGATTTTAATAATTTTTTAATTGAAAGCTAAGTAGCCAATGTTTTAAGCAACACTTTCTCAAACCCAATAATCTGAATTATAGGTTGAAAATTTAAGACTTCAATCCCTATAAAGGTTAATATATCCCCTGGAAGGCAAATGCCACCATCCAAGAAACGGTAAGAGGTTTTTCCTAAGCCTAAAAGCAGACAAGTATCACACAGAAGAGGTATTCTGGAGCCTTTTAACAGGAACAGGTCACAATTCTCTCTTCTACTTGTGCGATATATACAGGAACCCAAAGTTCTCTATATTCTTTTTCTCCCAATTTATTTTTTTATTTTTTATCTTTGCCCATGCCCTGCGGGAAGTGCCCTAACCAGGGATTGAACCCATACCAATTGCAATGGAAGTGTGGAGAGCTAACCACTGGACAGCCAGGGAATTCCCTCTATTTTCAAATTATCAGCCTCTATTTTAAACTGCTAATTAGTTGTATCAAAGGAAAATTTTTTTTATATGTTTAAGAACCTGAAAGTATATACACAGAAAGTGAGAAATCTCTTTGCTCCCACTCCTGAGTAACTGTAAGCTCACAGTGTATTTCTATTTCACAACCAAGACTATGTAACCCATCATAGTGTTTGTGACTACTATGAAAATTGACATGTCGGTTAGCCTTGCTGCCTGCTGTGTACTATGCATAAGTCCATTACATATTCCTTATACCTGGATTGAAAACCTGGAAATGAAATGAGATTCCCTGGAGAAACTTGGCCATGCTGGTGCTTTTTACCAAGCTTGAGAACTTAAAAAAAAAAAAATTTCACTGTTGGAGAACTTCCATTTAATGAAGCATTTTCAGGGGTTTGCAATTTTTATCCCCTGCTAAACCAATTACTTGGTAGAGGGATAAAGAAAAAGTCCTATGAAATAATACCAGGTAGCACCAGAATAGCCTACCACTAAAGCTCGCATGCGCACAGGGCTGGGAGGATGGCTTCCTCTTTCCAGGCCCCTTAGGTCATTTCAGCAATTGTTCTGTTAAACACAGCATTAATGTTATCAAGACACAGCAAGCAGCAGAGAGCTCACATAGTCACAATTCATAGAGTCTCATCTCCAAATCAGATAAAAGTGGTATACATGGTTCCATCCAGGAAGCATTCAGTCAGAGCAAGTTAAAGTCAGTACTTTCTAACACATTTTCAAGATATTTACTGAATTAGCCCAAGGGAGAAAAATCAATGTGCTCAATATGTTTACTGAGGCTTGCACCTCAAGTCTGTAACAACAGCTACACTTTTGAAATCTAGGCAAGGAATTTAAACACAGTTGGAAATTCATCAATTCCCTAAATGTTTTTCTCCCTGTGGGATAATTTTTTTTTCTTTTAAGGGACAATATATCTGAGAAGAGATTATTTCTGGTGCACCTACCTAACCACTGTACAAAAGACTTCACCATAGACATTATACTCTTGATATCCCAAACATAGGAGTACATGTCATAAAGGATTGTCCTGTTGGCACAATTGGAGAGCCGAGTGAACATTCCCATCACTAGTCCGCACATCTCTTCAAACTTGGCTGCTCGTGACCGCCATTCTTCAATCTATTGAGGATCAATAACGACACTCAAAAAATTGGAAGTTTAAAGACATAATCTAAAGCACAGTTATAAACTAAGCTGTTTATGTTACCGAGTACCTGCAAATTTATCCTCAACATTAAAGAATCACAGGGCTTAAACATTTAAAGATAAGCAATAGAAGTCTGTGTCTCCCCAAACTGACAAATATTCCTAAAATATTAATCAACTTTGACCTTCCTTCATTCCTAAGTACTGTAAGGTCAAACTATGGAAGCACATGATTCAACAGTCTGTACCTACTTTATAGAACACACTCTAAGATGTGGCCAATTCTCATTTAAGACCTCCTCCATATCATCAGCATGAGGATCCATCCAGGCCAGAGAAGCAAGTATATTAAGTGTACTCACTTTTTCCGAGTCTTTTCCTTTGCAATTGACACTGACAACACTGCTATTTGCTCGAAGCCACTGGAACTCCCGTAACATCTGTGCTCCTTTGGGTCCATGCTCATAAGGAAGGTAGAATAGGTCAGCAAGTAACTGCAAATCCTCCAGAGTCACCGGTTCTGCAGTGTACAAAGGCTTTTCATTTGGACCAGGCACAAACTGCTCCTTGTTTGTCTGTTCATCAGTCTGCATAGGGGCAATATCACTGATGCAATCTTCCTGCATAGACATCTCCGGGGATTTTGATTCAGCTATGCTTTCTTTATCAGTGTCCATGGGTTTCAATTCCTCTGTCATTTTAGCTTCAACAATTTCAGTTAGTATTTGACTGTCATTCTTGTGGTCTGTTTCTTCCTGTTTTTCCACTACCATGTCCATGGGTTCCTCATCTGGCTGTTTCTTTTCTTCTTCCTTGGTCAGGGCTGTAGGCTCACCACTCAAGGCTGCTCCCTGGCTCATAATGGGCTCCTGGTAAACAGTTGTAACTACAGTTGTGGCATTTAAAGAGGGTGCTGCAACTAGAGGAGCCCCATCAACTACACTTGCTTTAGCTCCACTGTGTGCGACCTGCCTACCTATAAAAACAAATCGCCAGAAAGATAATCAGAATGAGAAACAGAACAAGTAAGATTCAGAGAAATGTCTTCTACTTATCGTATCTCTAACTATAAGCCTCAATTTGAGATTCCAAATAGAAAAAAGTGCCACTTCTCTAAACCACCAGGGAGGTGAGGAAGGGAAGAGAGGGGAAAACACAGATCATAAATATGGCAAAATCTATTATTTTCTTCTCTTTTGAAGATCTGTATTTTTGAAGAACTATCAAAAAAAAATTTTTTAAAGCAAATTAGCATTCCAAGAAGATAAAACCTATTTAAGGCCAAAAGTAAAATTAAAAAACCTTATTCTCTAGATTCCTAGATTTCATTTTGCTTGGTGGGCCTGTAATAAAACATCACAAATGTTCTTGTGTCTCAAACAATGTAATCCAACCCTCTTACAAAGAAAGACCAAACTCACTGCTGTATTGATGAGGTACACCAAACTCCTGCAACCATTCCGTTAAAGCTAACTTCAGAGCCATCTGTGGACTATAGAGTACATCAGTTTCAATATCTTCATCACTGCCTTCATTTTCTAACTTTATCTGTATTGATACAGTACTGTCTTCACTATCAGCTGCAAAACAGAGAAATGGCACAAAAACAGTTTTGATTACAAAACACTAATTCTTACAGTGAAATTAGAAAGGCGAAGAACCGGAGTAAGAACAAACCTTAAGCATAATAATGCAAACACAACCAAGACCCTTCACTGAACCACTTCACCTAGAATAGTCATCTAAATGCATTGCCAAATGTAAAATCCCAAATGAAATAATAAACACTAATTTCAGCATCACTGGACAAATCATTGATAAATGTCCACTGATAGTGTTTTCATCTCTAGCCCACCAATCTTTTAATGCCCAACGGGCTTTACTCAATCACTCCCTCCTCTGTGTTCCCCCTGCTACTGCTAAGTCGCTTCAGTCGTGTCCAACACTGTGCGACCCCAGAGACGGCAGCCCACCAGGCTCCCCCATCCCTGGGATTCTTCAGGCAAGAACACTGGAGTGGGTTGCCATTTCCTTCTCCAACGCATGAAAGTGAAAAGTGAAAGGGAAGTCGCTCAGTCGTGTCCGACTCTTCACGACCCCAGACTGCAGCCTACCAGGCTCTTCCATCCATGGGATTTTCCAGGCAAGAGTACTGGAGTGGGGTGCCATTGCCTTCTCCCTAGGACTCTGTAGATAATTATTCTCAGTACTCCTCATTCTACAGTACAGTTCCCTGCCTGTTTTATCAATACCAGACTAATTCTTTCAAAGTAGGGACTGTTTTATTCTTTGAACCCTTAGTGTCTGATAAACAGGTGTCTAAGTGTTAATGAATAAACAACTAATCAGCATTCTCTTACCTGGAATTCAATTAAGAATTTTTCATAAATAAAAATCAGTGAGCCAATGTCTAAAATAAGAAATGTTTCATAAATGTAAGCTAAACTGAAATTACACAGTAAGCAACTCAGATAAGACTATCTAGCTATCTAAAATATACCATTTAAATATAATCACCTGAAAACATAAATTCAATCAGAATTACTCAAGGGGTAACAGGAACATTAAGACTACTTTGTCTAGTTCCTCAGGTTTCAAAGGCCAAGTCACATTTTAAAAACAAAGAACTGAAGCCAAAAAGTTATTAAGTAACTTGCTCAAAGCCACTCCAGGGAGCCCTTTTTCTATCATTTACATCTCATTCACAGGACTAAAGAATACCTTTAAAAAAGTTCTTGATGACAAAAAAACATATACTCACCAACGGTTCTAGTTAACCCCAATCTCTTCCCAAGGTCAAGAATAAAGTCATTTACTTACTCATCACTACATCTTTCCTTACTCCATTCATGTTTGATTTGTACCAGGTGGCAAGGGTGTGGATAGCAACATAGTTGGCTTCAAATTCACAATTTGGATTAGTCAAGACTCCTTTTAATCGTGGGATGAGTTCTGTGGATCTTCCTTTGTATGGGCCCAGAAACAGTCTCTTCTGATCGTAATCGTTAGCATGAATGTTATCCCAGATTACTGGAGCTCTCTTAATTATCTTCGAAACCTCTTCAATGGACTCTACTGGAATTTCTTTAGAAACAACTTTAGGACCTAAAAATAAAGGCTATCATTTATTAAAAGGCTCTCATACATGGTTTTTCAAAATAGTAATATACTGCATGTAACTTTTTGTTACATTTCTAAACAATTTTTCTTTTTAAAACAACACAGCAACATGTGCTCCTACTCAGCTTTATTCCCCTCGCTCAGTATTTCCTCGGAGTAGATTCCTAAACTAGTGGTTAGAAGGCACAAATATTAAAGGTTTGGGCAAGTTTCCTCAAAATGATACATTAGTAAGAAACAAATTTTCCATGTAAACAATTTTTTTCCAATATAATATATCCTCAATTAGACAAACTCATTAACCTAAATCCTGGGAGGGTTTCTTCCCTTAATTCTTAGAATGAAAACTAATACAGCTTATTAGTTTACTAATTACTAGCTGTCAATCTAGCATTAAGGCTTTCATTTCATAAAATACAACATTCTTGACTTTCCTGGTGATATAGTAGGTAAGAATCCACCTGCCAATGCAGGAGACATCCCTGGTCTGGAAAGATTCCACATGCTGCAGGGCAGCTAAGCCCATGTTCCCTAGAGCCTGGGCTCTGCGACAAGAGAAGCCACTGTAAGGAGAAGCCTGTGCACCACAGCTGCAACTAGAGAAAGCCTGTGGGCACCAACAAAGATGCAGTGCAAACACAACAAAAATAAAAATTAATAAATTATTTTGATATTCAGACTCACTGCAAAATCCTCAAAAAGTATTCTTAATACTAAGTGAAGAATGTATACTTTGTAAAAGGAATAGAATCTCATTAAGGCTCAGCTTTTTAAAAGTATACACCAACCAATTTCTCTAGATCCTAGTTAATTAAAACTTTTACTGTATAAATCTTTAAGACTTACCTGTCCAAAGCACCTCAATTCCGGGTAGAAGCTTTTCACCCACAGTCCTTAAATAAGGAGACTGAGACACATTTGGATAACAGAAAGTGCCACAATATTCTGAATGTAGGGGGAAAAATATTAATCAGTAAAATAGAAATGAAATAGTCATGAGTATTTCAATGGGAATAAAAATGTCTATCAATTTTAAACTATTTTCATCCAAATGATAAAAGGCCTCTATCTCATGTTCTAAAAGAAGTCAACAAATTAGCTCATTTATGTATTTAAAAAAAAAATCAATTCATAAAACCTGATATTCCTCCTCCAAAAGTAGGACAGATCAACCCTTATGATCCTATGGTCACTAGAAATTTAAGTTTACTAAAGATAAATAATTGGAATTTTTAGCATTTTCTACAAACTCTGAATTGCCTACATTTCTCAGTTTCAATCAGAGGCCAAACAGACTGGATTGATATAATAAAAATAAAGCAAAATTATGCCCCTGGCTTAGAACTCAATTATAACTGATTATAATTTTCAATGAATTACTACCAAGTATGATCTTATTAAACATTACTTGAGTATTCATGTAGCATCAGAAGAGATAAGGTTCACAGTTCACAATACTCTTAACAAGACAGACAAACACACGGTTAAATCAATACAGTCTAAAATTTCTTAGAACTTATTTAAACTCTTCCTGAACAAGAAGTCAAGCCTGGAGAAGTTTTCTTATAGGCTGAATTTTGAGAGGGGAAAAAAAAAGAGAAAAAATATTTTCAGTGGAAGGAACCAGGGAGAAGAGGGGGAAAAAAAGGAAAAGGGGGAAAAATTATTAAGCTTTCTATTCTGACTACTGGAAGTAAGAGCCCAGATGGGAGTGGGAGGAATGAAAGGGGATACAGATAGGCAAGGGCAGAAAAAAGGAACAAGTAGGAGGGAAATGAGAAGTGACTTAGTTAAACGCAATGTAAATTTGCTTTTTTCTAGTTTTCACTTTGATAATACTATTCCCTTCCTCTAATCCAGAAAAGGTAATGTTCATATACTTTTAGTACCAAAAAATACATAAAATCTTTCACCTATTCAGTTGTCATTTATTAATCCCTAAAATTTCTCCAACTTAAGATATGGAGAAACATCTTCTAGAAAAAGAACTCCTACCTTTACATACCAAAGGGATAGGGAACAACAATAAAATTCATACATGGTCTTTTGAAAGTGATGTATTTCAAGACTAGTTAAAAAGAAAGCTATTATATACAATACCTGTGGGACAGAAGAGGAAAGTTTCTGGCTCTCCTAGGTATTGATAAATTTCATTTGTGATGGAGACCTGGGCATGAGCAAAAGAACTGAATACCTCTTTGTCAGCTGCACACATATTATGGTCAATATCATCAAAAAGCAAGGCAAATGACCTGCATCCAAACTGAGAAACCTAGGAAAGGAAAAAAAAAAAAAAAAAGATGCTTTACCAGCTCATCTTAAAGAGTAAAAAATACAGGCTTTAAAATATTCAAGTATATAGTTAATAGTTATACTTAAAAGTCAAATATTTTCCTTAGTAGAATGTTCAACGCCAAACCACTCCCTTTCTATTTTCTATGTTAAAGAGCTACTCAGTTTCTGTACCCATATTTTCATTTGGGTTTGAATGCACTAGGCAAATTGTCTAACAAAGCTTCTATAATGTGGCTTATCCTTCTACATCTTTCAGTACAGAAGATACCTACCAGCGGAAAAAAAATGAAAGATAAACTCCAAGACACTAAAAATCCAAGTCATTTGCTCTAGTCAAGATGCATTGATGCTAACTAATTTCTTTGCATATAAACCTAAGTCATCAATCACAAAGACCAAAATAGCAGAATATGATCAAGCGGGGAAATAACCTCTTAGGAACTTATTCACAGAAATTTAACTACTTGTTTTTTTTTCCCCCTGGCCGCAGCACACAGATTGTGGGATCTTAGTTCCCAACCAGGGACTAAACCCAGTCCTGGCGGTGAAGGCACCAAGTCCTAACCCTTGAACATCCAGGGAAATCCCAAACTTTTATGTTGGTACAAATGTTAACTGCAATTTCAGACTGTTGATTTTAAATCATTATAATTAGGTTCAAACACATCTTTTATTACTTAAAATAGGAACCATTACAGTCAACACGTTTTTGCCAACAAGAGTTAAGTTTATCTCTTTAACATAAAAATCTATGCTCCGGGATTTAACAAACTCTTAGAAAACACTTCCTGCATCCTGCTGGTTTTAGAAGCGTTTTCCCTGCTGTTGAAATGCCTAAAAAAGTGGTAGTCGATTGGCTAGAGGTCAGGTGAATATGGAGGATAAGACAAAACTCTGTAGCCCAATTCATTCAACTTTTGAAGCACTGGTTGTGCAAGTGTGGTCAAGCGTTGTCATGGAGAAGATCGGGACTTGACCAACGCTGTCTGCAGGTATTGCAGCTTCCAGTGCCATCTCATCCGGAGCACACTTCTGTGACGTATGTGAGCATACTTCTCGGATGTTATGGTTTTGCTGGAATTCAGAAAGCTCCAATGGATCAGACTGGCAGCAGACCACCAAAGTGACCAGGACCTTTTCTGGTGCAAGTGTGGCTTTAAGACCGGGCTTCTGCTCGGTCCAACCACTGAGCTGGGCATCACTGGTTGTAGCATGAAATCCACTTTTTGTTGCATGACACCATCCAATTGAGAAATAGTTCGTTGTTGCATAGAATAAGACAACACTTCAAAACAATGATTTTTTTGGTTTTCAGTCAGCTCATGACGCACCCTTTTATCGAGCCTTTTCACTTTTCCAGTTTGCTTCAAATGCTGAACAACCACAGAATGGCTGACGATGAATGGCTCCTCTTAAACTTCTTATCTAGTTGTAAGAGGAGCAGCTTCAATAATGGCTCTCAGTTGGTCGTTGGCAACTTCTGATGCCAGCCATTGTGCTCATATCCAAGGCTCTTGTCTCCCTTGCAAAACTTCTTGAGCCACCATTGCACTGTGCGTTCATTAGCACTTCCTGGGCCAAATGCATTGCTGATGTTGTGTCTCCACTGTCTTATGACCCATTTTTTAACTCGAATAAGCAAACTGCTTGAATTTGCTTTTTTGTCTAACATCATTTTCATAGTTTCAAATACATATAAAATATACAGCGAGTAATAAGTCATTAGCAAAAACACAAAGTGAGAAACGCACATTAAAATGATGTATGATGCACCCACATTTAAGAATGTCTTCCATTATCAAATGGCAAATGTCAACACTGCAGAACCAAAATTACTTCTGCAACAACCTAATAACTTTAAATTCTTTACCAGCCATTCCAATACCACCAATAATATACAGATTTTTTTCTTTTTAAAAGGTGCACCACAAGGCAAGTGGGATCTTAGTTCCTTGACCAGGGATAGAACCCACACCCCTGGCAGTGGAAGCATGAAGTCTTAGCCACTGGACTGCTAGGGAAGTCCAGTATAAACTTTTGTTTTAATAAACATATTACACTTACTTTACCAAAACAGATGTGCAGCTTTTATGTTAAGTAGAATGTAGATTCCCATCAGGTTCAACAACAGCCTACATGTTTACCTAGTTTTTCTTCTCATTTTCGGAAACTAGCCAGTCATTTCCAGACTGAATTATGTCTTTTAACCATATAACCGAGTGAATCCTATTTCTATAACCTCACTCAGAAGTTCAGTCAAGCAAGCACCCAAAAGCATACACAGTTTCTGGAAATGTGACTCTGGAAGACTCAGAATCAGCTGGAATGTGAGGTAAGTCTCCACCTCAAGTCTTCATTAAGAATCTATGGGAACGGAGCTTATGAGCATTCTTTTAAACATTACTTCTAAGCATTCTTTTAAGGTAGTTCTTAGGCAAAGTGAAGTTTGTAAAGCACTGGTACCTCCAGTAAAGCTCTTTTCACTCCCTTTAGAAAACAGTCCTATCAAAAGTAAAAAGTTTGCACAGAAAGTAAAAATCTGTACAGGAACAAAGAAGTACTATGAATCTGGTTTTCTTTTTATATCATAAAAGCAACTCAGAAACTTTTCAGTTTCATGTGCTGACTCAGGGAAAAATAATGAAAAAGCAAGGAAATTACCTGGTCCAGTTTGCGTTTCAATGTAGACACTTCCTTAGGGTTAGAAAAAGTAATATCCAATCCAGGTGAGATAGCATAGATGAACTCTATCTCATATTCCCGTGCAGCAGAGATGAGAGTCATAAGTTGCTCTAAAGAACAGAGTCCATGACTTTAGAAAGCACAGAAAACTAAAAGAGCCTTCACCTTTAAACTCAAGGTTATTTTTCTCCAATTTTCAATAAGGCAAGAAAAAAAGTCCCTTCAATTTTACAAAACAGTCATGTACAATGTGACAACAGGCCTTACATAATGGCACAAACTTGATACAATTTAATATCACCCTGAACTCAATAAAAGCATTCTCTTCCTTCCACTGCCATTTCTCAAAAATACTCAATTAAGGTATCAATCCTCTTATTGAATGCAAACCAGTTTTATTTCTCAAGTGTTTGAGAGTTATGTTTTTGTTTTTGCTGTCTCTGTACAACTGGAATTCCTAAATAAATAACTCTATATATAACTACTTTATAATTTAGAATAAAAGAAAAATGTGTTCTTAAGAACCAGGGTTAAGTGATGGCCTTAATAATCTTGACATCTCTGTAACTACAACAAAAAAAATCACAGCTTTAAGTTTCTAAAATGTGACGAGACAATTTTCCTAAGTAAACTGAAATACTATTCCATACCACAGGATATATCTTTAAATAACATTCAGTAATATCTTAAGATAGTCATTAACTATATTTTGATCACATTAAATTTCATTACCAGCATCACCAGAAAATAATCAAGTTGAAGAAACACTTAAGTTATATAGAGTAGTAAACAACAAACTAGATGGAGTTTTAATTGCTTTTTTCATAATTTAAGAAAACCTTCTGCCTTCATTGCCTGGGCTCTGTAATCAAGTATCAAGTAAATTACTTGTTAGTGTACTTGTAACTAACTTACTTGTAACAAGTAAATTACTTGTTAGTTATCATTCAATTCCAGGTATGAAAATGTTCCCCCATTCACTCAAATACACAAAGAAAAGCACTTCGCCAGTTGTCTTAGTTACTTATATTTATGCATTTTATGCAGCTAACTCGACATAAGAATACATGCAGAAAGTTTGAGATGGCTTTCACTTCAGTATAGGCCTGAACCAGGGTGAGGTAGTTCTTGACTTGCAAAACAATCAGTAATACTAGCCCTGTCTTTTGTTTTACATTTTGGTATTTTGTTCATGGATTTTTTTGCATTAGTTCTGATTTAAAAAATAGATAATACTTGTTATCTTTATTACTGATTTTTTGGAGTACTTTAAAACTTGCACCCAAGGCAGGCACCTCACTTGCCTTGCCCGAGGCCTAGCCTTGCTTCAGCACCTCTTTGTCCAATGGCCTACTGTTTACTGGCAGAAGTTAAAAAGTACAATTATGACCACAAAACAGGTGGAGTCAGACTGGCAAACCCATGAATCACACTATAGCTACACACTCTTAGTGCTATTCTTTCAATCTGCATAACACACAGAGTTACTATATAAAAGAAAACTACCTACAAAGTGAAAGTGGAATACTTAATTCTTGTACAACTACATTTAAAATATACCTGTTTTCTTCATATACTCTACATTTCTCCACATACTCTACAGATTAAAAAGAAAAAGATTACCGGCTTCCTCCACTGAATACATCTCTCGCCAAAACATCCTATGTTTGTAGTCATCTTTTGGAGCATACAAATATGTATTTAATTCCCATTTCTGGAGCCTTAAGAGAAAATAAAATTACATGTATATAAACAGGCAATATGCATAACCAATACACCTCAATTTTTTCCCTTTTCTTGGAGCACCTCCATCTCTTAAAAAGTTAATATTCTGGGGCTGTAGCTTTTAACCTTTTTCAAGTCCAGTGGAGTTGTAAAAGAAATTAAATAAGGAATGTTAACATATCCAACAGTCTTAAATAAAAATACAACAGCTCTGAGTGAAGCCCAAAACCTATTCAGCTTTCCCAGGCAAGTCTGAGAACCACTGACTGGCCTAGATGAAGAGGAAGAAGACCAAGGTTAAAATAACTTCTGCAACTGAGAAATCATCAAACTATACTCGGCCTATTCAGTGCTAGTGTTTCCTCAAACAAAAGGAAATATTAATGAAGACTCTCCTTTACATAATAAAAAGTTACCTTCTAAAGAGTTCTTTTCTCTGTTCCATAACCCATGGTCTTCCATAAAATCCTAGATTCAAAGTAAGAATGAAATTGTAAGAATGTGATAAACTGTGTACTGAGAAAAGCAGATTACAATACAAATGATGTCAGTTTGTAAACAATACAAAAATTTGAAGGATGTTTAGTAAAACATTAACATGTTTTGGGGTGATATTATAAAGTGACTTTAATTCCCTTTTTGCTTAGGCAAATTTTCTGGTTTTTCTACCATGAACACTAATTACTTATGTGATAAACTTATCTAAAAAGAGGTAAATGTCATCTCTTTTCACTGTCATAAAAGACCAAATATATTTAAACCTAACTTTTAAAAAAGATTATCTCAATCTTATAGTGAGGAGAGGGGAAGCCTAGTAACCCCAAGCTGCTGTTAATAACAAGTACTATCTAGGAGGGGAGTTAAACCACTTTTAGAGGTAGAAAAGGTAGGGAAAAAATCAGGAACAGAATTAGTAAAGAATCTGACTGACCCAATTTTATGATTTTGTTTGTTTCCCAAAATTACATTGTAAAAGAGACCCAAAAAGTGCCTTAAACTATATTCACAGCAAATTCAACATCGGAACTGGCCCAAACAGGAAACTCAAGCAATCTCAATTCCAGAGCAAATGTTTGAACAACTGAAAATTCAAGAATGTGACTCACTCCAGTATCCCATATGGGGCCACAGCACTAGTAATACAAGAAACAAACCTGCAGATGGATGATGTTAGTGATATAAGTACCAAACTGGTATTACAGCTTGCCTAACCTTTATTTTCCATCAGTCTCAATCTAATCATCTGCCAGAGATAAGGACAACCTCTCAAGAGTATTATAAAGATGGTTCAAATTCTGTTTTGAACACAAAATGCTCCTTACACACACAATTTAACAAACTCAAAACCAAATTCAAAACCAAAATTTCTGAACTATAATAACCTCCACTCTAAACAGAATAGTTACTATGCACAAAAAATGAGACAGACCAAAAGGTACAAATGAAAAATTCATTAGGTACTAATGCATGAAGCTGTAGCACTTGAAATCTGGACAATTCCATGGTTACTCTCTTACAAGTGACTTAAAATGTTAAGTGACTTTTACAAGTCTTTATAGCTTTCCTTCAACAGTTTGCATTATCATTACCTCTTAAAGGAGTAGGCATTAAACTTTCCTTTAGAGCTGTCTCAACATTAAAAATTTTTTTTCAAGGGTCTAACATTTTAATCTTCAGAAACCCTAACTTTGCTCTTTGAGAGTAAGGTTCATGGTTTTAGTTAACTGGCACCACAAAGAGGAAGCAGGGCTGTTACAGAACTTGCAACATTATTCACATCATTAAAGTGAACCTTAAGAAGAACTGGGAACTTTGGTGATTGTCAGTGCAGTTCATCCTTGCTTTAAAAAAAAAATCTTGTAAAAAAAAAAAAAAACCCAAAAAATAAAACTAACACTCAGGGTAGACCTTTTTGGCAAAACTTTTGTTTCACTTTTATATATGTATACATATGTGTATGTTGGTTTGTAATGTAAAATGTACTTTTAAAATAAACAAATTTTGTGAGCCACTGTAGTTAAATACTTGCAAATAAAAGCACAAATTAACCTCATAAGTATGTAAATAAATAAAATCAACAAAGGTTTGTGAGGAAAGGAAAAACAAAACACCAAAAAAAAAAATCAGGTGCTTAGTCACCAAGAAAATATTCTAGGGAATGGGAAGGAGAAAAGACAATAGGTAACACAATTCTAAGTAGACTAGTTCCCTTTTAATACTATTCTGAAAAACAAATCAACTGATCTTAACCACAACTAACTTTTTCTATAATTACTGAAGGTGTAATCCACAGGCAAGCTTCCTTAGACTCACTGTAGTCTAGCTCTAAAATTTCTAATCGTCCAGGACTTCTCTCCCACCCTCCATCTCAAGATCTTAGGTCACAAAACACAGATTATTTTCCTAGTATCTCCCTGCAGATTCTAGTCCTATAAATACATCGATGGATAAGTGAAGCAAAGCAATCATGTTTTCATAAACATCGACTCCAGACTAACACATAGGTAGTTTTTCCATTCTGTTTTCCCCAAAATTGTGCAACAGTTAACTTCACTGAACCGTTTCATTTCTAACCCTAGCTGCCAACTAGTCTTGTTTTCCCCTACAATTAAACTTTATCTAAAATACCATAATCACCACCCATCTTTCAAATGAATACTCCGTATGTTCGGAAGTTCTCAACCAAGAGGACAATCCTTCTTTCCTTTTCCATGTCTTTTGGGTTTTTTATAAAGACCAGTATTTAACTATTACTCCTACGCATATAAAAGAAAACTACATATAAAAACTACATATAAAAGAAAACTAAAAGTATACAAGCTAGGAAACCCTGGGTCAGACAAAGTACTTTAGAAAGTTCGAATACATGCTGTACTTCAGGTAACAGCAATAATGAAATTGACTTATACTTTAATAGAATGCACATCTGTGGAACATTTGTCCATTACATTCATAAACTGCAATACAATCTTCTCATTTTCTCCAACCACCAAAGAAAGTCCATCATTCCTAAATGGTAATGGGAAAGGAGATGGTGAAAAGGAATTTTTAAACCTCAATAACTAAACTAGAAACTCCATATCTCAGATACTATTAAAATCAAAGCTTCATCCCTCAAGACAAGGCATAGTAGTTAGCAAAGGGCAATTTTCCAGGCTGCAAAAAAAAAAAAAAAAACAACTGAATTCAAAGGGTGGGAGGTTGGGGACTGAATAAACAAAACAAGAAATAAACCAAAAAAAAACACACCAAAACAAACAAAAAAACCTCTA
>SJYQ01095509.1:0-31542 GCA_006410935.1 Redunca redunca
GTTTTTCTGGAACTCTCTTGCTTTTTCCATGATCCAGTGGATGTTGGCAATTTGATCTCTGGTTCCCCTGCCTTTTCTAAAACCAGTGTGAACATCTGGAAGTTCACGGTTCACGTACTGCTGAAGCCTGGCTTGGAGAATTTTGAGCACTACTTTGCTAGCGTGTGAGAAGCATGCAGTTGCGCGGTAGTTTGAGCATTCTTTGGCATTGCCTTTCTTTGGGATTGGAAGGAAATGGCCCTTTTCGTTCCAAGCGGGGACAGGTGTCCTCGTCTGTAACAGGTGCTCTCGGGGATGCGAGGGTGGCCCAGTCTTGGTCTGCCCTGGAGGACCACAGGCCCAGACTATCAGGACTCTGCCATCAGAAAATTCTGGAATTCCTAGGTATTGAGGGCAGTCTGCTAAGGTGACCAACTGTCCCAGTTTGTTCAGGATTGAGGAGTTTCCCCAGATGTGGACATTTCAGTGCAAAAGCTAGGAAAATCCCAGACCAGTAAGAACCAGCTGGTCACCCTGTGAGTGCAAGAGGTGGCTGACAGACCAGGCTTGCTCCCCGATGTGCACACGTGCTGGCAGCTCAAGTCACAGTCTGGCCGCTTCCCCAGGTTAATGTGTCTGAACAGAGTGAAGTTCCCCACCCAGGATAGTCACTAGAGAATGGACGTCTCATGTTTCAGAGCTGGCTGAATGGACCACCTAGAGCCAAATGAAGTGTGTTTTGTATCACACTCATAAGAAAGAAGAATGATCGGCATCTGAGAGTCCCTATACCCCTGTGGTTAAGAATTCAGGCCTTGGGATCTTTTCTGGTCAGGCTGGCCTTCCTTCCGGTGAGGGCGTGCTCAGTTGCAGAGACGGGGCCAGCTCCAGCTGCGGTGCTCGGGCTTCCATCGCAGAGGCTTCGCGGGTCTCAGCACAGGCTCTAGAGCTTGGGCTCCAGAAGCTGCAGCACGTGGGTTGTGTGGGATCCTCCCCAGACCAGGGGCCGAGCCTGTGCCCCCTACATGGCAAGTGAGTCCTCAACCTCCAGACCACCGGGGAGCCCAGTAGTCTCCTCCAGAGGAGACCCATTTCATCTTTTGAAAACTCTTCCTGTAGGTCTTGAATTCTTTACCTCCCTCTTTTGCGTCTACGCATCGCTCGCATTTCTTACTAAAATCTGTATTTATTAAAAGAAACAGTAACCCACTCTAGCTAGCTTAGGTTGAAAGGACGCATTTCTGAAAGGGCGCAGATAGGCAGTCCAGAACTACAGGTCTGACTTAGCATCAGGAAGGGCCAGGACTAGGAAGCGGAAGCCACTGGGAGCCGGGGAGATGCTGTCTCCCCACTCTGTCTCTCTGTACACACCTTCATCCTCTTCTTCCTTGTAGACTGGCTCCATCTGCAGAAAGTGCAGGTACCCAGGTCTCCCTGTTGACACAGTTCAGCGTTCACCGTGAAGACTGCGTCTCTTTCTGTGTGTGCGTGCGCGCGTGCGCGCGTGCTCACTCGTGTCCGACTCTTTGTGATCCTATGGAATGCAGCCCACCAGGCTCCTCTGTCCATGGAGCTTTCCAGGCAATACTGGAGTAGGTGCCATTTCTTACTCCAGGGGATCTCCCAACCCAGGGACGGAACGCAGGTCTCCTGCATCCCCTGCGTTGGCAGGTGAATCCTTTACCACTGCACCACCTGGGAAGCTCATCTCTTTGAAAAACAACTACAGATTCTCAGGGGAGAGCTGGGTTTGCCCAGCCTGGGTCAAGTCTTGCCCCTGATTTACTCAACGGCAGTTGGAAGAGCATGGCCTTTTAGTTCAATCCGGGTGGCTGGGACCCGACCCCGCAGCAGAGGGTGGAGGGAAGGCAGCGAAGGAGCTGCCATGAGCTGGCCGCACCACGCTGCGTCACTGACCTTGAGCTTTCCACCATCGCTCTTCCACGCGCCACCGTCAGAACAGGAAGCCAGTGCCAGCTGCCTGGGTGCCCATCACAGCTCTGCCACTCCCTCGCCGTGTGACTCGGCGCAGGTCACCGAGCCTCAGTTTCCTCATCTGTGTGCTGACTGTTGTGAATGTTGCACTAAGCTGACCTAAAATTCTAAAAGCCCTGATTGTCACAGGACTTCCCCGGTTGGTGGTCCAGTGGCTAAGACTGCATGACCCCAGTGCAGGCACCCCAGTTCAATCCCTGGTCAGGGAACTAGATCCCACATGTCGCAATAAAGACCCGGCTCAGGAAACTAATCCCATCACCATCAAACCCGACATTGTGAGCCACACGGCAGAGCAGTTCTCCTGGGTCCCCTCACCCTTCTGCTCCCCACCCGGGCGCCCTTTCCCAATAAAATCTCTTGCTTTGTCAGCACATGTGTCTCCTTGGACAATTCATTTCCAAGTGTTAGACAAGAGCCCAGTTTCAGGCCCTGGAAGGGGTCCTCCTTCCTGCAACAAATGGCGACTCTGGCGGGGACTCTTCTTCACTGAGACTGACATCCTGACCACTCGGGGTACTCAATGGACCAGACCCAGCGGCCACAACTGGGACCCTTTTGTCCCTGGTCTCCTCCTAATGCGGACAGCTGGCCAGAGTGCCCTGACCGGTAAGGAACAAGAGACTTTATTGACCTCTGTCCCCTTCCCTCTCTCTTTCCTCTCCTTAACCCTTCCTATCCTTCCCCATTTTTCTAGTCCCTGGTCCTGGATGCAGGAATCTGGTCGAAGGGCCCTCAGCCTCAGCTGAGGATTGGAGACTGATTACCTCCTCTTGGCAGAGAACTCGAACTCTGGTTCTGGTCTGGTCTGATTTCTGGTAGGGCCAAGTTCCAGTCCTCCCTTCTCTGGAGGCCCAGGGTAAAGTCCCGTAATGCCTGGGTATCTGCAGGTGGCAGGAGACGTCTGTAAGGCTGCCCCTTTCGCCCCCCTCTCCCACCTCCTCCCCCTTCTTTCAACCTGGCTTCCTTTCCTCCCTGGAAATCTTTGATGTTAGTACTTGGATTCTTATATTTAAGGGCTTTTCTGGTGGTGCAGAGGTTAAAGCGTCTGCCTGCAATGTGGGAGACCTGGGTTCAATCCCTGGGTTGGGAAGATCCCCTGCAGAAGGAAATGGCAACCCACTCCAGTATTCTTGCCTGGAGAATCCCATGGACAGAGGAGCTTGGTGGGCAACAGTCCACGGGTCGAAAAGAGTCGGACACGACTGAGTGACTTCACTTTCACTTTCAGCCAAATAACTAAATATTAAAAAAACCCAAAACCCTCCGATTGTCATATAGTAAGGACATCAAAGAATACTTAGCCATTATACTAAGAGCCTTTATTGTTTTTAAATCTTCCTTGTGGACCACAGAAGATTATTACCACTGCTTATTTTAAAAATGGTGTTCTGCTTTAAATATAATGTCTAAGAGAAAACACTTTGTCATTTCTATAAATGGAAATCAATACCATATTCCATAAAAAGAAAGTGATTGTTTAAGAAAATGTTAAAAAATGAAATGCTTAAATTCTGGCCATATTGTGTTGCTTGCTGAAGGCTCTGAAGAGCCTATGACCTGCTCTTTCTTGTTTCCAAAGAGAGATTTGCAAGTATTAGAGAGGTGTTAAAGACATATTAGCGTCACACTGAGACTGTCTTCTTTGAGTAATCATAAGGATGGACCAGACAATGGAAAGAGCATTATGTTCTCATGTCGGGATTCTTTGTGATTAATGCCTTGTCCCTGGACAACTGAAATCCCCTCCCAGACCACAAACAGGGAAACACTTTGTTGTATCATCAAATCTCCATTCACATTACAACAATCAGGTTTTTGTTTAGCTGGGCTCGCCACTTCCCTCACCGGCCCTCCCAGCATCTCCACCGGCCTGGCGGCGGGCTCTCCGACACGCTGTGTGTTGGCTAAGTTAACCGGTTCTCGAGAACTAATGCACCATCGGAAACTGGGGCAGTCACTTTGGAAAGCCGCTGGTAGCTCCTCCTCTAAAGGATAAACCTAGAGCTGCTTCACTCCTGAGCAGAACCAAGATGACTGAAAGCATATGTCCATCACAGCCCAGAAACAGAAATAAGCCTAATGCCCATCAACAGGTGAGTGGATAAGTGAAATGGAACGTTTGGCGATGGAAAGGGACAAGGTATGGACACGCACTGGGCTTCCCTGGCAGCTCAGCTGGTCAAGCATCTGCCTGCAATGCAGGAGACCCCGGTTCGATTCCTGGGTCAGGAAGCTCTCCTGGAGAAGGGATAGGCTACCCACTCCAGTATTCTAGGGCTTCCCTGGTGGCTCAGACAGTAAAGAATCCACCTCAGGAGACCTGGGTTCCATCCCTGGGTTGAGAAGATCCCTGGAGAAGGGAAAGGCTACCCACATCAGTATTCTGGCCTGGAGAATTCCACGGACAGAGGAGCCTGGCAGGCTGCAACAGTCCATGGACATGGCTGAGTGGCTTTAGAGGGAAAAACAGACACACATCACAGCACAGATGGCGCTTGAAAACATGAAGGCAAGTAAAAGAAGCCAGTCCCAAAGGGGCCCGTGACAGAGGTGTGTGCACGCTCAGTCACTCAGTCCTGTCCAGCTCTTCCAGACCCTACGGGCTGTGGCCCGCCAGGCTCCTCTGGTCATGGGATTTTTCAGACAAGAACACGAGTTAGTTGCCATTTCCTTCTCCGTCTTCTTGAACCAGGGATTGAACCTGCATCTCCTGTGTCTCCTGCCCTGGCAGGTGGGGTTCTTTACCACTGAGCCCCCGGGAAGCCCTTTAAAGATGCAGAATAGCCAAGTCCACAGAGACAAGACTTGACTTGTCTACTAGAGGGAGGTAGGACTGGGGGGAATTGGGGAATGAGTGCTAATGAGGAAGGGGTTTCTTTTTGAGATAATGAAAACGTTCTGGATTTAATGGTAATAATGGTTGCACAATTCTGTGAATAAAGGCAATGCCACTGAACCGTATATTTGAATAGGTGAGTTGTATGGTATGTGAATTATATCTCAAGAAAGCTATTTTTAAAATAGCTGACATGCCCAGGGAGGAGCTGGATGACCAATACTACCCTTCATAGAATGTGTGGCTGATTGTTGCCCTGCCCATTCCATTGACTCATGGGCCAGGTTGCCCATCACTACACGACTCTGTTTATAAGACAAGGATTCTGCCTGTAGCAGCGCATTTGAATACGTTAAAACCTTTATCCAGGAGAATGGTCACCATGATGCTTAGTTTTGATTTAGTCATTCAGAGTGGCTGGGGCCAATCCATTTAATAAACCCATTTAAGTAAAAAGATTGATTTTTGTGAGCACCTACTAAGTGCCAGGCAGTGTCCTAAGATCTGGAGAGACAGTGGCGAAGGAGACTGAAAAGGACACAGCCCTCGTGGAGGAGGCACCCAGGTAGCAGAGACCAAACCAGTTCCCACGGACAGTCAGGGAAGGCCGTTTCAGGCGATGACACGCGTGAGCCCGTGGCAATGAAACAGCAAGACGGGAGAAAGGGCAGGGACAGCCTTCACGCGCGTCCACTCGGGCGAGGAGGAGGCGCCAGCCCTGGGGAACGCGACCGGAAGGCTGCTCCCGCGGACAGGGCGCCTGCGAAGGCCCGGTGGCAGGCGGAGGCGTGCGGACAGAGGCGGCGGGGCGAGGCGGGCGCATGACTAGCTCACGTCGCTCCATGCTGTGGCCGGGAGCATCGCGCAGAGTGGAAAGGGCTGCCGGGAGGTTCCGGGCCTGGGCGGGGGGTTGATGCAGCCAGGTGGGAGCCGCTGGAGAGGGTGTGAACACACAGGGCAGGGTCCGATTCGCGTTTTGAGCGGATCGCTGACGACCGCAGAGAGTGGGCCGCGGGCCGAGAGGGCGGCTAGACTGCTTTGTGCTGCCTTATCTCAGAAACAAGAGGGAGGGCCTCCACGTGGTGTTAAAATTATCCAAGTATTTACAAGCCTAATTTGAACAAAAATGTAGAGGGGTGGGTAGGAACGCAGAGAGCTCCAATGCTTAAATTTATCTGCTCACGTGCATAGAGTCCTAATCTCAACCGGCCTGACCGCCTGCGTGGATGGCCGGCATCGTTCACCAGGCTGCAACATCCTGCAGGCGACAGCTGACACCACGGTGTGGTGTCTTTCTGTGCAAGCACAGACATCAGCTGGGCTGAATGATGACTAAAGATTTAAAGGTTAGATTAATGGAGATCATATATATATGTTTATATGTTTATTCAGTATATTTGTAAGTAATGAAGGATGATATACTGATTATAAATTAAAATTTAATAAAATGATAAACATAATTTTAGATTGTATATTTATCTATAATATAGCCATATTAAATACTGATATATATGAAATGTATGTGTTCACATATACACATGTGTGTGTGCATAGTCTTTCATGCCACATATATAGAAATGTATCAGTTTGCAATTGCCGCACATGAGTCTTGCCAAACCAAAATCATTTATTTCCATTCAAACTCATTTAGGCTAACAATTCGGACTTAACCACCAGCACAGCCCTGTTCAACTGGGAACGTGGGCTTCTATCACCCAGCTCATCCAGGTCATTCCTACAGCCTGCAACACGTCTCAGAGTGTATCTAATGGGTTCATTAAAGCAGTATTTTCCCCCTTTGGGTTTAATAATACTCTGTGGATATTGAAAAGCTCTGTTATGCTCTTCTTCCCTCTAGGCAGTCACAGACCAGCTTAATTCTGTGTAAATGGACAGATTTGAGGGTACTTCGTGGGATACGTATTCTGCATGTTAAAGAAAGATAGCAAAGAACGCAGGGCCAACGTCCTTCTAGATGGTTCCTTCTTCTCCTAAGGCTTTACCCCACGGCCAGTCAGCTGCCGCATCCTGAGTTCTCCCTATGGCGCCCTGGGGATGCTTCTGCCCAGCCTGCCATCTCTGACCTTGCATCTTCACGGCCTCTGTACGCAGCAACCGGACAGCGTCCCGTCTCCAGACTCTGCTGCCTCCCCGGCTAGAAGCGTTCAGGAGTCAGCCTTGACAGCTCCTTCCTCCTCACCCTCCTTGTCCAAACCATCGACAAGTCCTACCAATCTTTAAAACATTTATTTATTTGGTGTTAGTTGCGGCACAGGGGATGTTCAGTCTTCCCTGCGCCTGCAGGATCTTTAGTGGAGGCATTCAAGATCTTCTTTTTTTTTAAAGCTGTGTCACGTGGGATCTAGTCCCCTGACCAGGGATCAAACCTGGACCGCCTACACTGGGAGTGCGGAGTCTCCCCCACTGGACCAGGGAAGGCCCAGCCCTGCCAGTTTTGCTGCCTAGAAATCTCTCACACATCCGCGTGTCTCCCACTGACGCCCATCCTCCTGGACTGGACCATCGCAGGCACCTCCAAACCGGCCCCTGCATCCGCTCTTATCCGTGAACGACGCCTCCTCCTCTCCCACTGTGCCAGACACAGCTCTAAGGCCACGCTAATTGGCGTCATATTTAAACGGCCTCTTTCCCTCCCAGGCTTCCCTGGTGGCTCACTGGTAAAGAATCTGCCTGCCAAAGCAGGAGCAATTCCTGGGCAGGGAAGATCCCCTGGAGTAGGAAACGGCAGCCCACCCCCGTATTCTTGTTGGGAAAATCCCACGAACAGAGGAGCCTGGAGGACTGCAGTCCACGGGGTCACGAAGAGGCGGACAGGACTGAGAGACTACGTGTGCGTGCACGCACGCTCACTCTCCCCCAGGCTGTAGGTTCCATGGGGACAGAGACCACATCACTTGTCCATTTTCCTATCTTATTTAATTGTGTGTTTATTTTGGCTCCCTGGGTCTGGGTTGCTCCCCTCCAGCCTTCCCGAGTTGCGGCTCGAGGGGCAGGGCTTCTCTCGCTGCGGAGCACAGGCTGTCGGCACGCGGGTTTCAGAAGCCGCAGCACAGGCACTCAGGGCGCAGACCCCGGGCCCTGGAGCACAGGCTCAGTAACTGTGAGCCACGGGCTTCGTTGCCCCACGGCGTGTGGGATCTTCCTGGAGCAGGGACCCATCTGGGGTCCCCTGCACTGGCAGGTGGGTCTTTACCACTGAACCACCAGGGAGAGCAGGGTACCCACTTCTGAGAAATCATTCCCAGACAAAGCCGCTGAAAGCAGCGGTGATTTCTGCAGTTAGTATCCTCGTGGCTCAGGAATCTGGGTGTGGTTTAATGGATGCCTCTAGTTCCAGGTACAATTAACGTGTAGGCTGGGGGACTGCCCTGCTGGCCCAGTGGCTAAGACTCTGCACTCCAATGCAGGGGCGTGAGTTTGATTCCTGGTCAGGGGACTAGATCCCTTCACGCCACAGCGAAGAGTTTAAATGCCGCAGCTAAGGCTCCCACACGCCACAGCAAAGACTGAAGAACTCGAGTACTGCAACCAAGAACCGCGCAGCCAAATGAATAATTTTTAAGTTACATAGCAAGTGTGTGGGGGTGGTTTAGTCAAGTCAGTCGTGTCTGACTCCTTCTGACCCCATGGACTGTAGCCCTCCAGGCTCCTCTGTCCATGGGATTTCTCAGGCAAGAATACTGGAGTGGGTTGCCATGCCCTCCTCCAGGGGATCCCCAACCCAGGGATCGAGCCCAGGCCTCCTGTACTGCCGGGGCATCCTTCACCACAGGTGCCGCCTGGGAAGCCCACAGCGCACGCTAACCAGGGAAAGCACAGACCAGCTGCGGGCTGCGGCTGCGGCCTGATGTAAGGCGTCCACCGGGGGAGGGTGTGTGGCTGCCGGCAGAACTCGGCTCCTGGTGGCTGCTGGACTGCGGGACCACGTGGGTCTCTGGCTGTTGACTGGGCGCCTTGCTGAGCTCCCGCCAAGTGGCCCCCTTCACAGGGCAGCTCACAACACGGCAACCGACCTCTCAGGGCAAGTGAGCTGTGAGACAGAGCGACAGCGGGCGAATGGCACAGAAGTCACAACCTTTGTGTAACCAAGCTTTGAAACGACACCCCCTTACTTCTGCCATGTTCTATGCATTAGAACTGAGTCACTGGCTTCAGCCCACACCCAGGGGTGTGAGTACCAGGGGGTGGGGACCACTGGAGCCGTCTCAGAGGTCGCCTACCCCGGAGCCTAGCTCTGTTTAGACTCACCGTTATTTCCCCAAACTAGTTGACCATGCGGCTGGTCCACAGTAAATAAGTAAATAGTCCACAGCAACCCCCCAAGTGACTCTACCTAAATGCCAACTGAATCACGCCACACCCATGTTCAAAACCTTCAGTGGACACCTGCTTCCCAACCTATAGAGTTCTGACCCTTCGTAATCCTTGCATAAACCACCTTTTATCTCAGAAACGACCTGCCGCTATCTAAAGGCATCAACGGGGCTTCCTGGGCAACACCAGTGGTGAAGGGCCCGCCTCCAATGCCAGAGATATAAGAGGCTGCGGTTTGATTCCCGTGTCAGGAAGATCCCCTGGAGGAGGGCATGGCAACCCACTCCAGTATTCTTGCCTGGAGAGTCCCGTGGACAGAGGAGCCTGGCGGGCTACAGTCTACGGTGCGGCAAAAGACTGGGACATGACTTATCAACTGAATAACAGAGCCTACTGCGGTAATCATTTCACAATATATTAATGTGTCAGTCAAGCCACTATGCTATACTACAGCTTAACTTTATACAGGGCTGTATGTCAATTTCAGTAACGGTGAAAAAATATAAATGTATGCATGTGTTATGGGGGCTGGAGAGAGAGGAATTGGTGGAGCACTCACCACCATCATAAAAACCGGCAGGGGATTCCTAGGGCTGTGAGAATACTGCACGACACTGAAGTGGTGAATATACGTCCTTATATATTCGTCCAAACCCATAGGATGTACAGTACCCGGTGAGCCTACCGTGGACTCTGGGCTTTGGGTGGCGACGATGCATCAGAGTAGGTTCATCGGCTGCAACACACCCCGTCGAGGGTGGGATGCTAACAGTGGGGGAGGCTGTGCACGGGGCGGGGCGGGGGGGGGGCACCAATATTTGGGAAGACTTTGTACCTTCTGCTCAGTTTTGCAATGAACCTAAAGCTAAGCTCAAAAATAAAAATAAAATGTATTTCTTCATAATGAATTCATCAGTTTTTAAGAATAATTTCAACCATTGAGCAGAACACATGAGCTTAATAAGTCAGCCACCTGTTTCTGAATGTGCTTTACATGGATCTCCTCGTTTAATCCCCATAATGTCATTAGTGAAGTGAAAGTCGCTCAGTTGTGTCCGACTCTTTTCAACCCCACGGACGATACAGTCCATGGAATTCTCCAGGCCAGAACACTGGAGTGGATAGCCGTTCCCTTCTCCAGGGGATCTTCCCATCCCAGGGACGGAACCCACGTCTCCGGCTTTGCAGGTAGACTCTTTACCAGCTGAGCCACAAGGGAAGCCCGGCTTCGTGTCGTTAGGGAGCTCGCTATTATCTACATTTTCAGGAATGAAAAACTGAGCAGTGGAAAAGCAGAGTGTTCTACGCGTGGCCACGTGACCCGTTACGAGTAGAGCAAAATCCAAAGGCGGTGTAACCTCAGAGCCTAAACAGAATCAAACCAACGATATCGCACTTTCAGTTTCCTTCTCAGAGGAGGGAAGAGACGCAAGTCAAGCAAGGCTCTAGGCCCTGTGGATGCCTTAGCAGTTTTTCTTCGCAACTCAACCAGACAGGGTTCCTAGAAGGCATGCCTTGCTCTGCAGCCAGACAGACGCGGCTTCACACCCAGCACCCCCGGTCCGTGGCTGTGCACCCTGGAGCATGTTGTTTAACCTCTCTGGGCATTTCTCATGGATAATACAGGGATAATGGTATTGCTTCTTTGAATGGTTGTGAGGATTAAATGAAATGATCCATTCAATGCTCTTAGCACAGGACCTCAGTAAATGGTAAAAATAAAGTGATACTTTTCCAAACTGGGTTTTCATCAACTCAGTGGTCACAGTTGCCCGTCACGGGGCCCAGTACCTGGGTGTTTAAAAACATACTTTGGAATTTATTTCAATTTCCAGTCTGAAAGTTGTATTTCATGCAATCAAGCTCAACTGTAGTGTTTAGAAATATGTTTTTTAAATGCTGTGTTACTGTTTTTAATGAATTTCTCATGAAAGGATGCCATCTCATACTCAAAATTATGTAGTCAACAGCACATACATATCTTACAACAATCAGAAAGCAGTTGATTTCTTTTAGAAGAAAGAAAGAAGGGTGAAAGAGAGAGTGAAGGAGGAAGGAAAAGAAAAAAAAAAAAGCAGGCCACAAAGTTTCCCCACAGAAGACAAAATATCTCACAAATCAGTATAATGAGAAAGATCCAAAATGCCATAGGCAATAGTATGGAATAACAGGTATAATTTCAGTTCTAATATTACAATAATATGGTTTTCAGAGAACTCTTTCTTTTTTAATCAAATAGTTACGGGAACAGTATACCGTTGGCACAGAAAACCATAAAAAGTATTTTATTAGAGAAAACAAATTAAGAAATGTAGTACACATTTCTCTTAGCATTTCAACGTACCAGAGACTTTCTTTTTTTTTCTTTTAGTCAAGAATAGAAAACTTTCAGTTCTCTTTTGAGTTAGCGATCCAAACTGTGCTCAGAGAACCGCAGCTGAACAAGGCACAGGTCTCCAGGCAGCGCACCGACCGGGGAGGAAGGCCAAGGTGAAACTCGAGTTTCCAAATCGCTGCTCGTCCGCCCGCGCCCTCCCAGACCTGGCCACGAAGCAGGCCCAGACACGGCGGCTGCCTCCCCGGCCACCTGCGTCCAGCTGTGGGGACCGCGGGCGGCCCCTCTGCTCAGCTGAGTCGCCCCACAGTCACCCCCAGCAGCTGGAGCTGTGAACTGCAGGCTCACCCCAGACTGCAACTCAGCGCGGTCCAGTGCCATTATGATGGAGAGTTAGACTCAGATGCGCTCAGGAGATGAGTTAAGATCAATCAAATCTTCCTGAACTCGCACTAGAACACTGACGATAAGGACTTAGTGTTTACAGAAAGAAAATATCTGCTCAGCTGGGTCAGGTCCCCAGAGAGACAACTTTCTGTGTGTTTAAAACAGATGAGGAATTTATACAAATAATAAGGCCCACTCATTACTAAGTAACGTTGGACATTTCAAGGACTGACTGCAGTTACAAAATTCTTCTCTGCTAAATGGGGTAAAGCTAGGGCTGGTCACACCGGGACGTTGTGAGGGTGAAATGAATGAATACATGCTCAATGATAAGACTCAGCAAATGTTGAGTCTATCAGGGTCTTCCTTAGGGTGCCACAACGTCTAATAAGGGCCAGCGCAAAGTGAAAATGTGATCTCCTTTTTCAAAAATTACTAAGAATTTCAAGACGGTGGCAGCAGAGCTTTAAGGCGAGTGTAGGACTCTTCTGAGCCTGGGGCCCAGGCGCAGGCCTGTGAAGCCCGCCCTGAGTCCAATAGTGAGAACACCAAGGCCGAGGGGCTCACTCAGAGCGTGTGCGATGCTAGAGCATCAGTGGGCCTCTGCTCAGTCCCAGGCAGACGCCACACTCTCTGTGCCCGTGGGGATAAACCCTGGGGGTATGCTGCAACATCGAGGATCCTTAGCCCGGCAGGCTTCGAAATTCTTAAACAAGCTCGGGGAATGGGTCTGAGACGGGGCGGAGGCTCTGGTGTTTCAGTGTGACCCCTGAAACTGTGCCTCCGATGCCGTGTCTGTGTGTCCCTTCCAGAGGACACCAGCCACGGGGACTGCTGAGTGCAGTCTACAGAGGACAAAGCGTGGGAGCCACTCTTCCAGGCTTCATATCCCTGAAATCTTTGTGTCCCCAGCTCTCGGCATAGTGTCCGGTGTTTAAGGGACCATCGGTAAATGCCAGCTGACAAAGCTGGGGAGAAGGCATGAGTGAGTGGGTCCGGGGACAAGGAGCACGAATACAAAGGTTGCTCCTGTTCAGACCCCAGCATCGCTGGCTGTGTGACCTTACGTGTGTGGCTTACCTTACAGAGCTAAGCCTCTATTTCTTCCTCTGTAAACGGAGTATTAACCAGTACCTCCCCACCTAAGCTGCTCTGGGGGTCAAGTGAGCTCATCACTGAGTTTCTACCTGTTAGTGATCACTGTACCTCCTCTCAGCCCTCACGTTCTTCTGTTCAATTTGTTGTAACTTCAAGCCAAGAAAGATTAACCTTCCCAGCTCTTAAATTCTATGGTGTGGCCTGTAGCACACCAGTTTATAAAGAAACAAGCAATTTTTAAAAATTAACTTTTTTTTCCTTAATTCTTCCAGAAGGATAGAAATTAGCTATTGATTTTCACTTTCTATTTTATACCTTCTGCATTGTCTGCATTTTATTTTAAGGTCAGCAAATATTACTTCTGCAAATAAAGCCAAATAAAGATGCATATTTTCTAGGTCCATGGCTCTCACAATGAGGTTCCCAGACCAGCAGCATCACCGTTAATGCAAGTATATTATAAGAACAAACTCAAATGCCAAGAGGATGAGGGAGGTCCTAAAAGATAAGAGATTTTAGCAAAGTTCATGCCATCAACCGGAACTCACTGTTACTCAGCCATTGTCATGTGGGGAAATTGCCTTTCTCATTTTTCTAGGGGACATCTTTATTTTATTTATTCATTAGTTTTTGGCGACACCTCGCAGCATGTAGGATCTTAGTTCCCCGGTCGCAGACCAGACCCACATGGCCTACAGCCTTAGCCACTGGACTGCCAAGAAATTCCTGGGAGTGTGTGACTGTGCAAGCAATCTGCCTCCCTCTAAAACCTTTAAATGCTCCGCGAACCAAACACAGCATGTCTGCAAGTGCCATCTGGCCTTGGGCCACCACTTTGCGGCCTTAAATTCTAGGACAGGGACGCCGCTGACCTTCCTGCTCTGCTCAGTCCAAAACTGCTACCCGCAAACGTGACATGGCAGTCGCGCTCCTTCCTCCATGAGCTCACACATCCACTTTCTCCCTCAACCCCGCTGTCACCTGTTTGACAGATACCAGTATCCTCCCATTTTACAGATCAGAAAACTGAGGCTCCCAAGCGCTAACCAGTCTGCCCAAGGTCACACAGCCCATATATGATGACAGTCAGGACTCCTCCTTAGGACGGGTGAATCTGTCACTGCTCCACTGCTGGGCAATAACGTCGGCTAGTCCTCCTGACAGCAGGGGCCTTCTAAAGCTTCTTTCACAACCAGCTCCAGGCCTACTTAGCATCTGTCCCTCTCAGCGAAGCACCTCCCTTGTCGCCTGATGCTTCGGTCGCTTGAGTGTGGTCGACTGCCTCTCCCAAGCCGTGCGCGTGCTGGGGGCAGAGTCACGATGCCCTCTGTCCTCAAGCGGCACAGGCGTGCTCCAGGTGAGGAGCCGCTCAGGACACTTGCCGTTGGTTGGTTACAACCCTCAGTCCAGGCTGTCGTCACTGCCGGCAGGAGGGTGATGAAGGCCTTTTCCTGTTCCGTTTGTTGCCACCGGTTGCAGACACTTGCCCGGTTGTCTACTCTGAACGTATAGCACATTTCTAATCCAAAAACGGTGGCAAGGGGCCCCTGGGCAGGAGGCTGGTGCCCGGCCTGGCGGAGCGGGGCCCGGGCAGCAGGGCCCGGGCGGCGGCCCCTGCTCGGAGTGGCCAGGCCTTCGCTGGGGGCCGCACACCAGCCTCCTGCAGCGGGGCCGCAGCCTGCGGGGGCCACCGGGGTCCTCGGCGCCTCCCAGCTGAGCCCCAGAAGATGCAGAAGCTCTGCAGACGCTCCCCCTCCCGGGCAAAGGCTCAGTCTGTGCGAGGCGGCGTCCGCCTGCAGCAGGAGCGCCAAGGAGCCGAGTTCAGCCGCAGCCGCCCGCTGCCCGCAGTGCACCCCGGAGAGACGCGTCTTCTCCACGAGAGAAAGCATGGGAGAGGAGGAAGGGGTAGTGGCTGAGATCGGATACGGGGTACGGTCCTTACCTCAATGCTCTGTTCCCCTTCTCCAGGCTCCCAAAAAATAGACTGTAAAAAATTGGAACTATTACAACTTACAGAACTTGCGAGACTTACCTCTGAAGAGGCACGATAGCAGAAGACTAGGCGTCCAGGCTGCACCACACCGCAAGTGCCGGTATTGCTAGCACTGTTACTGCTGCTAAGCCGCTTCCGCCCTGGCCCGCTCCGCGCGGCCCCACAGACGGCAGCCCACCAGGCTCCGCCGCCTCTGGGGCTACTGAGTGTCTATATTTTGGATAAATTTTCCTTTTCTTTTTTACACAAAACCAACAGCTACTCCCTGTAACCAATATAGCCTTATTCCTTGAAGCTGAAGTTTATTATACTTTCCAGAAAATATTTTTTCCACAAGGGCAGAACATAACCTCCATGTAACTGTAAAAGTGTTTATCTTGGTAGGAATTGAGTCCAGCTTCCAAACACTGTGTTTTCTAAAGCGTATGAACATTTTCTAGGTACATGGATTTAGAGGCAAGCCGTTCTAAGTTATTTCCAATCACACAAAAGCTGACTCATCAAAACAGAAGCGATAGAAATGATTTTAAGCAAAACCTTGACCACCTACTAAACAGCTTCTGACACCTGCTATGAACCAGAGCTGAATGTTGCTCCGTATACATCTGCTTTAATTGTGGCGATGACTAAATGGAATAAATTATTATTATACCCATTTCACAGGTGAAAGGATGAAGGTACAAAGCAAATGCTTAATTAATTTGTCCAGGGCCTTAAGCGGTAGAAAGATCAGCCCAGCAGCTGAGCACCTTTCCTTCCAAAATTATTATCTTGCATGAAATCACGTAGCTTTGAGTCATGAAAAATTCCTGGAAATGCGTTGACAAACCAAAGCTAACCCTCTCCCCACAGTCCTGATTTTTTCTCCCCCAACCTTGTGTATATTTCTGGTTTAAAAATAACATTCTTTTGGAACGTCCCTGGTGGTCCAGCGGTTAAGACTCCCTAACGAGTGCAAAGGGCTCAGTTTTGATCCCTGGTCCACACGCCCTACCCAGAAAAGATTTGCAAAAAAATTATTCTACGTCAACATAATAATCCCAGGATGATTATCAAAATCATGACATTGCGATCGATACAGTACCTATGATTTAATCTACACACCTTACTCAGATCCGACCTATTGACCAGTGTATGTCTTTTATAAGAAAAATGTTACAGTCTGATCCAGGATCCTATTCCATGCTGTGCTCAATTTTTTTTTATTTTATTTTATTTTATTTTATTTTTTTTTTTTTTAATATTTCACAAACTTTATTCAAATTATTGAAATAGTCACAGAGCAATAAAATATGCAATTCTGAAGTGATGTCAGTATCATGGAGAAGGAAATGGCAACCCACTACAGTATTCTTTTTTTTTTTTTACATGTTTCAATGCCATTCTCCCTCAATTTTTTTTATAAAGCACAATCTGGATTATTTATGTGACACATAAAACCAAAAAGCTGTGGTTGGCGTTGCGCGTGGCATGCGTCTCCTTCCTGAGGATGTGCGGTCTGTCTGTCCTCTGCACACTGCTCTCCAGACCCGGAGCCATGGGTGATTTACAGAGAAAAATTCCACACATTCCCTAATTAATCAGTATCCCATCACTTTCAAGCTAGAACATCCCGATTTGTTTCTTTTCAATCGTCTTCCATCCATTTTCCTGTGTTCTGCATTATCATCTGCTAAAAATATTCCAACGTGTTATTTGTTTCAGTTCGTGGTGCCAAGACCTTGATACATCCCTTTGCTCTCACCTGAGGAATTTCCCAAATAAATCATGAAATGGAAGACTACTGAAGTTAAGCACCAACCCCTGGAATCTAGAAAGGCGCGGCCTTGATAAACCTCAGCTTCTGTGGCCCCTGTTTTCCCTTCCTGCCCTAAGCCTATCATTTCTCTTTATAAAAAACACAGGGCACTTAATAAAAGCACCTGGTGAAACCCTGATTTATTTTTGTCTCTTAAGGAGTTAGCTATCAGATGTTCTCAGGATTGCTGTCCCCGGCCTGCCAGCACTAGCCAATTAGTCCTTCCAAGAGCCTTCATTCACCTCTTTCAGAGCCAGCCCCCTGCCTCTCTTTCACTTGGGGAAGCCTTCAGTCAAAAAGGGCCTTTGAGTGTGTGGCCGGGAGGTCTCACTCAGCTCCCCGCCTTCCTGATACCAAATGAGAAGCAACAGCCGCACAGACTGCTGTAAACTCACGAGTCCCCCTGACAGAGACTAAAATCAGCCCTAGGTCACCACCAGCCCTGTACACAGGCTTCGTGTTTCGAAGCATGGCTGCTGCTTGAGAATTTCCAGGTAAACAGCTCTTTGAAAACGGCCTGCAGTCAGGGAGGGGCTCAGAGCGACTGTACACTTTTGGAGCTTGGCATATGATTTTTTTGTTTCCTTCTTCAAAATGAACATTTAAATCACTCCCTCTGCCAGTTGTATTTTAAGCAGTATAATGAGCACTAATTTAAACAATGTAGCCATAACTAAACCAGGTTATCTATCTGGAGTTGATCTAGTGAGAACAAAGAAATCCATTCAGTTTGCCCTGAAATCCGATTTAATACATAAACATGAATGGGCAAAGTCAACATCCTGGGTGACTTTAACGCAATCATATGATTTTTAAAGCACAATATGCCAGAGGAAGGTAAATGTCTGAACCATTACAAAGGCCACAGGCTCCCACTTGCTACTACTGTTTCTCGCTTAGGGGCCTTCCTAATTCAGGAGGAAGCGGGGCAAGCTGCTGCGCTGGAAGGTATTCACGGAAATTGCTTTGTGCATCTCAGCTGTTTGTGTATTCCGACATCCTCCCAGGAGTGAGGTCCTCCAAACTGGTTTCTTTCATCAAGATAGAAATATAAACTGGTGTTCAATAAAAATACAGCCTGGCATCCGAAATGCCAAGCTTCTAATAGCAGGTAATGTTAGAACTAAAATCAAAGGGCATGATTAGAGTATCTGTGTTCCTAGCTCTTAAAGGAATCAGGAAATAGGAAAAAAACACTATTCTGTTAAAAAGATATTCTTGTCTCCTCTTCACTTGATGTCTTTCTGCTTTGATACAACACAAATGTAGCTTTCTTCTTCCTTTTAATATTGCAATCCAAGTTTGAGAGTTATTATTATTTTGTTAACATCCAATGTGTTCCAGCTTTCTATGCCACCTTTGCGTTTGTTTAATGCTATTAATTATATTCTTGTTCAGTTTGCTATAAGCTGCCCCTGTCAGCAGAGATTCAAGGAAGATTTGAAAGAGCAGCATATTTATCAAAGGAGAAAAAAAATGAAGAAAATAAAGACAGCGCTGGAGCATATTGGATATATAAACTGCTCTTTCTGAAAAGATAAATGATTTGGTAATGAATAGATCCTTTAGGCCATAAAAAATCCATTTATTTTCTTTTGAATTTGAATAGGAGAGATTTGCATTTTTCCGAAGCAGTTACACTTAAATTAAAATGCGGAGCATGAGGCTAGCATACAATCAAACTAAATAATAACTGAGACATACTGTATTATTCATAAAAACAAAATTAATAGTTTGGGTAAAGGAAGCATTATGGTAGGAAAAAAAACGTACATTGACACCAAACACCTACTGTTGGAGACAATAAAGCGGATTTACAGTACCTACGACTTGGTTATAGAAGTTTGTCATTTATTCTTAGTTATTCGGAGGAGGGGGGAATGGGCGATGTGTTTATCTTGTATGTAATGGGCTATGTAAAAAGCGTCTGCTTTTCTGATAGCAAAGTGTTAAGAGTGTTTCTCTATTTTTTATGTCTCATATCATAGGAAGAAGCTAGTTTTTTGCTCAAAGCAGAGTAGAATCGAGGGGTTTTTCCCTCCTTAAAATATGCATTTCGAGGAAGTGTCCTGCTGGGGTCAGAGGGTCAGCCGGGACTGGCCGAGAAGCGGAAGCCGGGCAGCGGCCCCGCGTCCTCTGCGCGCCCGCCCCCGCCCCCGCCCCCGCCCACGTGCGGGGAGAAGGTACCCGGGCCTCCGACTGCCGTCAACCTGCGGGAGAGTTTGCGGAGAGACGAGTCTCTCCAGAGAGCTGTCCCTGCCAGTCTGGGGCAGACAAAGAACCACAAAATACAAGTTTTCACGGAAAGCTCACGAACAGCAAATTCTTAAAAACTGCGAGGAGAGAGGCCTAGTCAGTTTCTCTGAATTTCAAGCATAATCTCAGATAAGAAGATCTCCAAGGTACATAGTCCAAAATTTACCAACAAAAAAAAAAAAAAGGTGTGGCAAAATCCAGATGCCTGCGAGGCCAAGCAGGTGGGGCGCTGCGCCCGGCGCGGGTGGGGCCGGGCCGTGCGGGCGGCGGTGCCTCGCGCCCCGCCCCCCATTGTCTGCGGCGGAGCTTCGCCCTGGGACGGCCTGAGCTCGCCTTCTGTCCAGAAACCCCAGACCTCCAGGTTTCTGCCCAACAGCTTACTTTAGAAATGGTGACCATTATTTCAAAATATTTAAATACCACCTGAACCGAAAATAAAATAAAATAAAAAGCCATGCGTGGGGCGCTTGGGCACCAGTTTGCTGCCTCTGTTTATGGAGAATGTGAAAGTTAGGAGAAGATTGCTCAGGGCTTGTAGTTAACACCCATCGGTTACCTATGAACAGTTGCTGAACAACTCGGGCTGATTAGATAGACTGATGGATAGGAAGGACACGACTTTTTAACTTTGCCTGTGACATATCATTCAGCTATGTTTTTAAAGTGAGCATTTACTACATTCCAGGAAGTAGGCGTTGTTTGAAGCGCCCTTGTCTAAAGGGAAATCCATCTTTAGAAACCCATTCAGGAACTTACCAGGTGGTCCAGTGGTTAAGATTCCACTGCACAGGCCGAGGTTCAGTTCCCGGTGGGGGAGCTGAGAGCCCACAGGCCTTTAAAGTCGTGTCCGACTCTTTGCAACACCATGGAGTGTAGCCCACCAGGCTCCTCCGTCCATGGGATTCTCCAGGCAAGAATACTGGAGTGGATTGCCATTTCCTTCTCCAGGGGATCTTCCCGACCCAGGGATCCAACCCAGGTCTCCCGAATTAGAGGCAGATGCTTTAACCTCTTAGCCACCAGGGAAGGTTCCACATGCCTTTAGGTGAAGCAAAAAATAAATAAAACCCGTTCCTTCTTCAAGATTTATTCGGTCAATAAAACCTGTTCATTCTTCAAGACTTATTCGGTCAATAATTTCAAGAATGTTTCATAAAGCAAGTTCCAAATGTCTCAGAGGGTAAAGCGTCTGCCTCCAAGTGGAAGACTTAGGTTCGATCCCTGGGTCAGGAAGATCCCCTGGAGAAGGAAATGGCAACCCACTCCAGTAGTCTTGCCTGGAAGATCCCATGGACGGAGGAGCCTGGTGCAGGCTACAGTCCATGGGGTCGCAGAGTCGGACACGACTGAGCGACTTCACTTTCACTTTCAAAGGCAGTATCCTCCCTTAAGGGATCAGGTTGTCTATGGTACATTAAGTAACTAAATCTTGGATTTGCATAGATTCTTATTGACTTCCCTGGTGGCTCAGATGGTAAAGCGTCTGCCTGCAGTACAGGAGACCCAGGTTCGATCCCTGGGTTGGGAAGATCTCCTGGAGGAGGAAATGGCAACCCACTCCAGTATTCCTGCTTGGAGAATCCCAGGGACGGAGGAGCCTGGTGTAGGCTACAGTCCATGGGGTCGCAAAGAGTCGGACACGACTGAGGCACTTCACTTCATCTACTTAAAGAGAATCCTTAGGCATTTTCCAAACATTGGAAAAGATGAAACTTTTTCTCTTTTGTGTCTGTGTTATCTCAGATAGTAAACAATCTGCCCGAAATTCAGGAGACAAGGGTTCCATCCCTGGGTCAGGGTGATCCCCTGGAGAAGGAAATGGCAACCCACTCCAGTATTCTTTCCTGGAGAATTCCATGGACAGAGGAGGTTGGCAGGGCTACAGTCCATGGGGTTGCAAAGAGCCAGACATGACTGAGCGACTAACACACACATCTGTGTTATAGTACTGAGTCCAAATTTTATCTCTGTCCTGTTAAAGAACTACTAATTCTCTCATTATGTGGACAAAATGGAAAATTAACTGGATTCTGTATTGTAGGCTTTTTTTTTCCCCTCAAAAGTGACCCACTTCACAACACAACTGATCTTTTCTCCTAGGGAATAGTAATACTTTAAAGTGTAGATCAAGAGTGGTCTTATAAATGTATAAGAATTGCAAGTATAAAAGAAGCAATTTTTTGCACATTTAGAATGAGGGTGGTATTAGTGGTAAAGAACCCGCCTGCCGATACAGGAGACAGGAGACCTGGATTCAGTCCCTGGGTCGGGAAGATCCCCTGGAGAAGAATATGGCAGCCAACTCCAGCCTGGAGAATCCCATGGACAGAGGAGCCTGGTGGGCGATAGTACATAGAGTCGCAAAGAGTTGGAAATGACTTAGCATGCATGCAATTTCATATAACTTTTCTGGAAAAAAATTTGGCAACATGGTACCAAATATAAGACAGAGGTACACTTTGTTACAGATAGTATTAGAGATTTACCTTAAGGAGAACATCTTTTAAATGTGAAAAGCTAGACACACAAGGGTGTTCCCACAAGAATTTTAATAATCACAAATTGTGAAGAACTATAATATCCCTCAAAGGTGGACGAGGGGTTACATGAAGCATGGCACAGTCACGTCATGGAATATTTTCAGCCATTAATAAAAATAATGTTGAACGATGTTTGTTACTGCAGAAAAAGGCTTATGACACACAGCATAGAATTTACGTACTGTAAAATTACTGTGTGTATAAGAGAAGTCTAGACTGAAGGGCACCAAAGATACACGCGCCCTGGTTTCACAGCAGCACTGTTCACAACAGCCGGGACATGGAGGCCATCTGAGTGTCCACCCACAGACGGATGGATAAAGAGGACGTGGAACGTATGTACAACGGAGTGTCAGCCTTAAAAGAGAATGAGACCACGCCACCTGCGGCGCTGTGGATCACACTGCGTGAAGTGAGTCAAAAGACAAATATCATGTGTCACTGATACGTGAAATCTAAACTATGACACAAATGAGCCCGTTTACAAAACAGACTCACAGACACAGAACAAACTTAGGGTTATCAAAAGGGATGGGAAAGGACAAGCTGGAGTTTGGGGTTAGCAGATATAAACTATTACACATATCATAGATAAATGATAAGACCCTACTGTATAGCACAGGGAACTATATTCAGTAACTTGTAATAAACTGTCTCAGTGGACATGAGTCTGAGCAAACTCCGGAAGATGGTGAAGGACAGCCTGGCATGCTGCAGTCCGTGGAGCCTCAAAGAGTCGGGCACGACCGAGCCACTGAACAACTAATAATGGAAAATAATATGAAAAAGAATATATAAATAAATCACTTTGTCGTACACTAGAAACTAATACAACATTGTAAATTAACTATAATTTAAAAAAATTTTTTAAAGAACGAAGTTCATCAAACCGTTGAGTACCCTTTACTACATGGTAAAATCTTACAACTTTCTTTAAAGCTGAACACAGGGGGTTTAAACAACAACAAAAATCTTCTCTCCAAAGAATTAGGACTGTATTAAGCTACTAAGCAGAGAAATGAAACCAAAAAGTATAAGTAAGCAAGATGAATAAATAACTTTCTTAAGTAATATGGTGGTGATCATTTTGAAATATATAGAAACACCAAATCACTGTGTTGTGTACCAGAAACTAACGTAGTGTTATAGGTCAATTGTATTTCAAAAATGAACAAACTCATAGAAAAAGAGATCGGGCTCTTGGTCAGCAGGGGTGGGGAGTGAAGGAGGAGAATTGGGTGAAGGCAGTCAAAAGGTACAAACTTCCAGTTACAAGTATCAGGGATGTGCTGTATAACATGATAAATATAATTAGCACTGCTCTGTGTTATATAGGGGTATGCATGCCCAGTCAGGACCAATGCTTTTCACCACCATAGACTGTAGCCCACCGGGCTCCTCTGTCCATGGAATTCCCCAGGCAAGAGTACTGGAGTGAGTTGCCGTTTCCTTCTCCAGGGGATCTTCCCGGCCCAGGGATCGAACCCACGTCTCTTGGGTCTCCTGCTTTTCACCCCCATAGACTGTAGCCTGCCAGGCTCCTCTGTCCATGGAATTCCCCAGGCAAGAGTACTGGAGTGAGTTGCCGTTTCCTTCTCCGGGGATCTTCCCGGCCCAGGGATCGAACCTGCGTCTCTCGGGTCTCCTGCTTTGGCCAGCGGGTTCGTCACCTGCTGAGCCACCTGGGAAGCCCCATGTTATGTATGTAAGTTGTTAAAGTAAATTCCAAGTGTTCTCGTCACAATTTTGTTTCTCTCTCTTGAATGTTATCTCTTTACATGCTCACTAATCTTGCTGTGGTCGTCATTTCATGATGATGAAGTCGGATCATGCTGACCACCTTAAACTTACACAGTAAGTAGGTCAGTTATGTCTCAATAAAACTGGAAAGAAGAAACAACAGTGTTGACCCAAAATTGAGTAGCAGCCCTCTTGGCGATATCCTGAAGTTAGAACAACCCTCACTGACTATAAATGGGCACCGCTTGGCACAGTGTAGGTTTGCCCTTTGCACCTGAGCAGGGTGCCACAGGGCGGCACCCGAACGGGGCCGTGGCTGAAAGAGCCACAGTGCTTTTGACTCACTGTGCAAGCAACAAGCAGCGCCGTTTCTGCTTCCGTGCTATAGCTATTAATCGCCAGGTCTTCTGCCGTTTGCAGTTCAGCTTTTGAAGCCACATCTGCATGCAAGCACGAGAATCAGTTGAAAAATGAACGACCTGGCCATTTGCCTTTCTCCAGCAGCGCTCCTGGGGTTATGTTCTGATCCTCGGGAGCAAACCTCATGTTTGCTTGGATCTCCTGTAGACGCAGCAATAGGCTAGAGCTTTCCAGACTGTGATCCACCGTGTTAATAAGTGATAGAAGACATAAAACAACAACAGGAACGTCTGTGGTCAGTCAGCGGAGGAGACGCTGGGTTACAGAACACCAAACTGTTTTCTTTCCTACAGAATTTCTTAGCACCTTTACTGTGTAAACATATGCTGTGGATTTTCAAAGGGAGGAGATTGTGTTTCCTGAATTTATTGACTGTGGAACTTGTCCCTCCCCCAAAGAACAATTAAGTTCTTCTAAAGGATAATAATCTTTTTTAGTTCTTCTAACAGCAGAGGAACCAGAGATCAAATTGCCAACATCCGCTGGATCATCTAAAAAGGAAGAGCGTTCCAGAAAAACATCTATTTCTGCTTTATTGACTATGCCAAAGCCTTTGACTGTGTGGATCACAATAAACTATGGAAAATTCTAAAAGATATGGCAATACCAGACCACCTGACCTGCCTCTTGAGAAACATATGCAGGTCAGGAAGCAACAGTTAAAACTGGACATGGAACAACAGAGTGGTTCCAAATAGGAAAAGGAGTATGTCAAGGCTGTATATTGTCACTGTGCTTATTTAACTTATATACAGAGTACATCATGAGAAACGCTTGGCTGGAAGAAACACAAGCTGGAGTCAAGAGTGCTGGGAGAAATATCAATAACCTCAGATATGCAGATGATACCACCCTTATGGCAGAAAGAAGAACTAAAGAGCCTCTTGATGAAAGTGAAAGAGGAGAGTGAAAAAGTTGGCTTGAAGCTCAATATTCAGAAAACTAAGATCATGGCATCTGGTCCCATCACTTCATGGGAATTAGATGGGGAAACAGTGGAAACAGTGTCAGACTTTATTTTGGGGGGTTCCAAAATCATTGCAGATGGTGATTGGAGCCATGAAATTAAAAGACGTTTACTCCATGAAAATTAAAAGACAGAAGAAAAGTTATGACCAACCTAAACAGCATATTAAAAAGCAGAGACGTTACTTTGCCAACTAAGGTCCGTCTAGTCAAGGCTATGGTTTTTCCAGTAGTCATGTATGGATGTGAGAAGTGGACTGTGAAGAAAGTTGAGTGCCAAAGAATTGATGCTTTTGAACTGTGGTTTTGGAGAAGACTCTTGAGAGTCCCTTGGACTGCAAGGAGACTCAACCAGTCCATCCTAAAGGAGATCAGTCCTGGGTGTTCATTGGAAGGACTGATGCTGAAGCTGAAACTCCAATACTTTGGCCACCTGATGCGAAGTGCTGACTCATCTGAAAAGACCCTGATGCTGGGAAAGATTGAGGGCAGGAGGAGAAGGGGACAGAGGATGAGATGGCTGGATGGCATCACTGACTCAATGGACATGAGTCTAAGTGAACTCTGGGAGTTGGTGATGGACAAGGAGGCCTGACGTGCTGCAGTCCATGGGGTCACAAAGAGTTAGACACGAACGACTGAGGGACTGCACTGAACCAAAAGGATAATAATGTGTTGGTCATCCTGGCTTGGGGCTTCCCTGGTGGCTCAGTGGTAAAGAACCTGCCTGCCAATGCAGGAGATTAAAGAGTGCGGGTCTGATCCCTGGGTCGGGAAGATCCCCTGGAGAAGGAATTGGGAGCCCTCTCCAGTATCTTGCCTGGGTGAGCCCATGGACTAAGGAACCTGGCAGGTTACATACAGTCCGTGGGCTCACAGAGAGGCATGACTTAGCGACTAAACAACAGCAGCAACATCCTTGCTGTAAGAAAACGTTTTCTTTGATTTTCCACTACTATTTCTTACTGCTATTCTTTTAGTCTCTCATCCCACTTCCCTTAGACCAGTAGTGTGCAAAAATTCAGAAAGAATATATATATGTATATTTATATAAATCTGTTACTCAAGGTGGAAAAGCTTTGTTGGGTTGGGTGTGATATATTTGTATGACTTAATTTGCCTTCCTTGATGGATTCTAGCGGTGATGATTAGAAAATGCCTGACGTAGAATGTGTGTGCATGCTCCGTCTCTCAGATGTGTCTGACTCTTTGTGACCCTATGAACTGCAGCCCGCCAGGCTCCTCTGTCCATGGGATTTCTCAGGCAAGAATACTGGAGTGGGTTGCCATTTCCTTCTCCGGGGGAATCTTCCCAATCTGGGGATCGAACCTGCATCTCCTGTGTCTCCTGCATTGGCAGGCAGATTCTTTACCACTGAGCCACCTGGGAAGCCCTATGACATAAAATAAGCACAAATAAATATTATGCAAGTGTAACTAGCACTTCCCTTGTGGCTCAGACAGTACAGCGTCTGCCTACAATGCAGAAGATCCCTGGGTCAGGAAGGTCCTCTGGAGAAGGAAATGGCAATCCACTCCAGTACTCTTGCCTGGAGAATCCCATGGATGGAGGAGCGTGGAGGAGCGTAAGACACGACTGAGCGAGTTCACTTAGCCTGACTATCCTTGTAATTACAATAATTCAGTGACCTAAATCCTCTTGGCTCCCTCAATTTACAGATGAGAAAACGGAGGCCCAGAACAGCTGAGAAATTTGCACAGAGCCACACAGTCGTGAGCAGGGGTCAAGCAGGAAAACCCAGGTCATCTGATGGAATGAACAGTGCAAACTCTTAACCAGAAAATATTTTAACGGGCCAGTCGGAAAGCAAAATCTCCAATGGTAACTATGATTATACTTTTGGTAAATGCTTGATTTAAGGGAGTGGTTCTCTGAGCTAGACTGCACTTCCATCCATGGAAGAACCGGCTCTGAATAGAGAACAGGTTTGCAACAACCCTTGAGAGTGAAATAACCCCAGTATGCATCTCAGCAGGAAGTAGACCTATTTCCTCAGGACATCCCATTCCTTTATTCTTCCTTTCATTTACACCTGTATCTTGAGCACCTATTAGAAGCTAGTATTATGTCCAACACTAAATACTATACTCAACCCACAGAAGCAAGGTTCCCACAATCTTCAGAGTGACTATCTTCAAAACTTTGTGAATTAAAAAAGGTCAGGATTGAAGGTTACATAAGGTGTTTTCAACCATAAACTTGGAAATAATTTTAATGTATCCTTTTGGGGCCTGCAAATGGATTGACACCATCCAGCCACAAAAGCAGCAAGTGCTTCTTGGGCATAACAACGAACAGCGTGTGAGTGGCACGTTGGCCTTTAAAATAATGTGCTTGTACAGACAGTGTTCATACAAGTCTTTTTATACACAACATCTTTTTATATTTTTATTTATTTAATGAAGATACAGTTGATTTACAATTATATAATTTTCAGGTGCACAATATAGTGGATTCACAACTTTGAAAAGTCACAGTCCATTTATAAAGTATTGGCCACCTCCCCTGTGCCATATAATATGTCTTTGTAACTAATTTCTTTTATGCATGGAAGTTGCACTCCTATGGCTCTCTTAAATCTTAGGAAAAGGTGAGATGTAGAAACCAGCCCTCAGGAGGGCTAAGTGGTTTGCACAAGGTCACACAGTTAGTGATCCTGGCCCAGGTGCCAGCTCGACATTTTTATTGCCATATGCCAATCCCCCAATATCTCCAGTTAGAGAGTCTTCCTGACGAACTGCAAGGATCTAATCTACATTCTCAAGGCTGTGGGCTCTGGACGCAGAAGTGTATACACACAAATTTGCTCTAAGAGCTCTACTTTAACGCTAAGTTCGAAATGTAACTCAAGTCGCACTGTCTTGAGGATACCAAGTCTAGGGACTTTGCATTAGATATAATTTTTAAAAATAGATATGGAGTTTAAAAAAGGTTTTAAGATTCTTTTTTTTAGTGCTATGATTTTTCTCGTACTGGAATCAGACCACCCAAAACCATGACAGCGGTGGTAACGACACCTAATGCACCGTGGTCGTGACACCTAACGGGGAACCCGCCTCCTGGGGGAGGAGACGTCCAGCCTTTCACGCGTGCTCTACGTGGGATCCTCATACGGCTGGAAGAGGCGGCTGCTATTATCAGCTCCATTTCGCAGATGAGGAGACCGAGAGATTTAAAATATTTGCTCAAGGTCGTGTGCCCTGTGAGGAACGCACAGTTAGCCCTGGAGAGGATAACACCCAGCAAGCAGTGACTCCCAGCGTGAGGAGCATCGCGAGAAGCAGAGGCAAAGAGGAGAAGCGGCTGGTGCCAGGTGACCCGCTGGGCAGCAGAAGGGAGTCTCAAGCCTTTCATTTCTATCTGCCTCTTATATTGAAGAAAGAAAAAGAATTTAAGCCTTACTATTATCTAACATACAGTTGACTCTGACTCCCCACTCTCTCATTTGGTCCTTTTCCTGGCAGAAAACTGGAGCTCCACAGCAAAGGAGTAAACATTAGATGCCAGAAAAAGCACAGGATGCCCGTTAAATCTGACTTGCAGACAAATAACAAATAATCTTGTAGTGTAAGTATATCCCCAGCTGGTGCATGCTATTAAAATATTGCTTGGCTAAATCCGACAGTCCTAGCCGTGATATCCCCTCTCCTGTGTTTGTATTCAGTTGCTTATATCTGCCATATTAAGTCGATTTATGGAATATACTCCCTAGTTCTGACTTTGTTTTCCCCCATGGTAACACTCTTATTGTTATCTTCAAGTCTCAGAGCTGTGGCATAGGGCCTAAGACAAGACCTCAAGGCACTTTGTATTATATTTTTCTTTTTTTAAAAAAAATGTATTGTGTGTGTTTATTTGGCTGCAGCGGGTCTTGGTTGCAGCATGCGGGATCTTTCAGTGAGGCCTTCAAACTCTCCATTGTGGCGGGCGGGATCCTGCTGCCTGACCAGGGATGGAACCCAGGCGCCCTGCTTTGGGAATGCAGGGTCTTAGCCACCGGATCGCCAGGGAGGTCCCAGCACTTTGCATATTTCACCCTTTGAGACCGTCAGGTGAAGAAGTTCAGGCTGTCCTGCTGGGGGATGAAAGACCACCTGGAACGAAGACAAGCCCTCCAAGCCGAGGACTCGTACACTGTCCAGTGAGACAGCCAGCGGACACGCGAGGGGCGCTGCCCTGCGTCATCCAGCCTGGCCTGCGGCCTGCGAATGCCTAAAACGGCATGCCTGGATAGAGTCTCACTGAAAAGAATATGATCTAGAAAAAAAAAGTTTGGGCATTCATGAAAGCGAGGGGTTTTGGGGAAATCTCTCTACCTTTCTCTCAATTTTGCTGTGAATCTAGAATTGCTCTTAAAAAAAAGTCTTATAATTTTTTTTTAATTAGTTGATTTAAGCCACTACATTTTGGAGTGATTCATTAGAAAGAAAAATTGTTTAGTAATTTGATAATTGTTACACTGAGTAAAGATATTTAGCTGGCCAGACCTAGCGTTGGCCTTAAAACTGTTTTCTTAATTTTACTTTTCTGTTTGGTTTTTGGGCAAAGCTTGGATCTGCTCTCAGGCACCTCATGCTCCGAAGAAGGAAAAACATTCACCTAATCACTTTCATACCTTCTGTTGCTGTTCAGTCCTAGAATTCCTCGGACGCTCACCTGTCTTCCACAGGTATATATGTTTCCTTATTGTTTTTCCTATTACAAAGTGAAGTGAAGTGAAGTCGCTCAGTTGTGTCCGACTCTTTTCGATCCCATGGACTGTAGCCTGGAGCCTGGTAGGCTACAGTCCATGGAATTCTCCAGCCAAGAATACTGGAGTGGGTTGCCATTTCCTTCTCCAGGGGATCTTCCCGACCCAGGGATCAAACCCAGGTCTCCTGCATTGCAGGCAGACACAGGGAACACATGGTTAATTACAGGGGCAACATGCACAGAAGCAAAACTGTGGCTGGAAAGTTTTAATTGATACAAATGGCCGGTGATCTTCAGATTAAATGGCTGTCATCCAGCCACTATACCGCACACGCAGGGGAGATTTCTCCCACAACTCTTCATGATCCCAACTGGTACCTAAAGTTCGGTCTATATTGTAGTAGCTGAGATGTATGGACACCATTCATTCATTCATCTGTTCATTAACATAGCTCCCATCCCCTGCTATTCGTCAGGCACCCTGCCAGGAGTGTGGGATACAGCAGAGAACATAGCTTGGTTGGTCCTGGCATCATGGAGCTGGTGTTCTATACGCAAAATGCTTTGACTGTTTACATTTCCTTGGTGAGGGTCAAGTCAAGAAAGTTCTACTAAGCACCTACTCTTTGACGCAATTCTTCACGACGCCAAATGATGCATTTTCTGGAAAATTTTTTACAGAATTTCCTGGGTGTTCTGTGTGTGTGTGTGAAAGAATAAAGAATATATTGTTTTGAGCTTTGGAGTGGCATCTACCACGTGACGCACTGCTCGGATGCCTAAGGCTAAACTTCACAATCGCTGCAACTGGTGAACTGTAAAAACCCACCCACATAAGTGAGGTCCTGGAGTGCTGACAGCTCAAAAGAAAGTCATCTCTTTTTTTTAAATTGAGCTATAACTGATATATAATATTATATTAGTTTCAGGTGTCTATGTGCGTACATTGCAAAATGATCAGCACAATAAGTTTAGTTAACATCCATCACCAGATACACAGTTTTTTTCCTTGTAATGAGAACTTCTAAGATCTGCTCTCTTAGCATCTTTCACACACAGAGTCATTAACTACAGTAACATTACAACCCCCGGGCTTATTCAGTCATCTTTGATTTGAATTATTTGGACGACTCTCTCTATTTCCCCTCATCATCATGACTGAAAGCTTGGGAGTGGGAATGGTATATAGACTGCTTTGTTCGTTCAGCAAAATAATTTTGAGCTATTGCTGCCTCAGGCACTGTTCTGAACGCTGGGGCCACCGCAGTGAAGAAAACTAGATAAAAACCCTGCCCTCATGGAGTGGACACTGCAAGCTGAAGAGACAGATTAACTGACACAGTAGGTAAAAAAGTAGATGCTCTCCGGGACTTCCCGGTGGTCCAGGGGTAAAGACTCCACACGGCCAGTACAGGGGCCAGACTTGATCCCAGATCAGGGAACTAAGACGCCACGCGCCCAGTGGTGCAACTGAATGAGAAAAACAGATAAAAACATGAAGACAGCAATAATTCATTTAAACTTTTTTTTTAAATTGGAGGATGATCGCGTTGCAGCGTTGCATTGGTTTCTGCCCTTCATCAGCGTGAGTCAGCCACAGGCACACACGTGCCACCCCCTCCGGAGCCCTTCCCAGCCCACCCCCTCCACCCTCTAGGTCTTCACAGAGCAGCGCGCTGAGCTCTCTGCTCCGAAGCAACTTTCTACTAGCTATCTATTTTACACAAGATCGCGTAGATAGCCAATGCTACTCTCTCAATTAAATTTTTTTAAAAAGAATAATACATATCGTTTGAGATCACAGTATTATATATGAGCATCCATATAGTATATTATGGGCTTCCCTGGTGGCTCAGCGGTAAAGACATCCACCTGCTATACAGGAAATTGGGGTTCGATCCCTGGCTCAGGAAGATCCCCTGGATAAGGGAATGGCTACCCACTCCAGTATCCTTGCCTGGGAAATCCCACGGACAGAGGAGCCTGGCGGGCTACAGTCAAATACAGCTTAGTGACTATACAGCAACATTCGGTCCACTGGTGACATTAGACGGCATTTACTGCACGACTGCCAAACACTCCCAGTAAGCCCTAGTCACCTTTTTTCATAGCGAAGCAAATAGGGACCACATTTCTGTCTTTGTTCA
>SJYQ01095510.1:0-22698 GCA_006410935.1 Redunca redunca
ACACAGACACAGCTGTGGATCTGGAAGCAGGCCTCACCCACAGCCCCCTCCCCACCAGTGCCCAATTTTGCCTGGGCCTTGCTAAGAGAGGCAGCCTGGGGGAGGGGGGCTGGAAGAGGCTGAGAATTCCTGAGTTCACCAGGCCACCAGGCGAGGTCCCTCGGGTTCCACAACCACATGTGGACGGTACCCCCATCCTATGCATTTGGAGGTGGGGTGGCAGGTCAGAGCTCTTAAGCAGACCCTAGGGCTCTCCCCAAATCCAGACCTGGAGGGCACCAAGGATGTGGGAGCACCAAGAAGAAGTTTGTCTTCCCAGGTTCAGTTATGCCTGCCAGGTTCCCAGATTCCCTCTCACCCCCACCACTCCTTTCAATTTTCCTTATCACCGATGGGGAGCCCGAAGGACTGGAGGCCACTGGGAGTCCCTGTTGGGAGATGGGAGGACTCCAGCTTTAGCTAGCAGCTGTGCATTCACTGTGGTTCTTAGAGCTCTCTTCTGACCCCAAAAGACGGCACTGGGCAGAGGAGAGCCCCCTCAGGGGGAGGAGCACCCTGACTACATCACCTCAGACCTGGACAGCTGGGATCACAATCAAGCTAGCACCACCGTGGGCAGGACAGACAGACAGAAAGACAGGTTAGACTGATCCCCTCCCCTGGCCCTGCACCTCCCTTTTAGTGATTTAAATTCCCTCCGGTTCAATCCACACCGTCAAGTTCGGATTATATTTAAAACAGGCTTTCTCCCCGTCCCCCGGCGGGTCATTCCCGCAGCCGCAGGCAGAGCGCCCGCTCCCGGCTCGTCAGCACCCGCCTGCGCGGAGGAGGCCCTGCGTGCTCCATTTGCTTTCGTTTTCCTTCTTCCCCTGAAATGGGCTCAGTTCACCTCTCCGCTGCCCTCTCCTCCTCCCCGCCCCCTCCTCGGTTCCCCACTCCTTTCCCCCCTTTTCTCTCCTGATCCCTCTTTGTTGGGAAAAACACACCCCCACACACAACTCCTCCTAGCTCAGGCCTGCGCTGGAAGCAGAAACTGAATTCTCCTGGCCCGCCGCGAGGAGACCAGCGTCTTGCCCCCACCCCAGGTGGGTATCCGGGATCCCTACACACCAGGAGTCCAGCGGCTAAGCCCAGCAGGAGTGAAACCCCCAGGGCCTGTGAACGTGGCCCTCTCAACGCCACGGCCTGCATTCCCTCCGGCCCCCTGCCCTGCGCCCCGCAGCAAACGGGGCTATTTCCGCTCCCCCAACCCGATCTGGTTTCCCAGCCTGGGGAGTGGCTGGAGGGGGAGCGGCCCCAGAGCTAGGGGTGCTCTCCGCCTGGAGCCCCCCGTAGTCCTGGGCGTCTGGTTACCTGATCTTTGTGTGATGTATGTGTCGCAAGGAAATTTGCAGTGACTTTGGAGCTCAGACTGAGGAAGCGGAGGTGGCGAAAGGAGAGACAATACGGGTCCGAAGTACAATTAAGGAGCCAGAGCCGCTAGTCTCTTCCCCCGCCCTCCCTGCCAGACTAGGAGCTGTCTGGCCTCAAACCTCAGGGCAACCCGCGAACCTGGAGCCGGAAACTCAGCCCATGGCGGAGGGAACCAGAGGTTCTGGCGTCCAGAAAGCAGGAGGAAAGCGCCCTCCAACTTGGGGGCCCAGCCACCAGCCCCACTGAGTCGCCGAGAATCCAATGAATGAAAGTGCACATTCCGACGAATTTTTCCCGATTTTTTTCAGCCTTTGGCTGGACAGCCTAGGGTTTAGGACGTCTCAGATGGACAGACAGACAGACAGGCAAACCGCATCTCCGGAGGCAGACAGACTCACAACATGAGTGTGAGTCTGAAATTAAATACAGGTTCAACATTCCCCAGGCCTCTCTGTCAGGCCGGGCGGGCGCCGATCTCCCTACCTTCTCTCCCCTCCAGGGCGTCCGGCAGAGACCCAGAAGACTCGGTCCCTCTGGCTTGGTCCAGTCCCGCCTCGGGAAGCGCCTTCGTTACCTGCTCCTCGGCTCCCCACGGCCACAGATGCAGGGTAGCCGCCTCCACCGGGGGAGGGAAGCCCCGGCCACCGCAGCCGCCGCTGCCCGCCCTCCTTCCCTCCCTCCCTCTTCCTCGCCCTCCCTCCCTCTCTCCCTCCCTCGCGCGCCGCCGCTCGCGGGGCCCTCCCGCGGGCAACCTGTTCTGGACCAAATCCAGGTATCTCCGAAAGAGACAAAAAGAAAAGACCTCTGATGTAGAAAAGAAAGAAAGACCCTGAACTGCATTTATTTTTCACGCTCTGACCATTGGTCGGCCTCAGTTCAGGCGTCCTGGGCCTGGCCCTGCGGCTGCAGAGGTGTGCAGGCCTGCTGCCTCGCCCACGCCGGCCGCCGAGCCCCGCGCGCTGCGCGCTCCACACTCTGGGCCGCCGCCCCCCGGCAGCCCAAACACCAAGCAGACCTCAAGGTCCTTCCTACAGACTCAACATCCGGTTGCCCGCCTCGCCGCTGGCCTCTCCGCCTGGGAGCCGGCTCCGCTCCATCTGCGGCCAAAGTCCTCACACAATCCACCTTGTCCGTGTTCTCGGGCCCGGCCCGGACACCCTTCCGAGGCAAGGCGCCCGCTGACCACCCTCGGGCCGCGGCCCTGCCCGGGGCTGCACACCTCCTCCCCTGCACGGGACCCACACAAAGCCCAGTGTCCCGACGCCCCCACCCGCAGCCCCCTCTCCCCGGCCCCGCTGCCCTTCACCTGTTCTCTAGAAGGGCCGCATCTCCCAACCAGCCGAGGCAGGGCGGTGGGCCGAGCCGGAGGGTGCCCGGGAGCCGAGGTCCCAGGGAGGCCACAGATGATCCGCCGCCTAAGCCGGAGCCCCCCGCAGCCGGCGAGAGATCTCAGAGACCAAGGCTCTCCTTGGCGAGCTCTTGCCTCTTCCTCCTTCTCCCGCAAGTCTTAAACACTTACAGCCGAGAGTTCAGCTCTATAAATCCTGCTCCTCTTTCCCATATCATAATTAAAAAAAACCAGTAGGGGAGGTTTTAACTTTTATTGCGATTTCTGGAGTTGGGCTGCAGAGCATATATTAAGTTTACGCTTATGCGCTCTCGGCGGGGAGGGTCCTTTAAGAAATAAAAATCCATCTTAATATCCACAGACGAGAGAGATAATTTTTTCCCTCCTCTTCACGCTGTTTCTTTTGAAGACTCCCCTCCAGCGAAGCGAATAAATAATCACCATCGCCTTAGCCATGATCCACGGCCCCAGGGCCCCGCGGTGGACCCTGGCCACCAGACTGGCCCTCACCTTGGCCCTGTGAGAATGCACCCCACTCCCCAGGATATTGGGGGGGGGACACCCAGACCCATGGCTCTGTGGCCACCCCGCTATAAGCCCACCAGCTCTGAAATGGAAATTGGGGCTGAGAGACCCAAAGCGCAGAAGTCGTTCATTGGTAAATTTCGGCCCATCAGGGACACTGTCTCAAAGCCAGGCACTCCTGAGCACCCCGCCCCTGCCTGGGACTCCCTTCACTCCAGCTGGCCCCCGGCTTCTGACAGCCTGAAAACTCAAGAGACTGCCAAGGGCTCCCAAACCGGGGAAGCCCTTGCCTGCCTCGCACCAGCTGGCCTTCCTCTCTGAAAACTTCCCCATTTCCCTGGGAGCCATAGGGCGATTTGAGCAAGCACTTCCAAGGGAAGAGATTTTTTTTTTCCCTTACAAAGAGCTGGGGGACAGACAGAAAGACAGACTGACAATTTCAGCTGGGGAGAAGGGAGGCTCTATTACTATTCTCTCCTCTAATCTCCATGGGATCTCTTTGTATAAGAGAGAGAGAAAAACATATGAGTATGCACAAAAATATATACAGGGGATCTGGGAGAGCCTGGAGGAGGCAGAGATATAGAAACAGAGACCCACACGCATGCAAGGTTCAATATATCCCCCAGCAGACAACTGCGTGAATAAACTTCATGGATATACTGTGTTACAGGGATATGACTTTGTTTCCCTGTCTGAAAGTTTCTAATGTTTTAATAATCATAATAATTCCAAAGTAAGAGAACCAAGAACCTGTCCTTTGCCTTTTGACTTTCTCTTTCCCAGTCTGAGAGCAGGGGTGTACCTCTCCATTTTCCGTGACCCTCCCCATTTTTCTCTGCAGGCAGAGAAACCTGTTTGGAGAGCCCTCTCTCTAGCAACCAGGACCAGAACTGAGGAGCCAGAGGGAGCAAGGAGGGGAAGAAGCTTTGCAAAGTTGCACATTGCTCAATGCCCCTTTACTCCAGGTCCTCCCTTCCTCCCCCTGGCATCAGCCAACAACCTCTCCAACAATATGATAATGGTGGGCGCTGGCAGCCTCCGTTCACCCAGACCTTTCCACACAGTGCAAAGACAAGCAGCTGCCTGACAGGCACAGACATAACAGACCAAGGCCTACAGGCAACAGACAGCTAGAAAGAGACCAGAGCCAGATTCTTGTCCTGATGTTTCCCAGTAGGGTGTGTGTGGGGGGTTTCTACTTGGACTTGATGACTTTCTTCTAGCCTACTCACACCCTAAATATGCCCTTCTCCTGGGGATGGGGCTATACAAGAGGAAGAGGAGATGGCTGAGCTGGCGCTCAGAGTTCCCCAGCTCCTGGGACCCCCCCCACACCCCACTTTTCTAAGAAGCTCCAGCCCCAGTCGACTGGAGGCAGATTTTTTTTTTCCTTGGGGGTGGCAAGTGGGAAAAGCTAACCCTTCAAAGGCGCCTTTCTATTTCTGTGGGCTTCTCTCTTCTAATCATCCTGCCCCACCCTGCTACCCAGCTGAGCTGGCCCGCCAGGCCACTTCTTACTCAAATTCCTGAATTTCCTTGGAATTGGTTAGACCTCCTTTGTCTGTCTCCATCAGCTGGGCCCAGGAAACAATAGCTGCAGGAAAAACTCCTCTTCCTCAAGCACGGGGATTGGGACAGGCTGAGTGGACGGGATAAACTGGGGTTCTCCAGACTTGTCGTGTGGCCCCACTCACAGCTTGCCCTCCTTAGTCTGTACCCATTTTGCCCTGTCTAGGAGGGGGCCTGGGGAGCAGTCCCAGTGGGGAGGGTAGGAGTGGGATAGGTGGGTTGGGGCCCTCGACGATAACCGACTGATGTAACTCAGGCAGTTTCTTGTTGCCGAGTTCAAAACTCAATCCCAACAACATGAAACTACCTAAGCCACAGATCAGCTGAGCAAGCAGGGCGGGAGATTCAGCTTTGCATCTATCGGGAGGAGAAGGGAAGGGGGTTGGGGAAGGAAGAAATTCAGCCCCGTCCCCCTTTCCGCCCCCACAACCTCCCTAAGGACTAGAGGGTAGACTTTGGGTGGCTGGGTGGGCAGGGGGTCTGACTGCCTCATCAGCTTCTGGTCTAAGCAATTGCTCAGGGAGACTCTGGTGAATGGGACCTCAAGCCGCCAAACCCCCGCCCCGCCCCTAGCACCGCAGTGGGGCTATCCCCTGCCTCTGGCCCTGGCCCTGGGGGAGGCTGGAGTGTCCTTCCAGTCTCGGGCTGGGTCCCCTGTCTTGCCCTTCTGGCTCTCCTGTGCTCTCCTCCTAGGTTTCCTCTGATCCTCTCCGTCTCTCAGCTGAACTCTGGCTTCCCTTCGTCCGTGTGTGGCCGAACCACTCCAAAGCCTCTTCCAATCAGGCCACTTGCCTGGCAAAACCCCATAGCCAGAGCGAGTGGGGACTGAGAACCTGGCTAAGGCTCACATCTAAACCAGCAGAAAGCAGGAAAACCTAAGCTTCAAGCTCCAACCCTCACCAGCCCATCCTCCTTCTGCCTCCCCCCAGCAGACGACCAGACTGAGCTATATTAAGACACATGTGTCGAGCTCCAGGCGACCCTGAGTGACCGAGTAAAGAAAGAAGCCAAAATCCACCAATTTACCCCTTTCACTGCCGAACCCCAAGGCAATGGGTCAGGGAAGGGGAGCTTGTGGCCACTGCCCTCCGCTTCGAGCCGCCACAGGGCAAGCCTGGGCTCCCAGCAAGCAAAGATGCCCAGAACACCTTCCACCCTGCTCTGCCCAACGCGCGCTGGGCACCTGGGGACACCGCTAGTCCCCACTCCGCCGCCAAGAGAAGAACAAGAAACCGCTTCTCTTACCTTGTCGCTGCCTCCTCCTCCTGCCACTGCCCGCGCTTCTGCTGCTGCTGTCGAGAAGGGGGGGGGGGCGCTCAGCTCCTCATCCCCCTCCGGCGGTTAAGTTTATTCCTCTCCTTGGATAGGTGGGGGGCTCTTGGGGTTCCCCCCAGCAGCGGTGGGGTGCGCCTGGCCCAGCACCCCAGGCAATGGGATCCGTCTGCTCCTCAAGATTGCAGTTTGCTTTCTGCCTCTTTCCCTCCTCCAGTCACCTTTAAATGCATCTTTTACTGCAGCACCACATTATATTTGCAGATCATAAAATCCACCTCTCGCGCGCACCAAGACCGTCCTGACATTACTGTTTTATGACCTTGACTTATTGTGGTCACCTGGATAATATTTAAATCAACGTTATGGTCTCTCACTTACATTAAACCCGCCAAGAGACGTTCTAGAAAGGCTCTAGGAGATGAGTCGAACACAAAACACACACATCCACACACTCAGCCTCTTTGGGGGGAGGGTGTCGCTAAAAAAAAAAAAAAAAAAAACACTAAAAAACAAAAATACCACCCATTTGAGGATTACGATTCTGGAAATTTATTAGGATTTTTTTTTCTCCATTAAGGAAGCTACATGCAAAAGATACAACATACAGAATATCTTTAAATAACACAACTCCCAGACAGGGACAGGGTAATATTTGGGGGAGGGGCATTCTGTCTTTGCTTCTCTATGTTCTATTTTTAATTTAAAAATTGTTTTTTGTTCCTCTGAATGGAATTTCTGAGATGGCAGTGGATGGAGGATGTAGAGGTGCTGGGAGGATGGGAGAAAAGCAGAAAGCAGTACAAATACGAGACTTCAAGCAGATTCTCAGAGCGACTGGGAGGTAAAGACACAGAGAGGGTTTGGCAGAGGCGCTGGACGCTACAACAAACACACAAACACTAGCTGAACTTTCCAAAACGTCTATTATTCTAAGGAGGAAACGCAGCAAGGAAGAAGCGATTCTGATTCTGACTGTGCTCTGCGAGATTACAGACCTTTTCTGGTTGATTTTTCCCCCCCATAATCGGGTGGATTCGACCTTAACTTTGCCTGGAGAACAGGATGCTATGTGTGAGTGCGTGCATGAGTGAGGGGTTGACACACACACCAGCCACACTCCCACCCTTATCTATGTGGGCACACCACACCCCACACCCCAGCACCCCATTTCTCATGCTTTAGGTGGACGCATCTTCGGAGCACGAACCATAGGTCCCTTGGAAGGAGAGTCTGAGGTCTTTGCCTTTTTTGCAGGCGTGTTGCATTTATACTCAGGGAGGAAAAAAAAAATATACCACCAGGCACAAAGGGAGGAGGGGCGGGGAAAGGAAGGTAGAGGGGAGAGAAGGGAGGGGGAGGGGTGGCCCCCGAGCTCAGGTGAAATTAAAATTGGAGGTCAGTTCCCGGATCCGATTCTCTCGGTTCATTTTCTTGAGTTTCATTCTGCGATTTTGAAACCAGATTTTGACTTGTCTGTCTGTAAGGTTAATGGTCTTGCTAATCTCCAGGCGGCGCTCTCGCGTCAAATACATATTGAACAGAAATTCTTTCTCCAATTCCAGCGTCTGGTGTTTAGTATAGGGGCACCTCTTCTTCCTTCCGCTCTTTGCTGTCAGCCAATTTCCTGTGGTGTTTTCTGCCTTTATCTCCTCTGTTAAAAATAACATTATTTACATAAGTATCCCTGGAAGAGGCAAACCCTCGCAGCACTGCAGCCTCAGCCAGCTTGCTGTGGGGGCGGCTGACGGAGCCCAGGGGAGCTGCTCTCACCCCACAGGCCTGGCTGGTGGGGTTCTCTTGGGTTCAGGGCTTTTAGAATTTCTCTGGGGTCTAAACTTACAGGGAAGAAAGACAGAAGGTATTTGCCTCCAACGTGTCTATTAAATTTAAATCACCCCAGTCCACCTTGACTTAGCAGGTTCTGAGTACTCCCGCTCTCTCTCAGCTTGCTGACCCTGGTGGGCTCTCTAAGCCCCACCAGACCCTCCCTCCTCTCAGTTCCCTTCCAGCTCTGGGGGAAAAAAAAAAAACCCAACCAGAAGGAAAGGTGTTTTCCAGGCCTCAGACTGGGTAACAGAGGCCACCCCACTGCCCTGAGCAATTCCCAGAGAGCTTTGGCCCCTTTCAACTCAGGGCAGGGAGGTTGCCCCAGTCTCTGCAGCCAGAGGCCATTGCAGCCATCTCTGCATCCAGAGTCAGACCCCCAGCCCTGACTCCCACCCCAAGTGCCACAGAGCGACTCTGCCCCCACTGGATCTCCCATCGCCAGCCTTTCCTCATCTGGCTGTTTTCCCCAGGAGTACCTGAGGCAGGGAGCTTGTGCAGGCAGCAGAGGTCAGGGGCAACAGCTCTGGGGCATGCTGAGGGGTCCTCAGGCAACTGCCCTGGCCAGAGACCTAAGGTCAAGGGAGAGAGATCCTGAGGAAATGCAGCCTCCTGAAAATCTCCTGCCTCGTCTATGCAGATATGCATGTGTGCATGTACATGTGCATTTCTGCAGCGACACACATTCCTCCCCATATGCACACACAGGGATATGCACATGTGTGTCTATTTATATAAGGAGATATTCTAAATATACTGTGTATTTCCCTTTCCCTCATGGATAGCTTCTCCCCCTGGCAAACATTCTCTCTGAAATGAACCTCATGCAGCAGAAGGGACCTTGGCTATCTTTTCCAGGGAGAAAACCCAGAGTCCAGAGACCTGAGAGGGACACCAAGCAAAGGACTCTGCTGAAGGCTCTGTGCTCTATCCCCCTCTATGCCCAATGAAACTTCCAGGTTCCTGGATCTTATCTTGATGGGGAGTGGGGTGGGGGCCCTAGGGGAACCAGGAGGCACCAGAAAAATGCAAACTTGAGGCTCTAGTTTAAAACACTTGAATGTCCTTAATTTTGCTCCCACCTCTGCACTTGCAGCCTCCTGCCAAATTTTTCAAAGGCTCTCCACATATAACTCTGTGCTATTGATTTTTTAAAATTGGGGTTTAGGGGAAGGGGAAAAATTACAAGTGGGGAAGTCTGGCCCAAAGCGGGCTTGCCTCTGGCCTGGTGGAGGTACCAAAATGGGGGGATGGAGGCAAGAAGGGCACAGGCAGAAGGGAGAGAGGAATTAGCTGGGGCTGGAGGGTTTAGATGGTGTGGGGAATGGCAGGAGAGAAAGGAGAGTCTATCGGGCATGGGGGCAATTTGAGCTAGGAGGTGGGCTTGTTAACCTTGACTTTGCTTTTGGTGGGGCTAGAATGCAGCTTTTCCTACCCTAAATCTGCACCCCAACCAAGCCCACGGTGTGGGGAGATGGTATAAAATTAAACTTCTGTGCTGCACACGTGCCACCACCAAGGCTTCGTGGGTGTGTGTGCCTCTTTCCTCCTCACCTTCAGGAACACACCCGTGCCCATCTTCTAGCCAGGGTCTCCATGGGCTGATTTGCCAGGGCCCACCTTTGATTTGCAGAAGAGACCCAAGAGGGCGAGGCTCTGCCCTCACCCTCTGAAAGAGTGTGTGTGCATGTATGAGAGGGCATGCGTGAGTGTGTGTGTGACACAGGTCGCCGCCAGGCATGCGTGTGCACCGCATCCATATACAAAGCGCCACAAGACCCAGGCCGCCCTCAGTCTGCTCAGTTCTCACTATTTCATCTGCCTCTGCACCCAAAGAGCCCTTCTTACACACAGCCTCCAGCAGTCAGTGCCATGGGGAGCAGTTTATCCGCACCCACCTCGTCTGCCAGTTGGGCCTTTTCTGATGCTTTTTGCTCCAACTTTTCATGGAAAACCCCCTCAGCCTCCCTCCACTGCTCCCTTTTCCTTTACATTTTCTCCAGGTGTCAGAGAAGGGTCCTGAAGGCCCCCAGCTCCTTCAGCAGAAATGAATCTTGAACTCTGAGCTTGAACTCTGCCTAGGCTTTCCCTCACCAACCAAAATCACAATGAAATCCAACTAAAGCCACACTCCCTTGCAGGAGAAAACCGCTTACTATGCACACAAATTTCCCAACCACTCATTTGTAGGCTGCTTTTGGAAACCAATGGGAAAACTACATTTTTAAAAATGCAACTAGAAAAAAAGGAAAAGAAAAAAATTTTCAAAGGGAAGACAAAAAACTTAACAACATTCCAAATGCCCCGTTCCAACGCCATAGGCGGCCTAGGCGTCTGGGGGAGGGAGGGACGCAGCGGGCAGCCCTTCACCTCCACCTCTTCCGGCCCCAGCCCTGCCGCCTGAGGCCCCCGGCCGAGCCAAAAACCGCAGGAGCCCAAACCACACGCAGGAATCAGACCCACAACCAACAAATCGCAGGAAACATTTTCAACTGGGAAAACGCAGTAAAGCGAAATCCCCCTTCTCCCAAGCTTCCCTTAGTCTCTGGCCCAAGATCGCCATTTTAAGCTTTTTTGCAAGCTTCTGACCTGAGTGGGGGGACACCAGCCCCCCAGGACAACAACGTAGAGCAAGCAAACCAAAGGCAGCACACACCCAGGCGCGGTCACCCGCCTTGGGCAGCACAAGGCGCCCGCAGGCTGCCCGCGGTGTGCACCACCCCGGTCTCGGCGCCCACCACCGCTGCCGGCCTTGCACCTCCACTTCGCCGCTTACCTTCCCCAGCCAAGTGACGCGCCACCAGCCTGGAGCTCAGCAGACACGAGTCGCAAGCTGGGGTCGCATTCCCAAGACCGTCCAGGGCCTCCTCGGCCCAACCCTCTCCCTGCCCTCGCCCGGGGCCACGAAGACCCAGTGCCCGAGCGTCCCAGCCGGACCACGGCCCAGGCGGCCTTACCTTTTGCTTCGTTATCGGAGGTGTCTGGACTGGAGTCGGCGGTTTTGGCCCGATCCTTTTCGCTCTCCAAGGGGCTGCCTTTGGGGCCTGCCAGGTTCTGCTCGGTCTTGATCTCATTGGGACTGGGGGTCTGACTGTCGGACTTGGGTGTCTCAGGGAAACTCACTTTACCCCCGAGCTGGGGAGACTCCAGATGTTCGGCGCGCGGGTTGAGACTAGCCCGCTGCTCGAAAGGGGCTTCGAAGTCGTTGGCCCCGGCACAGTGGGGCGGCTTGTCCAGCGCGGAGTAGCTCGGGCTGGCGCGATAGTAGCTGGGCACGGGCACCTCGTGCTCCCCGAGGCAGGACTCCTGCAGAGGGTGGGAGTAGAGAGCTGCCTCGGGGCCACTTTTCGCCCGCTTCTCTGCGCTGTACATGCAGCAGACATTCTCCTCCTTGACACTAGGTGGGTAGGAGCAGGAGGACAGCGGCCTGCCAACAGGTTGTTCCAGGCGGTAGGCGGCTTTGGGGTCGCCCCAGGAGTCCAGCTGCGAGAGGTAGGACGGGTAGGTGTTGAGGGCGAGGTTGGGGCTGCTGCCCTCGTCCCTCTTGGAGAGCGAGGGCGCGAGCCCGCAGCCCCTCATCACCCCGCAGTTGAAGTCACTCCCAGATTGCATATACATGCCTGCGCTCCGGCTATAGCGCTCTCCTCCGCCCGGCGCAGCCAAGGGCTCCGCGTACGAGTTCGGAGTTACATTGCGAGGGCATGTCATTTTCAGAGAGAGGGGTTTTTAAGGAGCAATACTACAGCGGAGGAGCTGACATCTTTTTTTTTTCCCCATCCGGGAGGGGGGGCGGTTGAAGGGGCGGGAGGGAAAAGAAGGGGAGGGGGGGAAATATCAGCTCCATAATTATCCGCGCATTCGAGCCTCACCATGTGACGGCTAGACCAATGGGATTTGAAAATGGCCTTGATGATTCAGACGGCCGTGACGTCAGCGGGGTCAAGTTGTCGGCAGGCGGAGTGCGCAGCGTGGAGTAACAGCGCCACCTAGCAGCCGCCTCGGGGTAGGGGCGCCGGAGCCCTTCCCCGCGAACAAAGGAAGGGCCCCCGGGGCGACGGGGACAGGAGGGAGGTAGAGGGGGGTGCGGGGGTTCTAGGGAGAATGGGGTTTGCTTACCCGGGAACCAGCCTGTAACTCCTGGGGAGAGGGGGGCGGGAGAAGGTGGGGGGAAATGCGGGAGAGAGGGAGAGAGCGAGGCAACTCAGGGCTCAAAACAGTCAAATTCAAATTAAAAGGTCAAGACACGATTCAGGTACTTCTTCCCCTCTCCTCACCTCCTCTTTTCCTCGCCTTGGCCCCCGCCCCCACTTCTTCCCTTGGGATGGGAGTGGGGTGAGGTTTGGGGGAGGGCTCCTGTGGGCAGAAAAAGGGAGAGAAAAAGTTAAGGACTCCTGAACAGAACTAAAGTTTCTCCTCTCCTGCGTCCTCTTTCGTCGAGCTCCTTCCTTGGGGCTTGGGAGTTCAGCTCGGGACCGCCTGTCACGGAAGTTGGTTGAGTCGCCAGTTCCCTGCGGGGATTGACGGGGAGTCCCCAGTGTCCGGGCCAGGCCAGGGAGGGGTCAAGACGGCTTTAGGGCTGCGTGGGCGAGGGAGGTTCCGAAGGGGTTTAGGGGTCGCGGGAGGAAGAAGCCGGCAACCCAAAGCGCCGGCTCCCCGACCAGGGAGTGCGGCCTGGGCCTGGCTGGGTGGGCAGCTCCGGGGTTATCAACTCAGGGGCTGCAAGGCTTTGGCCTTGGAGCTGGTTCGGCTGTTTTGCCCCGAGCCCTAGCGGCCCTCGCTTTCCAGTTGACCTTGCCCCCCATGAAAACAGGGAATATTCCTAGAGATAAAGAGAGAACCCTCGGGGCCGCCTCGAGCGGCTTGGGGGGAGTCACGTATCAACCGGGAAGCGGGACAACAGAGGCGACGAAACCCGACCTAGAGAAGTATCCTTTACGGAGCCAAGGAGCTGGGGGCATTTTTGAATGGAGCAGAACGAGACTATTTTTGTAATTGTTATTTTATTTTTTTATTTTTATTTTTTGTAATAAGGGGAAGCGAGAAATAAGAGACAAGGTATGTTTCAAATAGTTCTTTCCGTTTCTTCATCGCCTTTCTCCCAAAGCGAACTAAACTCTCTACCCCTTCCTCAGGAAACGGAATCTGGAGAATATTTTGTCTTTCCGGTGGCCCCACATTTCCCCCGGTGCCGAGCCTCGGGTTTCGATTTTCCAAAGGACTGGAGCCGGGCCGGGAAAGGGACCTGAGCCCCCGGCGCCCTGGCGTGGAGTGAGGAGACTGGATAGCTTCTAGGGAGGCCCAAGCCGGCGGCGGCTGCTAGAAGACGACTTCAGAAAGAAATCCTCGATTTCTTGCATCCAGAGAGCGAGAGAGAAGGCTCAGGGGTTCCTGAACCCCAGGAAAAACTGGAAGAAAATGTTTGTAATGTGTGACTTGCTGGCCCGGTCAGCCAAGGGAGATTTGAAATGCTTTCGTGTTTTCATTTGCAGGGGTCGCAGTGGGCTCTGCACAGGGGGTTGGCCCGGGCAAGGTTAGCCTGTTTAGGCCCCAGATGAGACTTGGCCGGCCGGGGCGGCAGTCAGTCCAGGGAGCCATTTGTCCCACCGCCCGTCCCGCGGGAAACGCGGAGACTTTACGGCCACTGTGTTTGTATTATCTGCATAAGTCTTTCCCCACCAGTTTGATCGAAACTGCTCGCTTTTACGAGGACCCAACGAAAATTCCCCGTCATATTTATCAGCCGAGGATAAAAATTTAGTATGGGAACTGATATTTCCTCATTTATGGGGCGATGAAATTAAAGACCAAAGCAATTGAGAATTATATGGCTTTGGGGGGTTCCCTCCCCCCTCTTTCACGTCTCCTTTATTTTCCTGCCTGGTGTGCCTGTCCCTGGAGTTTGACGTCCCAGTCCCTTCCCCTTGCTCCCCATTTTGGGGTCTGCTGGGCCCTGTCCCCCACACCCAGGGGCCCTTGACCACCTCAGGCTTTTCTTGGTCTTTCTCTCAGTGTTGGAAGCTGGGGGCCGGGACATCATTCCCTGAGCCTCTCTGCCCAGGCCGGGCTGGTATCCGCTGGGGTTGTGGAAGGTTTCCAAGAGCCTTGAAGGGGAAGGGTGTGAGCCTAGCCCGGGAGGGGGCGAGGGAGGCGGCAGAATGAGGGGGACAAGCTCCAGATAACCTCTCAAAAACGTCCAACCCCACGGCTTAACCTGGGGAACCGGCTGGAGGGAAGCAGACTCACTGGGCCTCGAGACCTGTCTCCCAGACCAACCTGACCCTGGTCCCAAACCCACTCCTTACCTCAGCCCTGGGTGGGGACAGAGTCGCTTTCAGAATCCTCGGTATTATTCATGGAAATAATCCCCCCGGGGGGAGAAGGAACTTCCCGCCTCCACTCCCACCTCCTCACAAGAACGAATAGTGTTTAAAGTTGAAATAATTAGAAGTATGATAAACATGGCCCATTAATGAAAAAAGAAATCAAATTCATCAGCCTAAGTGGGACCCCCGGTGGGACAAATGTTTGCCTTTAATTACGCAGGATAAACGCAAACCCAGAGCTGTTAAACAAGTACCCGAAGCCACAGACTACTTGTTGGGTTATTGCAGACTTGGGTTTCTGCCCCAATGGAGGCGAAAAGAAGGAAGATGCATGGGTGAGAACAGGGAGAGGGGGCATTGTGTGGGTCCGGGTGTGGGTTCTAGCCCTGCCCCCTTGGGCTCTGTCGAGCAGAGGCCATTTCAGTCCGATAGTCCGGGCCTGGCGTTCAAAGGCACTCAGGCTGCCATGGCCACCCTGCCTGCCACCGCTGCCAGGCGCACATTAGCCCAGCCCCACGGGGCCTAGAGCCTCAGGCCTGCATCCCTAGGGAACTGGATTGGGGTCCAGGAGAAGTCTGTGTTGCTAAAATCACTGTTAAGCCATTTACCCAACTTTCCGGGAAAGTACCGAGTCTATGCCTGACTCCGGATTGCCCTCTTCTTGCCTCAGCTTGGGAATGCGAAAATTCAGGGGCTTCAGGCCACAGTGAGGGGGCTCAGGCTGCACCTATGTTTTGACAACCCCCCCACCCCCACCCGAGTGCCCTGGCCCCTTTCGCCCTTCTTCCCAGTACCCAGACCCTGGAAAGGGCACCAGGGATGGGAGCTGGGCCTCCTGCCGCCAGTGGGACTGTGACCAAGAGGTGGAGAGCGCTCCTCACAGATTCCAGGGTGGTCGGTGGGTTCTAGAGGACAGGCTGAGGGCTGGGGCGCTAGGGGTCCCCACGTGGAAACAACCAGGAAAAGGTAGTGCTCAATGAACAGAAAGGAACCTCGGCTGCTTTGCCCGCTCTAGCCTTCAAAACGCCCCAGAGGCACCCTGATTCCTCCAGGGAAAATTAGCGGAGTCTCCTCACCAGGTTAAGGAAGTCATCTAGGAAATTCCAAAGGCGAAGTGAAACAAAAATAAAATGTCTCTCCATTTAGGATCAAATAATAAAATAATTACACAGTGTGTGTGTGTTGAAATCTCTTCAAGCGAAATGGAAAACAAAATCACACCAGTGGTGAAAACTGCAGAGTTTTTTCCCCTCTTGTTTTGGAGGCCCAAATAAATCAATCTCTTCTCAAAACTTGAAGGAAAGATTTGCTTTCTTCCTTAACACCGACCGGGCTCTGCCCCGGCTGAACTGGGAGCAGAGAAATCTCAGGCAAAAGACAGAGTGCTTAGAAGCTCCCCAGCCCCCCCACCCCACCCCGCAAATGGATTTTCAAACAGGTACAAGAGGCAAGTGGGAGGCCGAGGACTCATGGAGGGGCCTCTGATCCACCCCTATCTCCTCGCCACGCCGGCAGCCCAGCCATCAGAGTCGCTCTCACATCTGGACATTGTACACGTTTGCACCCAGATGCTATGGAGGTTACTGCCTAGACACGTGTCTGACTAGGCGCTTAATTGTATGTACAGGGCCACACATAGTCACTTTTACCCAAAAATGTACTCCCTGCGATTCCCGCATCCCGAAGTCTGATAACCAGCACAACTGCTTTCTTGCCCCGCTGAAGCCAGCTAGTTATTTAACTTTGCCTCCTGAATTGAAACCAGACAGCAAACAACCAAGAGAAGCTTTAGGAGGAGGACGGATGGGAGGATGTCTGGGGAGGGGGAAGACTTGCTCCCCACTTTATGGGGTGCTCCCAAGTTACCCAGTAGGTCGGGTTTCCAGCCCGAGTCAGGTCTGCGGTCGGCCCGGCTTACTCCAGAGAGAATCTCGCTCCTCCCTTACCGGCTAAATTCCTTTTTGAAGATCTTTGTTTTCCATCTTCCTCTGCACCCCTTTCTTTCTTCCCCCATCTTCTTCCTTTCTCGTTATATTCGCTTCTTTCTCTTTTTCTCTGGAATCCATTTGTTTCCTTCTCTTTTTCCGATTCTTTCTCTTTTAAAATTAACTGTCGTCCTTATTTCTCTCTTCCTTCTTTATTATCAATTTATTCTTTACTCTTCTTTCCTCCTCAATGCTTTCCTTTCCTTTGACTTTCTCCCCCAGCTCTTCTTACTTTTCTCTGTTGCACCCGGTGCCCCGAGAAGGGGCGAGCACCAGGCTCCGTAGCATCCCTCCCCAGCCCCGCTGCTCAAGCTTGGAGTTGACCTTCCCCCGCCTCCAGCCTTAACTCGGCTCCTCACAAGGCGAAGTGTAGGGCTGTCAGCGGCTGGCAGCCAGGCCTCAGCAGTCGCCATTAGAGAGAAGGAAAAGCAGAGTCTGGGGCAAGTCCTGACCGACTCCGATGGCTCCCTGAAGTGCCCAGCTCCAGGGCTTAGGTACCCTCAAGTCCATCACCCCAAAGGAACCTCATCCGCCAGGCCTGTCTTTGGAAAAGTTGCTCCGTCTTTGTAGTGACTTCCAGACTTGAACATTAAAATAGCCCTTGTTTCAGTCAACTTGATGTCCTGAGGCTGGAATTAGGGGAAATGAAAGAGTGGGGTTCCGTCAGTCCCATGTCGGGGGCAGATCCAAGGAATCACGAGCAGGCTTAGCAGCCCAAGGCCACGTCTCCACACAAGCACCTTTGTTCTACACACTCCTGGACTGCAGCCCACTGGCTTTCCTCTTCTCTCGGTCCTACAATCGCTGCAATCTCTGGGCAGGCAGTTCTTGTCGTTCTGAATTCTGTCTTTCATCAAACCCTTTGTGGACTTTGCAGGAGGCAGGGATGTGGGTGTGTGTGTGCAGAGACTGCCAACTTGGAGGTCTGAGTCAAGGTTATGGGTCTCCACTTTGTGCAGTGGGTTGAGGGTGCGCAGGGTTTGTGTGTGTGTGTGTGTGTGTGTGAGAGAGAGAGAGAGAGAGAGAGAGAGAGGGAGAGAGAGATGCCTACAGGAGAACAAGAGGATGTGATGGAAAAGATCTGGTCCAGCTGACATCGTCCAAACTTTGGGGGTCTGTTAGTGTATGTCTCAACAGCAGAGTGGCTGAGACTTTCCCAGCAGCCCCCAAAGCTGGGTCTAAGGTGGGCCTCAGGAATGAGTAATCCCTACCTTTAAGCCTTGTTTTGCCTTAGAGATGCAGCTCCAGACATTCCACCCCCAACACACACACCCTGGACCCCAAAATCTCTCTCTCCCCACCCTCCCAGAGATCCTGAGAATTCATTCCATGGCAAGACCAAAACTTTAATTTTTTTTTTTAAAAAGGGAGGAGGAATCTTGTAAAACTTTTATGCCAAACAAAGTTATAAAAACTTCCCGGGCGTTGCCTTTTCCAAAGGTTTATATGAATAATAAAGAGTGCAGTCGCGTGCACACAGTTCTGGCGGGCTCTGAGCTGGGAGCCTTCAGCCAACAGCATTATCCAGCCCTGGGGCACCAGGAAACCCCAGGGGCTGCCCCCTTGAGGGAATATTTGCTCAGAAAGGAATTGCCCTGTAGATTCCGGAGAGGGGCGGGGAGAGGGAAGGGGTGTTGCCCTTGACTCCCTTGAAGTTCAAAGTTCTTTTCTGCTCTGGTGAGGAAAAACCCCCTCTTGCTTCAACCCACTCGAGAAATCAGCCTCGAGTAATTTCTCCTTCTCTGGTTGAGGACGGGTTCCGGGTGTCCCCAACTCCGTCCACCTTTCAGACACCTGGTCTGTAACCTTCTTGCTTGTCCAAAGCAGAGCTCCCCACCCGCCCCATCTGGGACGCCTAGAACCTGTGGGTTTTCTCTCAAAGGTGCTCGATGGGCTTTGTGAACCTTCTTTCAAGTCTCCCTTGCATCACCATCCCCCAGCAACCCCAGGTCTGAGCGACAAAGAAACCCAAATCCAAGACTGGCCCCAACCCACTTTTCTTTTCAAGTTCCCCAGGTTCCCCCTGCACCCCCAAAGCCCATAGTGGGAGGGGGAGGGGCCCAGAGAGCTCTCTCAGCCCACACCACTTAATACCCTTGTAAACTCCCACGTGCGCTATAAACTTGGATTTTTACAACCAACATTCCTCCTTAGCTCCAGGAAACTTTGAACTCGGCCTCGGGTTTATTTACTGGGGTGGGGGGAGGGGATTGGGGGTGCTGGGAGCTGAGAAAAGCAGGAGGAGAAGAGGGGGGAAATGCAGGCAAGGGGGTAATGGAATGGGAGTCTGGGGTGTGTTGGGGGAGCCGAAACTATCCACGGCGGGTTTGTTTACTATTTAGGGCGGAAGCGTTTTCTAACACAGGCCAGACTGGGTCGTTAAGGGCGAAATGAAACTGGGTTTAGAGGCGCGGGGGGGCGCTTTATGGCGGCGTCTAGACGAGGCTCTTTTGTTCCCAGGCAGCGCCGCGGCTGGAGGGGATTACCCGAAGAGGTTGAGCCCAGAGTGCCCCTGACCGGCAAGGGGGGTTGGACATCCCAGGGGCCCGGAGGTGGGTTTGTTTGGGGGACAGAGACCTCTTTTTTCCCCTAAGTTTTAGAGGGTCACCAAGGACTGGTAGGTTCCTGGGCTTGAATCCTAGAAGCTTTTGTTTTTCTTTCACTATGTCACTCTGCGCCTTCCTTCAGAAATCCTTCTAGAGCCGGGAACCTTTTCAGAGCTTCACAATACAGGGAAAGTGGTGGCTTTGGATTTTTAATATTTTCCTCCAAAATCAGAAGCCATTTGGAGATTAGTATTTTGCTTTATAAACAGGTTCCTTCTATAGAGTTATCGTTATCTCCTTCCTATTTTATTGGAAACACAGCCGGCAGGTCAATATTCCTTGTTATTACTGGTGGACAAACACCATACCTAGAGAAATCTCTCGTATTTCCGTGCATACGCATGAACACGTGCAAGCACACACACACAGAGGCTCCTCAGCTGCATTGCTGCTGACATTCACTAAACACAGAGTGGTTACACACCTTGGAGGATACAAGCTCTAGATGTGCATGTGGTCAATTTTACTCCATACTACAGGCAAAAACGTACACATAACATTCCTTTTCATGTGCACCCATAGGGATCCCAAATTAAATATTTGTGTGCAAGCACATGAAGGGATTGTGCGGCTGTGTATAAACCCCAGTTTGCCAATTTCATCTCAAGACCTACATTTACAAATTAGAGATTCAGATACCTCTGTCATCAAAAATGACAGAACCTAGATGCAATAGTCAGTCCATAGTCGTGGTGCTTTTTCTTTCATTCAACAGAATTGTTATTGACAAAAAAATTTTTTTTTCTTTGAATTACAGAACAGTTCCAAAGAAAAGGGAAAGATGAGAGAATTGCTTCCGAATCTCAGCCCCCAAAGAACGAATTTGGAACAGAGACCACCAGAGTGCCCTCACTGAACACACTGAAAGGACTATGGTTATCTTTATACAGAAGAAACATGCAGCAAATATAGATGGGTGTGGCGAGGGTCTCACAGGTTACCTCCTTTCCCAGAGCCCCACCCCAAGCCAACCCCTTACAAAACGAATCTCTGGGGCTTTCTACTCTGGGAAACCAACGTATAAACATCAAGGTGGCCAGCCCCAGCCTAGGGTCTTGTTGTGTCTGGAGGAACTGGCCATTTGTGCTTGAGGGGAAGGGGCCCAGCCCCACCTTCCCACCCTCAGGAACCGGCGCAGGGAAGAAAGGGACTGGGGGAGGGGGGGTGCTGGTTTTCCCCCCTCTCCTCTCCCTCCCTCAAAACTGTATAATAAAAATTCCAATACAGTCTTCTCATGGTGGGGGGCGGGGGGAGAAAAAAAGGAAAACTGAAAACTCTACCCTCGACCCTACACATTTAACTGAGACAGACGGAGACATCTGGCAGGAGGGCGGTGGAGCCAAGAAAATTCCTATAAATTTAAATTCGATGATGGTTACAATTAACTCCACAACAAACGTGTGCTTAAACAGAAAGCGTTTCTGGGCATTTGGATGAGGTTTGAGCAGCACGTGAGAAAGGACAGCTTTGAGACTCACTGTGGAAAGTCCTCAGCCTAAGAGCTGGAGGAAGCTACCGCCACACTCCTGCCCCTGCCCGTGGAAAGGAGGGAGCAGGCCCGCTAGCTCTGGCCTACTTCACCTTCACACGCTCTGCCCGCCTGCCTCCTCCTCCGCCTGGAGAGCACTGAGGGTTTTAAGAGGAGAGGGGCTAATAAAAGGATCAAATAAAATCATAATATTGAACAGAATGAAATATCTTTATTTGCCACCAAAAAAAAAAAAGTCACAGCAATCCCTCTGGGACAGGGAGTGAGCTGGATGGGGATTGCACACGTACACACACTCACGCACATGGAGATGGGTGATTCCAATCTCATTCCAGGCCAGTCCTCCCCACATCCCCTCAGGGTAGAAAGAAATGCTTGTGAAATTTATTTACAAAAAATTCAGGCCCCAGCATAGGGGAGGCGCCCGATCCCATCTCCCTATTGCCTCTTCCACCCTAATCTTTTAAATTTTTTGCTTAACATCAACAAAAAAGGAGGTAACAAATGCATAGACTATAGCTATAAATTCATGGAGTAGGGCGCGGCTAGGAAAAAGATTAGGAAACCTCAATGCACCACTTAAGACATTTCGAAAGAGGGTTCTACACCTTCAAGGGGAGAACAGCTAGGCTCGGGCGGGGCCTGGGCGTAGACGGAGGTAGGACATGAGTTTGCACACCTAACACCAGGTCAAAGGAACAGAAATTTCACAGCAAGACGGGGTCACATTTAGCTGCCCCCTACCAATGGAGCCAGGTGGGGTGGGGGTGGGAAGCCGGGGAAGTCTCCCCTCGCAGACCCGGTGTCCTAGCTGATCTTGTCACTTGGGCAAGGGAAGGCTTTTAGTTCAAGGATTGTTCAGTTCAGGCGCCCACGACTCTCGCCCCTCCCCCACCCAATCCGAGCAGCAAGACATGGTCGCGAGGTGTGTTTTCTTTTAAATAAAGAGCCTTGGCCTCGGCGCCAACGGTGTCCACTCGCCGTGGGTCAGACACTTTCCTTCACCCCCCATTCCAGGCCCTGTCCCTGTCCCACATGGAGTCAGACCAAGGTGAAGGAGGTTGTCCAGAAAGACGTGCGGGAAACGGCAGTGGGGGCCAGCCCTGGCCACAGTCCAGTTTTCCACCCGCGGAAAATAGGCGAGTTAGAAAATAAAAAATAAAAATAAAATAAAATAATTTCCCCCTTTTCCCCCTCCCCTCAAAAGGGCCCAGTCTGCGGTTACAGCAGAGGATTTCCCGAGAAATACTGCAGCCGGTCTCTGCTTAGTTTTTTTTCTTTCATCCTTCTGTTCTGAAACCAAATTTTCACTTGTCGGTCCGTCAGGTTCAGCATCCGAGACAGCTGCAGCCGCTTCTCTTTGTTGATATACACGTTGAAGAAAAACTCTCGCTCCAGTTCCCGGATCTGGAATTTCGAATAAGGGCAGCGCTTCTTGCGGGTGCGGGGGCCGTCTGGAGGGGAGGGGAGGGGGCAAGTGCGAGGAGAGGGGGAGAGAGACACGTGAGACCCGGGCGACCCCAGCCCCCCGGAGCGCCCGGCGGGCCCCTCAGCCGGCCCCACCGCCGGGCAGCCCTCCCGCCAGGCCGGCCGGCTCTCCTCCCGCGGGCGCGGCGCTGGGCCGAGCCGCGACCCCCTGCCTGGGCGGCAAGCGCGTCCCCCGTCCCGGGCCACCGCGGGGGCCTGCCCCCTCCCCTCCGGCGAGGGCCGTGGCTGTGGCGGGGTCTGCTGGAGATGCGCGCCAGCCGCGGCCAAGTGCGTCCCCAAGGCCCCCCGCCCGCTCAGCCGCGCTCCTCTGCCCTCCGGGTGGCTCTGAAAACCCACCCCCACTGCCCACCCCCAGAAATGTGGGGGGACCGCGGAGAACTGGCGCAAAGAAGTGCGATCCGGCGAGAGTCACTGGGAGGCGGGGAGGAAGCAAGAGAGCAGGCACCAGAGACACCCGAGAGCGGCTTCCGGGGGCCCTGGCGCCCCGGGACGCCCGGCGGGCCGTTCCTTCCCCGCGGCCCGGCCAGGCCGGCGCAGAGGCTGCGGGCCGCAGGGAGACGCCAAGCCCCAGGCCTGGAGCAGAGGGGAGCCCTGAGCCCGCCTCGCCCCCACCCCGTGTCGCCGCGGACCCTCGGTTGCTCCGGGCCCTGCTCAGGGACCCGCCAACACAGAGTTTGAACATTTCAAAAAATAGTTTTGTTTTGTTTTTTTTTTAAAGAAGCAGAGCGGCCCTGGCTGGACTCCCCGGGCTCCAGCTCTGCTCCATTGCCTCTTTCCTCCACCACTCCCCCTCTCGGAGTTTCTCCCTGTCTTTCCCTTGCCCTCCCCCTTCTCCCCCTCCACCCCTCCC
>SJYQ01095510.1:23333-57089 GCA_006410935.1 Redunca redunca
TTTTTTTCCCCAGGATTGGGAGAAGGAGGAGGGTTCTCACGTTTGGGGGGGGGGGTCTTGCCTTCTCCCTGTGATCAGCCCAAGACAGAGGTGGGGATGAGGACCTCTTTCTCCGCTGCCTGATTCCTCCAGAGACCTGAATCTTTCCCCCCCAACTCTCAGAGACTCTTACTCCACCAACCCGAAGAGAGTCAGTGCCTGTTTACAAGAGTTTGAAGAAGTCGATTCTTTTCCTAGCCAGGGCTGGGTATCCAGACTCACTTTCCCCTCTGGAGGGACTCCCTGGAAGGGTATCTGAAGTTTCCCAAAGGTGAGGCGGCCCAGCAACCAGCCAGTGTCCCAACTTTGTCTGGCTTGCTGTGCTGCCGCCGGCTAGGGACTCAGATTAGTCATAAACAGTGGTAAGCAGTGAGCCAGCCGCCTAGCCGGTGCCTGGCGAAGTCTGGGAAAAACCTTCTCTAATGTTGTGTTAAATATTTAGTACGAGAAAGTGGCCCTGGGTGAATATTTCATGCCTGCCTTTATTGTCAATCAATGAACAGAAAGGTGCATCTACAGTGGCTTTTAAAATTTCAACCTCCAAGAAAAAGGTTGCAGTGAGAGTCTTGGGCATCTTCTCTGTTGGGGCCCCTTTGGACTGGGTGCTCAGTGTCAGCTTCTGTGCAGTAAAGAAGCCCAGTGTTGGGTCTAGGTAGGATATGATGGGGGATCTGGGTTTGGGGGTGATATCCTTGAATGATTTGGGTGGACAGTATAGATCTCTGGGACAGAACAGCAGGGCAGTGGAAGCGAACTAAGGACCCTGGCGGGCTGCGCAGGGCCAGGGGCCACTACCTAGTGGAAACCCCCAGCCCCACTCCCCCCTCCCCAGGGGTTGCAGCCAGACCTCAGTGGGTGCCTCTTTGCTGTTTCTCAGCCCTGCCCTGCCCTCCTCCACATCTACCAGCCTCCTAGATGGCTGTGACCCAAGGGGTGGGCTCAGTGGTTCTGCCCTCCCTTGCCTGCCTCCCTTCCCTCAGGGCACCACGGGACACATCTGGATAGTTGAAAATCGGTTTATTGATGGGTTCTGGACTGGGTACCAGAGCAACCGCCCACGAGCAGAAACCAACCATGCATCTAAAGAAGAGCCAGCAGAGTGTGATCTATTCTGTTCGGGTCCGAGGGTCAGAGGAGGGAGGAACTGAAGCCCCCACGGACTTAGTCCATGCACTCTTAGGAAAAGCCAGAAATGGCCCAAACCCTCTTTTAACCCCTAACTCATGGTTAAACTTGGTTTCCACTTTTAAAATATTATTTGTATTTGATTTTTCTTAGTGAGGTACAGAGGCCCCAATACCAGACAGGAAAGATACCAAAAAAAAAAAAAAAAAAGATACTTTGACTCTAAATACAACCCCCGCAAAATCATTCTTTCCCAACCCTCCTGCCTCCTCAAGTCTACTTTAGTGCAACACCTGGGTTGGGACAGCCTTAACCATGGGTCGTGTTCTTGGGGTGGCTCTGGCATACCCAAGGGTAGGCCTCTGGCTTCCCTTTACCCATTCTTGGCTGGGCACTGCTTCCTGAGCCCTCCTTTAGTTCTGGCCCGATCTTAACTAAGGGCAAAGAGGAACTAGACTGGAGTTTTGCTAAAGAGTAAGCTGCAAGAAAAAAAAAAATCTGTTGCTTTTCCTCTTTCCTCTACCCCTTTTTATAGGGTGAACTGGGGCCAGCATTTTTAATTATAATGATGGGGAACTATGGGCTATGGCTTTTATGGGGTTCGTGCTCTCCTCATTAAACTAGAATTTATTGGAGACAAAATGCTCCCCAAACAGTGATAGGAACTGGTAAGAAGGAGGTGAGAGGTACCCTTATCCCTTGCAGAGGTGTGGATGACGGCTCAGTCTCAGCCCCGGCTTTCCCCACTTCCCCCCAGGGCCGTCCTTCCTCCCCCATCTTGGCCTCCAGGGCGCTGTGGGGCCCAAGCCCCCAAGGCACCGCCAGGGCCGACAGTGGGGAGGGGGTGCACTTCCTGTGAGGAGACAGCTGTGGGCCTGAGCACTTGAATTTGACCACCAAAGTTTATTCCAGGGCCACCATAAAAGTGAGCCAGGCGGCTGCAAGGAGCTGCTGGCGGCTCGATTTCCTTGAAACAAAAAGAAAGGCAAGAAAGAATGTCAAAGGAGAATGTTCAGGAAACTGTGAGGTCTTCCAACAGAGGCTTCTGAACATTAATATTTGTCTCCCTAAAAGTAAGGCACAAAGTTCAAAAAATGTTTTTTCTAGTTTTGGTCTGACTTTTAATTTTTCAACAGCTTAGAAAAAGTCCCAACAACAGGAGGTTGCTACTGGGGTCAAGGAGAGAAGGCCGTGGTGGCTGAAGTCAGGAAGATATTGGTGAGCAAAAGTGTCCAAGGCATGGGTGAGTGGCCTCCCTGCCCAGTCCTAAGTCCAGGCCACCCTGAAGCATAGGCTAGCCACCTGCCCCGGCCTGCATCGCTGGACATCAGTGCTTTCCCTGAAGTGAGACCCCAGATCACTTCCCAAGAGCCTTGGGCAGCCTCACTCCTCCGAGTGGAGGTGGCTGGCTTTCCCCTCATCTCATGGGTGACTGTAGCCTCTCCTACTGGAGACCCAGATTTCACCTGAAGTCCTCCTCAGCGGGGCCATCCTGCCAGCCCCACTGAGGCTCTGGGTGGCCTCAGTCAGCACCGTCTGCCTGCATGGCGGCTAGCAGGCGGCTGCAGCCTGGGTAGCTGCCTCGGTACTCTGGCCAGGGCTGCGACAGATACCAGCGCCCTTTCCTTCCACACGCAGACACCAGAAGCGCCTTCAGAAGCGGGCAGTATCTTTGGAACCCAGCGCAGCACCCTCCACACAGTACTGGGCCCCCTTGCATCTTGTCCACCTCCTGCTGAAGCTCAGGAGAGAGTGGATTGTGGTGGGGGAAAGGGGCCCACTCCCACAGATCAAGAACTGGGAGGAAACCTCAGGTTGGAGCAAGGGGCCCCTTAGGGCTCTCAAGTCTGTAAGATCAGTCTCTGTAGAGTCAATAAAAAGATAAGCAATCAGCACATGGACTCCTTCCGAGGGTCTGAGGCTGCCGGGCAGGCAATGGTTGCATCCTTTTGGGCACAGCTCTCTCCGTTAGAGCAATGTCACTGATTTTAATAATCCTTTTAGTGTGCTTGGAGATTTTCGGGCCAGAGGTTTATCCTGCACCCCTGGACACCTCACACCTCCAGCGAGGGAACTAGAAAGGAAAGGGATTGCCAGTTCCCAATCCTCATCTCTCCTCAACCCAAGCCCAAGGTCCTAACTCAGGTCACCTAAGAGGACACGCTGCCCCGAGGTTCCTCTGGCCTCTGGAGAGGATGAGGGGAGGGAAAAGGGCAGCCCCTCAGCCCCCGCAGCCCCACCCTCTTTCCTCTGCGGAGGGATTGTCCCGGGAGGCTAGCAACGCGACCCCATTTCTCCCCATAAAAGTCCCATTTTACGAGCCAGTTTCACTGGCCCCCTCACCAAATGCTCTAAAATGAAGGAAATGTCTTTAAAGCAGTCTGGAAACGGAGTCACAACCACTGGACCTTGGTCTCCAAATTCAGCTGCAGCAGCACACACACACACACACACACACAAAATGCCTTTTCTAAGCAGGATTGCTCTGCCCCGCCACCCTGCCACCAGGATCTCAGACCTCGCGGCGGAGCGGAGGCCGGGTTGGCCGGAGCCGCCATTCCCCGGCTTTAGCGCCTACTTAGGCTCGGACCCAGTCCGCGCAGATCAAAGTGAGCTCGCGGCATTTTTATGAGATCAACTTCAGTGGCTCTTTACTTGTAATCAGACGCCTGGGTAGAAAATGCAAAAGGGTACAGCCCATCAATCCAAAAAGGAAAGGGAGAGAGAGAGAAGGCGCGGGATGAAAAAATTCAGGTGACACGTAGCAAGAAGATTTGGGTCACCCACAAAAAAGACCCTTTGCCTGCGGCAAGAATGGTTTGAGGGTCTGTCCCAGCCTCCAGGCCCTGCCATTTCTCCCTGATTTCAGGAGCCAGGAAGCCTGACTCGCCTGCGTTCTGAAGCCTGATCCAAGAGCTTCCACACTGTGGACCTGCCATGGGGGCTGAGTGTGGCCACTTGCATTCCCTTGACGGAGCCTGGAAGTCGCTTTCTGCTCTAGATTCGAAGTATCTCCCATTTTGCTGCTCCCCTTTCAGCGGTCTCCGTGTTTCTTCCATCACTACAGCCAGAAGTTGAGTTACAGGAAGATTCGCCAGAGATTTATCGCCTGGCCCCAAACTTGGAGAGCCTTGTTGTCATAAACAGCCATCTATTGTCTAGACTTTTATCTCCGGGTATGGATCATGCATTATTGAGGCTCAGGAGACTGTGGGGGGGTGTGCAGCCCCCCCTGCCCAATAGGGGCTCCTGGTGGGTAGGTTTAGCAGGGGACGCAAATGTGCATGTGCCTTTGGAGCTGGGCAGGTTCACCTGAGTGTCCCAGGGTGGGAGGTGGAAATAGGGAAGGACTGCCTGTGCCTGGGAACATTCTGGTACATGTACTTGTGTGTTGGGTGAGAATTTGTCACGGTATGCTTTGTTTCTGGGGCATTTTAAGTGTTCCTGTCTGGGATTTTGCGGGTTTTATTAACCTGCATCCGCTTGGCCTGTTTATGTCTCTTCGAAGCAGATCATCTGGTGTTTTTCAATTTTGGGCCCATTGTGTGTGTGTGTGTGTGTGTGTGTTTAGCTTCTCCGAGGAAAAGGGTTTGGGTGATACCTTTCCAGTCCCTTTCCCTCAGATTCCTGCACCCACCCTAAATCACACCTCAACCTCTGCCTTCACCACAGCATCTGACCCTGCTCTACTCACTGCCAGTCCCTAGTCTCCCCAGTGGCTACCAATTTTCTGTGCCAGGCACAAAATACATCTTTGCAGGATAAGGTCTGGCTATCTCTGTCTTTCTTACGTTAGGGAAAAGTCCCAGCTCCTAATAAACTCCCTCCCTTCCTAGGGCTCCCTTTCCCTGGGCTGAGGGAAACCTCAGAAAGGGCTTCCCCAGTCCATTCTGTCCTTTAAAAGTACTCTCCACAGAACTCTAGAGAGTGCCAGAGAGGGCCTGCCACTCCCTCCCTGGGGCTTCCTGGCTTCAAATGTCCTTACCCTGGCCACCCCGTCAACCCCCAGAGCCCAGGCAGTAGGAGGTTTGCCCAGATTAAATGTCCATAGGAGAGACACTTATCACCTTAGAGCTCAGGGTCAGAGGCTGTTTCTGAAAGCCAGGCTCCTTTAACACCAGCAGAAATAATCAAATCCTCCCCCTTTGTTTTTCATTATCAGAACACAGGGTGGGAGGGCTGCAGCGGCGGAGGCCTGGGAGCTCACCGACCACCCTCACTGCTCCTGGCTGCTCCCACCTGGGCCCCAGGCCCCACTTCAGGTTCCAGAGAGCCCTTAGGTGCCCTCAACCAGGTAGGTCAAGTGGGAGGGGGCTGATCCCAGACGCTGATTTTTCAGTTAAGAAGGGTGTAGGTGACAACCAGAAGGGGTTTGTGGGGCATCAGGTTTAACCAGAAGCCCGCCATCAGGGCCTCCCTCCCTTGGCTATTAAAATTCTCATGTAATAAGCAATGATTAGGCCTAAAAAGGGCAAGGTGGACGCAGAGCGGGCACAAACAGGAGAAGTCCTAGGGAGAGGTGAGTCCTTCACAGACACCTCCACGCCATATTCTCTCTCTGCCCCCCTCTCCTAGTGCTATTCTGGTACCCTGGAGGGACCGGGCCAAGGATTCCACTTCAGGCTCCTCTCTCTGGCCGCCTTTCTCCCCTGAGCCCGCCCGCTGCCCTGCCCGCTGCCCGGGCCGCCGCCGCGGCTCCGGAACTCGCTTTCCCTCCGGCCCGCCGGCTGCGGCGCCGCCTCACTCTGCCTGTCTCTGCCTGACTCCTTCCATCCCTGCCTTCACACCCCGCCGCCCCCACCTCTCAGACCAACAGACATCGAATGCCCTTGTCTCTCCGTACCCAAGGCCTAGGCTCAGCCGGCTCAGCGCTCGCGGATCGCCGCCGCGCCACCAGGTCCTTGCGCTTCGCTCCCGGTCCCCCGCTGCAGCTTCCTTCCTTGCTAGTTGCCGGGTTCAACCGCTTCTCTCTCTCACTTTCCCCTTTCTCCCCCACCCCTTTCCGCCTCTGGATGTGAGAAATAAATAAATCCAAGTCCCCTGCTTCATCAGCCCTCCCCACTCTTGCTGCCTCACTTCCCCTCCTCCTTACCGAGTGTACCGCCTTGTTTTCGAAGGAAATCTGAATAGTCAGACATTTAAGCTGTAAATGAACTTTTTTTTTCTTTGTGACGGCTAATTTTCTCTCCAGTTCTTACGTCCCATTCCGCTTCGCGGTAGAATGAAAGGGATTTAGAAGTCTGCAGTATTGGGAAGAGGGAGTGGAGAGACGGAGCCCAGAGTTACAGACGGTGGCGAGAGATACGGAAGACGGAGAGATACCGAGAGAAAAAGAGGCACTGGGGTGGGGAGAGGGAGGGAGGGAGGGACGGAGGGAGGGGGAGGGGGCCCCAGCTGGCGGGAGCGGAGCCAGAGAGAAAAGGAGAGAAAAGTTTCCCGGAGTCTTCATTAGTTGACTTCTGTGTCCACTGCTTCCCCCAGCCGGCCGAACTCACCCCCAATAAAGGAAGGAGGGGGGGTGTCTTTTTTTTTTTTTAAGGCCCCTAAGACTCCAGTGTTTACAAAACCAGAAATGCCACGGCCACGTCCTGGCAGAAAGAAAGGCTGAAATGGAGGACCGACGCCTTCCTTATAAGGTACGATGCTAACTTGACCTTCACTTTGTCATGGCGCCCCCCGCCCACCCAGACCGCTGCAGGCTGCCAGGCAGCGCCCAGGCGACCCTGGCCGCTGCCTCCCTGCTTCCTTTCTTTCTCTGTCAAATGTCTCTCCTTTTCTTTCCCCTCCTCACTTCCTCCTTCCCACTCCTCTTCTTTTCTTCCCCTTTTCCTACCCTTTCTTTTTTACTTCCTTCCTTTTTTCCCCCTGCTATTCTCCCTCCCACCCTTTCCTTTCACTCATTCTTTTGATTCTTGCCCCTGGTTTCGCGGCTTCCCTTGATTCTCTTTCCTGGCCTCTCTGATGCAATCTCATTGTCTCTTCTTTCCTGATCTTTTGAATCTCAGGAACAGGAAATAATATTTTCAATACTTTCCCATCCCCACCCCCACTGACCTCCATGGCCCTCATCTGGCTTCTGCCCCCATCCAGGTATCCCTGAGAAAGAGGGTCCAGGAAAGAAGGCAAGTTTGGGATCAAAGGGGCTTCATTCTGGGCCCAGAGCCCACTTGAGGATGGCAATGAACTTGGAGGACTCTGTCTTCCTGTCACTGGCCTCACCTGCCAGGTCTCTGTGACCCCAGGGGTCTTGAACTGAGGGTGAAGCTCTTGTTTGGTGGTGGTGGGGGGGTTATGGGGAGAGCAGAGACCACTGCTCTTGAGACTTAGGAGAAGATTTAAGGAGCAAATTGCTGTTTGCCTTTCTCTGAGCTTTCAGCCTGTAAAATCCTAGATATTTCACTTAAGGCATTTGGGGAGGGAATTTAGAGAAATAGGGACTTGGATATTCCCACACACATAAAGATAGAAAAAAGATAGATTATTCAGGCCTCTCTGCTTTGCCTCTTGTTGCCTCCCAGGCTCCAACAAAGCCTCCAACATTAACTGTAATCATATCTTGTGTGGCAATAAAATAAATGATATTATGGACACCCCTATAATTATCTATTATTCGCTTACTTGTGATAATTACAATACTGGATGAGGCAGATCTATGCAATCAAAGTAAAGCCAAGGAAATATGCTGAAAAATGAGTGAGACTCTGTCCATTCATGAGTATGTTTCAGAATCTGTAAACGTGCCCAGGACCTTCGTGGTTTAGGAGTAGCCATCTTGTAGGGGATGGGTCATACTGGGAGACCCTACCACCTCCTTTTCTCCTTACACCCCCCTCTGCACAGACACCAGAGAGGATCAGACCATCAAAAGGAAATGCTTCCTCTCTCCCCCTACAATTATCCGGATAATTGCATGAATCCTTCCTGGAATACTGCTGGGTAGTCAGGTTGAGATTTCAGCAGGAAGTGCAAGGGACAGGGAATCCAAATGGGGGAAGCTGAGAGAGCCTGCCTTCTTACATTCTTAGACTTTATAGTTCTGTCTAGTGTTACATTGTTTCTTCAGGCAAAGACCTTTGTTTGCCTTCAGTCATATTTCTCCCCTCCCCCTCCCTTTCTCTCTCTCTCCACCTCCCCCTTTTGGTCCCTTTAAAGTGGATTCAGATCGCTCTCTGCTCTTAATAGATGACTATAAAAGTAAAATTAATTCCCCCATGCCTACTAATATCAATATCTCTCTGTTCAGTATCCACATTGGTGAGAATAAACAGAATTAAGTGCTGCAACCCAAACCAGCAATTATATCCAAGGGTTTTTTTGGGGGAGGGGAATGTTTTGTTGCTGATTTTGTTTGTTTTTTTTGTTTTCCTTTGGGCTTATCTAGGGGTGTTCACACTGCTGAGAGATAAGCAGGGGTATCTGTATTATTATTTTTACAAGCTCATTGGGGCCTGAGCCAGTATCAACTTGGTAGAAAAAGCAAGCTTGAAGCCAGAGAGCGAGCCTAAGGAAGGAAGAGAGCACCAGACGGAGATGAAAAAGGACCACGCAGAGAAATGCGGGGAAAGGAGAAAGTGGCAGGTTCCTGAACAAACGTGGTGGAGGGCAAGACAGGTACTCATGGACAGAGGTTTTTGTATCTTTTTTTTTTTTCTAATTTTTTAAAATTTGAGGCTTGATTTTAAAAAGGGAAAACTCAAGAAGGGGGGAGGGGAGAGGGAATTATTCGAGTCACAGCGTTTCAGCCCTAGAAGGGAAAAACCCTGGATACACCGGATCCTCGGTGATCATGGTCTCGGATCACCTCCTTGATCCTCGGTCCTACATCGCTCTGGCTCCGACCTGCTGCTGCCCCACAGACCCTTGGACTGGGCCCTCGAAGTCCCCCCTCACGGCCACCAGGGCTTCCTTGCTCTTCTTATCATCTCCATCTTTATGACGAGGCTTGTTAACAAGACCAGAGAGCTGGCCACGTACATCTATCTCCGCCGCTCAGGCAGGCTCAGCCAAGCAGCGGAGGGTATGGGGAGTGGGGAGGCACTAATTAATTGATTTCTTTGGACAGTAAAATATGGCCGAATCTACACGGAACCCATTGACTCATAAACAATATCTCTGCTGGGTGTGAGTGTGTTGTCTCTCAAAGAATTTTTCCATAGGTATGTGTCAGATAGTCCTGGACTTTTAGCTACTAAGAAGAACCCAAGTGGACCTAATTTTTAGGGGGCCAAATCAGAATTTGCTCAGCCCCCCAAAATGCTTTAAGTTATCACTGCCTCTGGAAAAGCACTGGGAGTGGGTTTTGTTGAGAAAAACTTGGGTTATGGGATAAAATTTCCTGGTTGCTTGGACAGACCTGGCCAAGATTGAGGTTGAAAACTGGAGTCCAGGAGCTGGGCAGGCCAGAGTCCTCTTCCTGGTTGGCCGGGCAGAGTGGGGCTGCTATGGAATTAGAGAGCAGCATAGAAGACAAGGTCCGGTCTTTACTTCATACTGCTTCCTAGACTTGAATTTTGAAAGTAAATTTTTAAAACAATTCTCACCCTTCAAGGAACCCTTGTATGCTCAGCACACACTCAGAACCTGTCTGTTACACACCTCTCCTGGCTGCTGCACTCTGGCAAACCAGAGTAACTGGATATTTACAGTAGGTCCAGAAGAACAAATGCTAAGATAGAAGGGATAAAGTAATTAGACAATGCTAATTCCATGCAGGCATGATTGTGCAGTTAGACCCTGCTGCAAACAGGACTTAGGGCTCAAAATATAGACCCTGACCTCAAACAAGAGAGGCAGCAGTTAAACAGAGACAGGAGACCACTGATATAAATAATACATGTAGATATAGAGGGGGTTTTGAAAAGACAGAAATAATAGAAAGTTCCGAAGGATAGAAAAGAGCTTCTGATGGGGAATGTCATTGCTAATGCTTGGGCTTCCTCCTGATACTGTTTTTAATATTGGCAGAGAAGTGTGTACTATAAATACAATACTATGTGAACCCAAAGTATGTACTTCAATGTATTTGGTACACAAATAACATGTATGCAAATATAATTCACAGAATATATTTTTCATGTACTGAGTTGGTATGCACTTTGTGTATATATAATAACATGATATATTTTCCATGAAGTTTTAAAATGTGGATATATTAATAATAAGATATAATACTATTAATATCTAACATTATAATTATCTGGATGCATTGTCCGTGTACTGATTTTATATGGCTTTTAGAGTGTGTATACTCATGTATCTAAATTGGTGCAGGACTGTACTGTCCCTGCGCAAGTGTACTGTTATACATGTAAATGAATTTTTATATATGATGGATATACATGCTATATGTAATTTTTTTTCAGGAGGTTGCTTTCCCATACAATAGATGAGTGCCTACGTTTGTATATTTTCTAGAGAAATATATTTTCCATTGCCAGAATGTACATGTAATATAGATCTCTGTGCATTTTAGACTGTTCCAATATGTCGGTTATGTGGGCAGTATGTCCAGGCGTACTTTTTGTGGAACATCTTTTCCTGCTCCGAATGTGGACTTTCACACGGAGCTTTTCTAACAAGAACTGCCAGTGAGTTCCATCCGCACAGACCGGTCCTTGAAGTTCTCCATTCCAGATCATGAAAATTGACTAACCAAAGGCTTGTCTCGGAGTACCAACGAAGCGACTCACGCTCAGAGAGAAGTCACCCCCAGGCAACAGGCTGGGTCGCACTGCCTAAAGGTTCTCTGTGATCTCTTCCAAGCCTCCGGTGCCAGGCTCCTGCGGGGCGGCACAGGCTTTATTTAGGAGCCTGAGGCAGATCGGCCGGCGGTGAGGAGCCCGGCAGGAGGGCCGGACGCCGCTGTGCGGACGCCGCGTGCCCAGCAGAGGGAGGCCATTTGGGAGAAAGCCCTGGTTCCCGCAGCCTGGCAGCGTCTGGGACTCGGGCTGCTCTTTGAGGTCACCCACAAACCCACGGAGCGTCTCTCCGGGCTGGAGCTCGGGGCTGATCAGCTGGGCGGGTCCGGGTCTTGGCGGTCTCCGCGGCTCCGGCCAGCAGGGGTCATCCCGTCAATCGCGGGGGCCGGCGGCCCTCGGGCGGCGACTGGCGCTGTTGGTTGGGCTGGTAGCTACAGGGGGCGGCGGGGCCGGGGCTGGGAGGCGCGCCGTATTTCCTCTCCTTGAGATCCCGGGCGCCCCGGATCCGAGGTCGGGTCAGGCGCTCGGGGAACTGGACCGAGGTCCCGGAGCCCTGTCCGCCGGGCCGGGGCACGGAGCGCTCCGGACTCGGGGCGGGGAGCGAGCGGCCAGGCGCCCGTGTCGGCCACCAGCGGCCGGCGGGTCTTTGTCTCGCTTGGAGCGGCGATCGCTAGCTCGGCGCCGGGCTGCCGTGGTACGCTCGGTGGCGGCGGGCCCGAGACGCACGCTTCCCCGCGGAAAATCGGCAGCTCCTTCTCGACGGAGGCAGACACCGTAGGGCGGCCGGTCGGGCCAAACACTCGGCTTATACGCGGCGGTGGGGTCCTCGGCCTGCAGCCCACCTCGCGCTTAATTACGCTGGGACCTTCGGCGCCCCCGTGTCCCCAGCCGCACAGGGAGGACTGGGGGCTCCGGTATGCGTTTCTCACACGGGTCGGGGACCTACAATCCTCTCCTACTTTCCGGGTAATGGCGGGGAGGATGGGCGGAAGCTCTGGCCGGTCCGGAACCCAAGGTCCCGCGGGTTTGCTTTGTTCGAAGATGGGGCCGGCGGTCCCTGCTTGACTCTGGGTCTGTGCCATCGATCGCGCCGGGTTTCCGGCTGCATTAGCATCCGCAGAACCAGGGTTGCCGGGCCCATCTCCCGTCCCTTCGATAGTGGCTTAAAATACCCTAGCTGCGTCTACGTAGCGCAGAGTGGAGTAGAACTGGGTGATAATCAGGGCCAAATACACAACTTGTTTGAGTGGTATAAGCTTATACATACACAACAGTGAAATTATTTTTTACCTGACTTATCCAGATAACTCTCCCCTTTTCTGTCCCTCAAGACCCAATTACAGACACAGGATGCTTTGTATTAAATCAGTGGAGTAAATTGTAGTTTGAGGGCTTAAACCAGACAAACAATTGCAAGATAGATGCAGTCTTTGCCCAGATACAGAGCTCAACTGCACCCTGGGTTATTTAGGTTGCAACTCCAACCATGACCTTCTGTTTGTCCAGAAGAGCCAAGGACTTGTTATTTAGCCATTGGGAAGAGGTTATAGTGTTTTTTTCTTCCCTGACAGCTTCCCCAGTTATTGAGTCTCGGGGCCTGCATAGACAACACCCAACAAGGAAACTTTTCTCTCAGATCTGCACTGTCTCTGGGAATAAATCAAGGGAATAAGTTGAAGGTCAGTTATTCCTGACCTCCCTTCTTTCCTATTTAGCCAGAAATGCTTTCTCTGTTAACTTCCTGTATAGATGTGGCTTAAGAAGAGGGTAGTCTCTTTGGGATTTAGGACACCCCCCCCCCCAGCCCCGGCCGTTATTTAGACCTAAGGGCGGCAATCCAGTCCCTCCCCCAACCCAGCTCAAGGCTTCCAGAAGCTGTCCAGCCCCCACCCTCCCCTGAACTCTGTGGGCCCTTTATATGAGTACCCCCAAAGTTTGGGATCTCCTTTCTGCCTGAACCCCTCAGATGCACACTCAGCAGGGGATTGGGGCAAAAGGAGGATGGGATTTGGTCTGAATTTGGTACTTTTTCTAGTTGCAGGAGTAAGAAAAGGAGGAGAGAAAGAGAAAGATTTCAGGGCAGGAGGCCTGGCTCAGGAGGCTGAACTCTGTGGGGGCTCCTGCCATTCTGGAGCAGGCCCAGGAGGGTGGAGGGGGAATGTGGAGAAGACTCGTGACTGGAGCCTGGCTATAAGAAAGGGAAACTTGGGGACCAGAGGCTCATGGGTGGTGGAGGCAGAGGGAGGGTGTCCCATCATCCATAAGGAAGGAGTGAGGTAGAGGTGCAGAGGACTCGTGGGCCCAGATGGGACTAGACTCTTGCCCAGACCAAAGCCCCTCTCTAGCATGACCTGAAGGGGACCACAGCTGACAGGGATGGAGCGTATATTATACCGGCTTCAAGCAGTCTTTAGTACCCTGTCCAGTCATCTGACAGTGCACCAGATGTGCTCTCACAGTGAATCCACAGAGCTAGAACCATACAGCTGAAGTGTGGACCCACCAGCCCCTGCCCTATACCCCACGGCACTCTCACCATCCCATCTCCTACCCTGGCTTCACTTCTGGGAGTTCCTGCAGCTCAGACTTTGTTTCTGTGGTCCCACAGGTAGTGTCAGCCTCCCCCAGGCTTTCCACATGATTTCTACAACCCTGTGACTCCTCAGATATCCCTCTACTCCCCACTCATCTACCATCCCTCAATTTTCTTTCTGCTAGTAATTGCTTGGGACTGGAGATGGCAGCTTATCAACAGATCTTGGTTGCTCGTATATTTTTGTTGCCCATGCAACCGCTCTTCCTTTATTATTGTAGGTTTATTATTTTTATTATTCATCTGAGCTGGAGAAAATAAAGTGGGTGAACAGCTAGGAGGCTGGGGATCCCATTCTTTCTGGGCAGAGGAGACCATGTGTAGGAAGCCAGTTCAAAATTTTTTCTCTCAAAAAATCACATCATCATACCATCATGTTTTAATTATTATTAATATGATGAAGCAACTCTGTACAGGACAATATAAAGGGGAAACGTGCTAGAGACAGACATCTGCATAGGAGGGCACACTACAGAGAGCTGGGGAAGGAGGGAAAAGGGCATCTACCCACAAGGGTCACTCTAGGTACTAGCAACAGACACAGACAAGGACACAGAGTAACAGAGACGCTCACAAAAGTTTAAAGCGACAGGAAGAGAATATTGCATATCTTTGTTCCCCCACCCCTGTTGGAGTGTTCTGGTCTCTCTTCCCTATTAAGCTGTAAGAGTCAGGCTGGAGTGGTAGAGCTCACACCCAGCACCCCAGAGCCCAAGAGGTCACAGGAGGGGCTCAATGAAGGGGTAGATGGGTGACCTGGCAAAGAGGGGAGTGCCTCACACCCAGGTCCAGCCCACAAGGGAGCGCGAAGACAGCTGGAAGCCTAGTGATTTTTGCAAATTTGTACATAGGTTATTGTTGGTGCCCAGTGGGGGATGGGGGTATGTGATTGTACAGGCTACTCTGCAGGGCTGAATTTGGGTTTATGAGTCTGCCCGCTTCCAAATACAGTCAGGAGAATGGTGTAGGCCCAGTGGTGTACTGGGCAGCTGTGCCTGTTTGTCCATGCCTCTGTACAGTCTTGTGCAGGGCCTTGAAGCTGGTGGCAGAGTGGGGGGCCCTGTGGATTGCCTTTTCAGGATGTGGAAGGAGAGACTCTCCCCAGGTGGGAAGAACTCCAAGCAAGCAAGTAAGCCCGTTTCACACTGTCCAGGCTGGGTTTAACTCCCATCATTTCCCCCCAATCCCACCCCGCTTCTCAAACTCTGCCTCCTGTCAAGGCTGGGTCAGCAGATGGGAGGTTGAGGGACTCTCACCAAGAGGAATAAAAATGAGTGCAAGAAGGCAGGCCAGCTCCCTCACTGCTTTTCTTTCCAAGCCAGCCTGGCATCTACCCAGATGGGGGTGGGGCCGCGGCGGAAGGGGGCTATGAATAAAAGGCTCTGGGCGGGTGAAGCCACTCTCTGGCCTACAGTGGGTTTGGGGGATGTGCCCTTCCCTCTCCTTTGGTCCTCCTAACCCGTGGCTCCTCGGCCTGGGGGCGGAGGTACCGGATCTTCAGACAAAAGGCGAACGTTGGGGAGCGGGTGGAGTGAGGGGTGGGTAAGAGAGAAAGGAGTTGGGTGGGGGGCTGCAGCGCCCACATCCTTCATTGTCACCAGCCTGGGAAACCCGGGCTGAGCGGGGGCCTCTGCGGCCGGTAGCCCCTTTTAGGGGCGGATTCTCCTCCCGCCTCGTAAATTATCCTGGTCCAGCCTCCGGCCGGCCGTGACCATGAACGCCAGCGGGAAGAGAGGATCTGCAGCGGCTGCCAGAAACTCTATTGGCCAATCAATGCTGCGATTCGCAGCTCCTTTTACAGCCTCCTGGGTTTCCCAAAGAGCCAAGTGGGGGTCCCTGGGGTGGCGACTGAACCTGAGACTGCGTCTGCTCAGCTCTCAGTTCCCCTCTTGCGGCTTCCGGTCCGCAGCCGCCCAGAAGGCAGGGAGAGTGATGGCAGCACACCTGTCAGCGAATGGCGCGGGGGCCTCGGTGCAGGGGCTGAGGGCCAGGAGCGCGGTTGGTGCGTCCAGGGAGCCTGCTCTAAAGGGGACCTAAGGCTGATGATCGCCCCGTCCACAGCCGGCTCGGCAAAATGCTCAAGCCTTCTCATGCCTTTGCCTGCTCCGCCCAGGCCTGGAGGACCCAGGCCCCAGCTGACTTGGGCACTGCTGACCATTCTGTTCTCTCAAACCACACTTCCTCCTCTGTTTCCCCATTTCCTCCTGCCCTCCCAGAGCCACCTGACCCCATCCCCAATCTCTGCTGATACTCCACTCTCCCTCTCTCCTCTTGGCCAGTCCTAACCCAACAACTGCAAGCTATGAGAGCACTGGCCCCACTGTCCCCACCCTGGCCTCCTCCTGCAGGCAGACTGACCAAAGACCATGGAAGGAAAATGGTGGGAGGGGCGTCTTAGTCACCTTGCCTCCAGATCCTCAGCTGGAGGCCCAAAGGCCCCATCCCCAGGGTCAAACTAGCCCCTCCCCAGGGCCTCAGCCTTCCCTTCCCCTACCCCCTACCTGCAGCTGTGGGCTTCTTCTCTCCCTGGCTGGGTTCTTCCCTTGTCTCTGGGACTTGGCAGGGTCTGCTGGGGGTGTGTGGGAGGGAACCACGAACAAAAGAGACAAGAGGTCGTCCAGGGAGGACCTGCAAGAGATGCCTGGCATTCTAAGCTGGGACTGTGTCCCAGGCAACACCCCCTCTTGCTGTCCGCCAGAGACAGGCTCAGTCTGGGGCTGGCACCCGTGTCTTGGCCCCCTAAAAGAAGGAGAGAGCTTGCTCCCTCAACAGAAGTCTTTTCTTTTTCATTCTGCGGTTCTGAAACCAGATCTTGACCTGCTGGTCACTAAGATTCAAGCGGTCTGAGAGTTCCCTCCGGCGCTGCCGTGTGATGAACTCGTTCACCAGAAACTCGCCCTCCAGCTCGGCCAGCTGCAACTTCGAATAGGGCTTGCGCTTCTTCCGTGAGCGGCTGTGGATCGGATACCAGGGTGCTCCTGGGTGGAGACGAACCAGCAGGGTTGACCAGAGGACCAAGAAATGACAAGCCCCGTACCCTCGGTCCTTGCCAAGCCCCTTTCACCTTGGCCTAACAACCCACGCGAGGCTCTTCCTCTCCTGTTTCGCAAAGACTCCCATCCCCACCAAGTCCTCCACCTTCATCAATCTCTTCTTCCCCTTTCACTCTTTTCTCCTGGCCTCCCCAACCCTACTTCTCAGTGCTGCATCCTAGAACCTTCTAGATTCTTATCCTCTCACTTCTCCTCAAACCTCTTCTCCAGGATATCCTGGCCCCTTCCTCTCACATCCTCCAGAATGGAGTCCCTGATCAGCTAGAACAGACATGAGCTAGTGACAAGAGTGAACCATATCCACTGGCCTTTCTTAAAAAAAAAAAAGTAGGGAATGGGGGCCTGTGGGAGGGTGGAAAGAGAGGCCCTGGGCAGGCAGGGATCATGCTCTGGGTCCTCAGCCCCCAGGCCTGGAAGTCTGTCAGAATCCCCCGTCTCCGGAGCTCCCTGTCCCCTCCGGCTGCAAGCCAAGCAAAAAGGGAATCTCTCTAGTTCTTTTATGGGGATATTTACATGTTTATAGGGCTCCCCCCCAATTCTTTAAAAAGGAGCGCTTCCTCACCGCACAGTCTGTCACCCTAGGCGGCCCTAGCTCAGTCCTACACTGCCCGCCCGAGTGAGACGCCCCGTCCGGACTGGGCCGAGGTCCTTACCGCTGGCCGCGAGCCCGCCGCCGGGGTTTAAAGGCGATACCAAGTTTCCGGGGTCGCCCGCGCCGGCGCCCTTGTTGCCCTCGTTGAGCAGGGACGAACTGGAATCGGATTCCAGCGACTGGCACGAGGGCGGGTCGTGCGGGGGCCCCGCGCCGCCGTCGCCCCCGCCTGCCGCGTAGTCGTACTTGAAACCGAGCGCTGGCGGCCCCGACGGCTCCAGCGGCAGCAGCGCTGCCCCGGGCCCGACTCCTGGACCGGGATCGCGCCCGCGCTCCTCACGCTTCAGGCCCCCGCCGCCCTCGGCGCACGGCTCGCGGTAGTAACCCTTGCTGTCCTCCACGCGCGCCAGCTCGCACGTGCGGCCGAAAGGAGGGTTGAGAGACACCGGGCTGCCGAGGTAGGGCTGCGGGTAGCCATTGCACGGCTCTGCCGACGGCCAGGGCAGCGAGCACACGTTGTCGCGGCGCGGGTAGGACAGAGAAGGCAGCCCGGGCAGCTGAGCCCCGGACGCGCGGAAGTTGGGAAAGTAGAAGGTGTCTCCCGTGTGGATGTTCACCAGCGGCCCCACAAACCCGGGATTCAGGAGATTATGCTCGCCCATTTCCGCGGGGCCCGACCGGCAGCTTCTACTTTATTGCTATCTGACATTAAACATAGTTAAACCTGCACCGGCCACCCATTGGCCGTCCGGCTCACGTGGGCGCCGCCGCCAGGGGGATGGGTGGGGACAGAGAATCCCCCCACCCTGCACCAACTCCAACTTCCCCCTTCCCCAGTAGAGGGGGGTGAGAGTGAACGAACCACGGGGGCAGATTTATTCGCTGACTTCTGGTTTTTTAAAAAAATCATATAAAACCTAACGCAGAGATCGAGGTAATCGCCCGACACGGGACAAGAGGAAAGAAGGCACACCAAAAATACCCTCACATACACGCTTCTGCAACCTGAAAAAGACCCCCCCTCCCAGATGTACTATCTTCTGGCCAGCAGCTGGCCAGAGCACAGCCTGTCCCTCTTTAATTAGCTCCTTTATTAACTAAAACCGTTGGAATTTACAATATATCCCCAATAAATTACTATTAGATATTGTGTCATATAAAGTTTACTGGCTGTTTAAGGAGACGGATGAGCCCTTTGGCTCGGGGTTTATTTACAGTAGAGGCGAAGTGGGGGTAAAGACAGGTTTTCCTGCAGCTGTCTCTTCCAGCCCTATGCTGCCAGCTTCTTTTCCTCGGCTCTTTCTCCTCAGGAATTTGGGGAGACACGTGGGGTCCTTTCCTCCAGGAAGTGCTCAGGGAGGATTACTAATGCCAGGTCTTCCCCACTGTCCACCTGGGAGCCACCCAGCCTCACATCTTCATTCACTGTTAGAGGGAAAATAACAGAAGAGAGATGGAAGAAGCAGAATAAGGACGCTCCCAGCTCAATGAGGACTTCCCCATCTGCTCTTGAAAATCCAGGGGGCTGAACTACTCTTCCCCATGACTTCTGTGGGTCAGAGGGGTTTCTGAGGGGGCTGTCCTCTTGGAGTCTTTGCAGCAAGAGACTCTGGGCCCCCAGCAGGGCTTGGCTGGCTGGAGAGGCCCCTGATTCTCACTGTGGAGGAAACACTTATACCCCAGAAGGAGCCTAGCCTACTGCTGGGACCACAGATAACAGTGTCCAGCCCAGCAGGTGTGCTGGGAGTGAGGGAAGGGACACCAGAGAATTATCTTCCTGGGATTTAAAGTTACATGTATGGTGCTAACCCCAACAGCTCTTTTTGTAGAAGGCTGAGAACCTAATGCAGACCATTGGCAAAATTAATGGACATCTGGAAGCCACGATCTAACTTCAACCACGTCCACAGACACACAGTCAAGCAGATTAAAATGAAAAGGGAAACAAACCTTCCCTTCGAAACAAGGTGTATTCTATTGGGATCTAGTAGACATAATACATTCTCAGATTTCTATGCTATTATTTTGGGTTCTTTTGCGCCAAAGCTCAAAGCATCGCTTTAAGTAATACCAGGTGGGATCAATAGTCCAGCAAAAGTCTAAATATGAGAATACACCAGATTTAGAGAAAACTAGAGAGATGACAGAATATGGGAGAAAGAAACCCACGCGGGTGAAAGTTAAATATCTGAGAATGAGCGGAAGCCACAAAAGCAGACCTAAGCAGAAGATTCTCATCTCCTTTTTCTCTATTCTGCAGGACGCTGCAGAGAGAATGCAGATTCTTTGAATTCCAGAGCTTCTCGAGCAATTTCATATCCCAAACCATAGCTGCTCACTCCGACAGAAATGTGTCCGCGCGGGCGTCTCCCTCCCTGCCCGGCACAGCTCGCAGCTCTTAGCTCGGTACCCTCCGCTCTCACCCCGCTTCCTCTTCCCCGCCCTGGCCTGCTAAGCGGCCTGGCCAGGTCCCTTCTGCCCCCAGGAGCCCGCCCCACGCCGGGCCCACTTGCCGAACCGGAACCGAGGTCAAGCGGTGGGGTGTCAGCCCCGCGCAGTCACCTCCAGTCAGAACCGCGACAGTCGGGGAGGCGAGGAGCGAGCAGAATTGAACTGGCCTTTTTGTGCCTAGTTGATTAAGGGGCTGTGCGACTGCACAGAGGAGCATCCCTCAGCTGCGAATTCCACGTCACAGCATCTCCAATATCTTATTTATACCCTCTTTTCAAAATGCATTAATAAGCGTTACTGAATATTTAATTAAATTTATTTGGGGGTTATTTTGGGTCATAAAGATAAACAGGGTGTGACTTTAATATTGTTGCTGTTTTCAATCAGAACATTGCGCCGGCGGCGAGGTCTCCAGGCCTCCAGGCCTCGCGCTCAGCCGCTATTGTTGGTGTGGGGGACGCCGATCTGAGCTTTGCGTAATAATCACTAGTCCTTGATGGATGGGGTGCAGGCTTCTCCGCATTCTCTTTTCCCTTCCCAGATGACTCCAGTCTCCTAAAAGGGGGGTGCAAGGAGAAAGGTCTTAGGCTCTCTCCACCCCTCCCTAGCTCGAAAATCTCAAGCCTGGAGCTCTGCCCGCTGTCCTCCGGGCCAGGCAGCTGAGCACCCGGAGCAGCGGCCACAGGGCGGCAGATGAAACGCCGCGGAAATGGGGATGGGAGTGAGGACTTCCTTCTTCCAGACATGCAATTTCTCCTAGTCCGATTTGGTCCCATCAAAAAAAAAAAAAAAAAGTCACCACTTCCCCAGGTTTCGGACCCTGGCACTTGCACACACACAAATCCCCTTCCTTCCGTGCAGCCGACCCTGTTTCCTCTAGGCAAGAGCTGCCGAGGACCATCAGCAAAATTCACATCCCCGGTACCCTACTCCTCAAGGATCACTAGGATTATTACAGGGCTGTTAGGACCCCGGCAAAGACCCAGACAATCTAGGCGCCCAGCCTCCTCTTGGAAGCCTCAGATCTGTACGCCTTTAAGGCTCCCCGCCGCACACGCCGCTCAGACGCCCATTCCTTAACCTCGCTCGGATTAAAAGGCTGCAGAGACCGCTTCCAGCCTGGGTCCCCGGGGCCGGCGGGAGGCTCGGGTGCGAAGCTAAATTCAGTCTCGGGGAAGGCTGCTCGCCAGGAGCCGACCCGGACTTGGTGAGAATAATTCGTAGGACAGCCCGAGACGCTAGACAGCCGCTTCCAGCCGGGTTCAATCAGCCGGCACTTGCCAGCCTACAAGAAAAGCTATAATGGCCAGAGCCGGGCTCCGGACGCGCGGAGCGATCTGTAGGCCCACTCTAATACACATTCATAAAATCACAAGAAGAGGTGACAACAACCGAGGGCTGCCTGTTGGCCGCTGGACCACAGGTTCCTGCTGCAGCTGGCCTGGCTCAACCACCCCCTCGCCTTCATTAATTCAGGGGTTAATTAAAACTGAAGACCAGGATGTGGTCCAAGCACTTCCTTGAAGACCCCCGGCAGCCCTCGTGCTTCTTCGTATCCACCAGCGGCATGCCCCGCGGCCTCTCCCGACCTGGCTCTGTCTAAGCCTCGGCATCTTCGCCGGCTCTGCGCGGTTCCTCGAGTCCCTGCCACCGCCGAGCCGGGCGAAAGGAGTTATTGCAAAATCTCTGCCAGCTCTGGTGGCACACGCAGAGCGGCTGCGGGTGGCTTAGGCCACCGCGGAATGGCTGTGAGCTGCCTGCCATGGTCCGGCTCCCCTGCCAACCCGAGGTCGGCATTATTCCGTGCGGTGCTACCTTCTCCCCAGTCAGTCGAGAGGCCAAGGCGGCCCAGTTCAAGGTCACTGCCTCGTTTGCACAAAGTGGTTCTGCCGCGTATGCAAATAAGGCAGGGCCTTGGGTCCCGAAGGGAGGTGAGCAGGGGCTGGGCTGGCCCAGAGAGGGGAAATGAGAAGGGGCGGGTGGGGAAGGTCTGCACCCCAGCCCGACCTCTTAGCTCTCTCTAGGTCGTCCTTCTGGGGCATCTTGGGCTTGGGACAAGATATTGTCGGGTTCAGACGAGACTGATGGGTGGTGGTAGGGGACGCAGACTCCTCTTTCTTCTGCTTCGCTAACTCAGCCAGGGGTCATAGCCCCGTCTCCCAGGCCCCCTTATGCGACTCAAGAAGATTGGAAGTTCCCTCCCCCTGTGCTGTCTTCCAGGGCTCTGCAGCCTGGAGGAGCAGGGTGTGAGAGGAACCTTGGATGAGGGGGCCCAGTCAGGCTTTCAGGCTCACACAAACGGCCGGGGGTCGGCAGCGCCCTTACCTCCTCCAAGTCTTCTGTGGCTCCCTTGGGCCCCCTCCCACCACGAGATCCCAGCCCGATTGCCACTCAGGAAATGAGGAAGGGATGGGGAGGGGTCCCAGGCGGGAACATCTGGGAGACCATCTCTCCACTCCTCACCTGAACCTTCTTCCCTCATTTTCACTGTCTTTTCAGCGCGTGAATAGTTAACTAGTTTCGCAGCTCTGACATTTTCTCCCTCCGCCAGCAGAGGATCTCCTCCGCCTAGTGAATTACTGAGTGTCAGGAAAGGTGTGGGGACCAAGTTAAAAAAAAAAAAAAGCACCCTCTCCTCAACACCACACGTAGAGCCGCTGGCAACGTAAGGGGCGCCCAGGGCCAGGGTCTCGTAGACCTCGAAGCTCAGCATGGGGTGAGGACTACCTGGAGTGCCCTCTGTCACACAACCAGCCGCTCCCTCTGACCGTGGCCTCTGGCCAGTCCTGCTTAGGGGAAGGGCTGAGATCTGCTTGGGCTCTGCTCTGCCCAGCTACCCAACTGCTTCCCAAACCAAGTCTCCAATTCCGGGTGGGGGCGGAGATGGTCCTGGGCACAGGCGGATTGCGTGGGGGGCAACCTGCCTGAGAGGCCAGTTGGGGTAGGAGGATGCGCTGCTAACCCCGAGGATGGCTGGGCTGGAAGAGCGGGAACGGGGGCCCACTTACCTTTCGAGACTGAAGAGGTTCAGAAGGGTGCGGGGAAGGGGATCTCAGCCTCCAGGAACCCTCTGGATCGCCCCCTACCCAAGGCGGCCCGCAAGCCCAGCCGAGGTATCTGAGGAGGGCGGGGCGGAGGAGGCGGAGGCTCCGGCCAGCGGTAGGCGCGCGGGAGCCGAGTTGCAGAGCATCTCTGGAGAGGCCGCCTTTTATGGGCGTTATTAGCGCCCCTGTCTAGACTGCAGACGACACCTCTGTGTGTAAACAGAGGCGGCGGGCTCTGGCGGGAAGGGGGATGGCGCGTCGAGGGGGCCAGTGGCCCTCTCCTTCTCTGGCCGCAGGAAGATCAAGGCCTTTTCCACCCTTCCCCCCTTCCCAGTGCTCCCTGCGATGTCAAGGTCAGAAAGACCTAGTCACGGTCAAGGCTAAAAGAGGAAGAGCCTGGTTGGTTGCGAAAAGGCTATGGCCCCTTCCTGGCTCCCCAGGGCCCCTCCATCTTCCACCAGCGCAGATCTGGATACACATCTGCCTGATGCAGGGCTTGGAGTTTCGTGAGGACCGGGCTTCCGACACCATCCAAGTCAGACTCAAGCAGATCGTGGTGTGTGGGGTCTCCTCAGAACAGAACAGAGGAGGCTGCTACAGGGTCCCCAGCTTCAATCCTTGGAGAGATGGAGAGTGTCCCAGGGGCTGCCCCCACCTACACCCACACAGCCCTGCCGACCAGCCGCCTGTGGAAGAGCGTCTGGTCTGGAGACAGCCATGGAGGAGTCTCCCAAGAACCACTGGCCTTGCATCCTCAGGTGGGTTCCTGGCTGTGAGACTGACTACTGGCCAAAAGGCCACTTGTGCTGGCCCTAGATGTGAAGACTAAAATATGGGTGGAGAAGGGGTTTTCTCCCCCAAATCAGGAAAAGCTCTGAGTCCTCCCTGGCAGCCTGGTAGAGTGATCTCCAGAACAAGAGTCCTGTGAGGCTCTGGCTCTCCCAGGTCCCCCAGCCCTGGCCACAGAGTCACAGGGAGCAGGCGATGCTACTGGGTTATGAAAAAGATAGCAAGAACCTCAGTCCCAGAGAAGACACCGCAATGCACACAGTCCTTCTGACCTTTTCTATCCCCTTACACCTTCATATTTATTGCATCCTCACTCTCACACAGACACTAGGAAACTGGTCTTGGAAAGAAAAGCTTTTATAAATTTGAATGAAGAAAACACACTCTACACCTTGAGATGAGTGCTCACCGACAGCATTGTTACACATGCACACACAAACCTAGTAAAAACTGGGGAAATTCTGCACTAATCAGAGGCTCCATACACACACACACAAAGATGCACACAGGCACACACACACACACACACACACACACACACACCCTTTCATAGGGATGTCTCACAGAGTTCCCCAGTGGGAATGCCAACTCTTGGAGGAAGGACAGGTAAGGAACCAACACAATCAGGGAATGAATCATACTTTTTTTCCAACTCTGGGGAATGTGTGTCTCCCCAGAATACACACTCACACAATACCTGTCTCACAGGAGTTTCCATTCTCAGACCTGCTTACTTTTATGGGAGAGGCATCCCCAAAACTGCTCCAGGCATAGTTAATCCAGTGAATGGGTGGCATCTTAAGCATCCTGGCACACTGGGGTTCATTGGGACTCAGAAGTACCACAGTGCCTGCCTGGGTCACTGGTGTCCCAGTGAGCCTGCACCAGCTTTCCCTCTCTTTTCCATCGCCCCCTTCTGGGGCCTTATGGAGGGTCCCTCCGTGTGGGAAGACTCGCTCATTTGACTTCATGTGGGTTTGTGTGCAGAAGTGGAGGGATGCCTCAGAGAACTTTAGACTTCTCTTTCCCTACTGAGTCTCCAAGTTTCCACTGTGTCTACAGCTGTGTCATGGGACTACCCAGTGTACCCTCAAGAGGTCAAGAGGGGTGTGGGTCCACTAAGGAAGCCTCAAGGTCTCTCATCTACTCACTTCCTTTTTTCTGATGAAACACACACATTTAGTGTTCAATTCTGTACATCTCAGGGAAGACTGAGGGGTTTTGGAGAGAGGTGAGTGGTGAGTGGGGAGAGAAAGGGGAGATGGAATTAAGAATGAACATATTCCTGGGAGATTCATCTGTTTGCAACTCCTAAATCTGTACTGCTCAGCCTGGGATTCTTTGGTTAGTTAATCCAGGGTTGAGATGGAGAGAACAGGATCGGCAGCCACCTCAGTAGCAGAGGCTCCGCAGAGGGCGAATTCTTCAGTCCGTCTTAGTCTCTCAGATTCACTGTGTGTGTTGTGTGTGCATCACATCCCCCACCAAACATTTATTTAAATAAAACTTGAAGACCTTCAGCCATTAGGCAAAGAGAAATTGGAGCACTCTGAATTCCAATCCAATGCCTCCAGTCTTTCTGTATCTCAGGAGAGGAAAAATATCATATATAAATAAAAGTTGTTGCAGTAAAGATTTAATCTGAGATAACATTGTTTTAGGCTATATTGCTTTTAAAAAATCTGTTAATCTGACAACTTAATGCTGTCATTAACTCAGCCAGATAGGAAGATGGGTGCAGATGGACACGACAGTGAAAACAAATTAGCGGCAGAGTCTACACAGCTCCTGATTGCCTGGAAGACTGAGGTTCCCAAGAAAGCTGGAGAATAGAAGCAAGGTTGGCTTAGCAAACTTGAGGCCCACAGCATCCTTGGGGCCTGACCTCTTGTGCAGGTTAGTGGGGAAGAAAAGAGAGCAGCTTAGGAATGCTGAGCTTGCATGCCGCCCCCCACCAGGGTTGGCTAAGGGGACCACTTAGCTCCAGCTCTGAACTGTTGGCAAGGATTTGGGACCCTCTGGGGCACAAGGGCCTCAAGAACCTAAGATTAGAGCCCAATTGCTGCCACCACCACCGGAGCATCCAGCTCCCAGATGGGATGGCCATTTTCTCAGCCCTGGGATCCAGATCTGAGCCCTGACTACTAACTGAAGTGAACTCACTTACCTGCTGCCAGGCCTTTTTAGTCACTGATCACATCCTTCTCTTCAGAACTTACTCATTTGTTTGGGGCATCAGGATGGTAGAGTTTTCTCCTGTCTAGACACTATCAACAATCTGAATGACTAACTTAAAAAACTTAAGTAAAGCGAAATATGAGTTTGGGATGTACCTAGCCCGGTGTGATGTCAGTACTCTTGCCCTGGCCAATTCTGACTGTGTCAGGGCAACAGAGTCTCCCCCATAGAGCCAGTGGATAGGAGTTTCAGAAGTAGTCCAAGCAATAAAATTAAGGCAAAAAAGATTTTATTTTAAAAACAGGTTTGTGGGTTCTTTTTTCTTTTTGCATTCAGTACATTGTCATTTAGACACCACAATACTATATACAGATACACAACATTTTTTAAAAAAAAACCTATTTCTGATGAACATTTCAAAAGAACACTGTTTTGTAATGTGCCAGTGGGAAAGGAGAAGGTGAGCCCCCACACCTCCTCAGCACTGAGCTGGCCTTTGAGGAGGGAAATGTCAGTCAGGTCTAATTAGCTGGCTACTTGTGATTATTCTGGCCTCCTGGAAGAAAACAGCTCTCCTCTGGATAATGAGTAAAAGTGAAAGTGTGAAGCCTTCTCAGCTATTGCCTTGATGGAGAAGCGACTGGAGAAGGAAACTGCTGGGGGACCCACTCTCCATCCCCTTGGAAAAGAATTCTGTCCTTTCCTTACAAAAAAAGTTCTGCTCCTGTGCCTGCCCTAATCTCAGCCTCAACATAGACAGAGAGATAGAGAAGACATATTTAGCAGCGTGGCAGGAGTTTCTGGGACCCAGAAGCAGAACAGAGGAGGCTGTGGGGGCACTGGTGGCTCCAGAGAAACTCACTTCCTTGCTTGAAGTGGGAGAGGGGATAGGTGGTCCTCGGCCAATTCCAGCTTTTGTTGAAACAGAAAAGAAAAAAGAAAACCTAAGTGCTGTCTGTACTCCAATCGCGATGCCAGATCCCTAATACTTATCATTAATGAGACTTTTAAAATATGCACAGAAAATCTTAACTGGGATATCGTTCCTAACTAAGGAGTGCCAGGGGGCTGGGAGCAGGAGGAGGGACTGAAAGGAAAGTAGGAGCTCAGCAGGTCCTGCACCCCGGTGGCACCCTCAGTGGGGGTGCCTGTCTACCTGCTGGGGCAAAGGATGAGGCAAGAATGGGATCATTCAGGGTTTCCCAACTCTGCTTTGGCTGGAATGATCTTCGCTGCCGCTCTGCTTTCTGGCAAGGGGAGAGGGGTGAAGGCCAGAGGGAGTGGAGGCCAGCTGCCTTTCTCCCACAGTCCACTCAGACCCACCTCCAAAGCTGTTGAGGCCAGGTAGGTCCCATCTGCATAGGGTGGGGGTTGAGAATGGGGTGGGGAGTCGAGGGCAGCAGAGCCCACCATCTAATATCTTCTGCCTCCCTGCATTCCTTTCAGGTTAACGTTAAATATTGGTCTGCACCCGGGAGAAGGGTCCTTCTGGTGAGTTCAGATATGGTACAAATCGGCAACATAAATAGACGGGGCGGGGGCCGGTGGGCAGTCAGGTAGAGTGAAGGTGAGGCGTTTTCGATTTGCTGACCACCTTCTTCTCTTTGACCCGACGGTTCTGGAACCAGATGGTGACCTGGCGCTCCGAGAGGTTCGTGGTAGCCGAGATGCGCCGGCGCTTCTCTTTGGTGATGAACTTGCTGGCCGCATACTCCTTCTCGAGCTCCTTCAGCTGCACCTTGGTGTAGGGCACACGCTTCTTGCGCCCGCGCCTGTAGCTGTTGACTTCGGGCTGTAGGGGGACCACGTCTGAGGGGAGAAAGAAGGCAGGCAGCAGGAAGTGAGTCACACGGCTGGACCCAACCAACGGCTGTAGAGGCGCACGCAAGCCACAGGGACTCACAGGCTCACAGGGGGCAGGCGGATTCCCCAAATCCTTTGCACCTCTGCTATTACCAAGCCACAGCTGAAGTGAGGACACTGGGGTATTGCCTCTGGCTCGAACTTTAAAGCGGCGGGGGCGGGGGGGTGGTGCCAAAAGCTCAGAAATCAAGATAAATAACATTTTATATATTATACCTATATGATTATCAAAAATTTCATGATAAACAAAATATCAAAATTTTAAATGAATGCAGGACCAGTACTACTGATTTTTCTTTTTGCCTCAGCCTCCAGTCTGGTTCTGCACAGCATTCCTTATCAGAATCCTTGTTCCCGTAGAGGGATCCCTCCAAACTCCATCCTGGTCAGCTAGCCTGCAGGATTGCAAGTATTCAGGAAAATTCCTCTTTCCTAGCAGTTAGATCACTTGGGAATCGGTCAGTTTATACTCTGCCCAATTATTAGAGGAAGGTGTCCTTTTGTACGCTTGAGAGAGAACATGGCGGGCAGGGAGACTGTTTCAGTCAGCACAGACCATCAAGTGGGGCTTCTTGCCTTTGGTCACTGGCTCTGCACTGGGAATCTGTGGCCAGCACCCACAGCTAGAGAGAAAAGTGTCCAGGTGAAGCCAGACTGCCTGGGAGCCAATCTCTCAAGGAGTCCAATATTGTAAGCCACTTAGTAACATCCCAGGTGAGAATGTAAGAAACCAGGTCCCTAGAAATAGAGAGTCCACACCCCAGGATGTGCCGGCCAGAGGATACACACCGACAGCGCCCCTCTTGGGTTAAGACCAGCGGTTCACATAAATTTTCTACAAAAAGAAATCAGTGCCCCTCCCCTGCCCTCCTTCAAATGTCCATTCGCCAAGACAGAGCAGTTCTGATCTGGTTCCCCATCCTCATCTTTCCACCAAGGCTGAAGGAAACTCTCCAACCCATGCAGTAACCCTAATCCTAAACTCTAAATACCTTGCCATACCGCTGCTAGTTCAATTTCTTTCTGCTCTATGAGAATGTCACAGGAACTAAAGGCTAATGTGCGTCACTTACGGCCCCTCTTCCACTCCATCCTCACCCCTGTCAACAGAAAGGTCCTTGCAACACTTTCAAGGAAAGTAAGGAACTAGGGAGATGATCTGAATAACTCACCCCTCAACTTTAACAAATGTAATTGGCTGACTTCTCCCTGCAGGATCTAATGAGTAGGTCTGAGAGAATAAATCCTCTTCATTCTTATTGCCCTTTGGAAGTGTAGACACAGTCTAGAATAAGGGCACAAAGCTCTTTCTGAAATGCCTGTTCTCACCTCCCCTTCATGGATCACCTTCCTTATCCCCTTTCTCATTGGGTCTGCTCTCTTTCAGAGACCTTTGTCTACACAGGACAGGAAAGAAGAGGTCACCATCACAGGCAGGAGGAAATAAAGTACATGGAAAGAATATGGGAGAGAGGGGATTCCAATGGCCTGGTCTGGCTGTCTCCAGGATGACAATTTCTATGGAAAATTGTTGGACTTGTCACTTTTCTCTGCCTATGTAGGAACAGGCTAAATTTTTTTAAAATCTGAAAAACAAAACAATTTCACTTTAGCAAAGCAGACCCTTTACGTTAAAAAGGATTTTTTTTTTTTTGCACAAGATAGTTTTTTTTTTTAATCTCTCAGTTCTCAAATATGTTTTGCTCTTACAGATGTGACTATGATTTGAGAAATTGATGAATCTGGAACAACAGTAAAACACAGAAGGTAAGTAGTGATAATATGAGGTTATTATTTTTTAATCCTTGGAACATCTTTTTAAGGCTTATTTTATTAAACCCATTTTACAAGATAAGGAATCTGAGGCTCAGAATAGGTAAAAAAACCAAAACAACAACAACAAAAAAAACAAACCTCAAGTGGCAGAGCCGGGTTTTAAAACCAGATTTTTGGGCTCAACATAATGACACAGTAAGTTCTAAAATGGAAACATACCACCTGGTACAATTTAGCTTTAAAATACCTCCTTTTCCCTGGAGAACAAATGGGATAGAAGTGGGTTTGTGTTCCTGACCTAACCAGATAATTGTCCCTGATTTGTTAAACGTCACTTTCTGAGAAAGCTCACAATTATCTACCTGATTTGGGCTCTCCTAAACTCCAACTATAAATTTCCCATGAGGTTTAATCAACAAACCCTAAAAGAATCAATTTTTGAAAAGCAGATAACTGGTCAAAATTGGTTATTTTTCTCTACAGTATGCCAAGGGTTGATCTGGCCAAGCTTTCCCTGAATCAGACCAAACTGCCAGTTATTTTGGGCAGCTGGGGAAATACCTTCAGCCTTGCCTTCTCAAAGAATCCCCCTTTTATTGTCTTCTGTCTTGTCTGGAAAGGAAGTGGGATCTATAGATATGGAGACATCTGGAAATTTAGGCCCTGAGTTGTGTCTATACTACCTAAAGTAAGTAGAGGACTTGGTGATTAACTTTACAATCAACCTTTCCTTAGTCTCCCTTCAGAGATTACACAGGCATGCAGGCGCGCGCGCGCACACACATACACACACACACACACACACACACACACATGCACACTACACCCTACTTCATACCTGGGAACCCAACAGACACTTTTGAGGAGCTAATAAAAAATCAGATCGATGCTTAGCCATATCTCTCTCTTGGGGTCCTGTGTACATGTTTCTACCACCCACTAGATCTTGCCCACCCTCTCCCACAACAGGGCTCTGGGCTCCGAAGAGGACCCAGTTCTGCTAGAAATCCTAGCCACTCTTCTCAACCAAAATCCAGTGGCTTATCAACAGAGACTTTCAGTATGACCCAAAGAGCCCATTATTTCTTTCTCTCTATTATTCTCTCCCCCTTATCCTATTTGTCTCTGTCTCTGCCTGTCTCCCCACCACACCCACCTTCTCTCTTGGAATCTCTGTCAAAATTAAAAATTGTCTACCCTCACTATAGGAAGGAAAAAAAGAGCAATAAAGCAAGGGTCTATATAATTGGGTGAAGGGAGAAGCCACAACTCATCTTGGCCCTAATTATCTGGATCTTTCTGAACAATTGCCTTAAATCTCCCACACCAGCCTAGACTGCCACAGATGAGGTTTCTCAGAGCCAGAGGCACTGAAGAGAGACAGTAGTGTTTATGCTGAGATGCTGCCGAACAAACCACAATTGCATAGACAGAGTTATCTGGCAATCTCACTACTTCTAAAAGGGCTCTGTGTGGGTAGAAAGATGGAGGGTGTCTGAAGATAATTTCTTATTCATTTGCCTTTTGCCTGTACCTACCTCTACACTGAGATACACCAGCTGGTTTCTATTTCCACACTGGGAGTGTGTGAACACATAGCTGTTGAGACATATTTGGTTTTATTTCCGTTTTCATGCCATATTTTGCAAGTGTGTTAAATCTCAGTTGGGTTGTATGATTTTTTTATGTTAAAGATATTTTTCCCTAGGAGGCTGTGATCAAAAAGTGCTTACTTTTAGCAGGCTTTTTTTTTTTTTCTTTTCTAGGCATCTTTAAGGTGTTTATTTAGCTCAGATTTATTTCTAAGCTCCTCTCCAATCTCTCACTCACTCCGCATGCAGACACAGCAATGCCAGAGCAGCTCCTTCTCATCCCTTCTTTACACTAAACCAGCTGCCCACTGCTCTGCCCACAGTGGGGCTGGTGGGCATCGGCCCCTCTGCTCTTCAGCCCCTTAGCATGGTCTGTTGGCTACTAGCTACCCATGCTCCAGGAATTCCTGCTAAATCCCCACCTCCCAAGGATCTTTGTATCTAGGTGAGATGGGAAATTAAAGGGTCATATCTCCACAACACATTATTGTACACCTACATGTGAGGTGCTTATCTTCTAGAAAAGTGTTATTATGTGTTTCACATTAGGTAGTTAATAACATAAATCATATTATATAAAAATATAGTCAATGCAGAGTAGGTAATGCATGACACCGTGCACTAAAATTCTATCATCCTTAAATCTTCTGGCAGTCAGAAATTGGGTGTTTAATGTGAGTCCCACCTTGGTCAGTTGTATTATACTAAGTCATCTTAGAATATTTACAAGAATATTATTTGCTATACTTTGTAACACCATCCAGTATTTTAATTGTCTGCTCTTTCCCCAATCCCAGATGCAGAGGAATTTCAGGCCCACCCTAAGGAGGTCTTCAGGTCTTCCCAATGAAAATGTCCCTGGGTCTCCACGGAGAGCCAGGACGGGGGCCCTCCGGGTAGTAGGAGGAAACATATATGGCTGTTCTGGGCCCCCAGGACCCCTGCAAGCATCAGAACAGAGCCAGTCAACCCTCTCCCACTGAGCTCTGCTTATATATAATTAGAGCAGATTCAAGATACGGATTCACTGAATCCTGATTTCTCAGCGTTGCGCTGAATCCAAAGCTCCTGATGTAATTTTGAGAAGTCTGGAACTGGTCTTTTCCTCTGGGGAGTGGGGGTGGGGGTGGGTGTTGCGGGATTCTCTCCTGTTCAGAGATAGTCTCAATTGGAGAGGGAACAGAACAACAGTGAATTCCAATCCCCCACCAAATACATAGCCAGACAATTCCGAGGGGTTCCCAGCCTGGGCCTGGACCTGATTCCTTAAAATACAAGCCTTCCCCCGAAACCTCATCCTCACTCCCCTCTTTCTGTGTCTAAGGCATGGGTAACTCTCTCCCCGACGTTTGGCGGTTTTGGTAGTGCGCATACACACACAGGATATGAACCCTACAGACAGGCAAAGAATTTTATATCCCAGGAGAGGGATGCAAACACCCTTTTTTTTTTTTTTCCCAAACCCTCTCCAGAGATTTCAGTTCCCTTGCTCCTCAACAATCAGGAAATTCGTGGTCAAATTCTTAAAACAAATCAAGAAAAAAAACTTTCAAAAATTAAAAATCTACATTTCTGTAGACCCCGGCAAATTAGACCCGTATTTTAAAAACAGCAACAGCAACAAAATACCTGTCTAGTGCCTAAATGTTCTTGGAAATTCAGGCCAAGAAAATGCTTGGAGTTCTTATTTTTTCCTCCAACTGATTCGGTGGCTTGAGCGGTTTTGTTCTAATGGTTTTGGATTCCAAGGCACCCAAGGTCCACCCCACCCCCCATTTCAGGCCGGAAGCGCGTTTAGGGGGCCAAGAGCCGCCCGTGAGACTGGAGCCCTGCGGAGGGGGAGGAGGCGAGCTCCCGGCTGGAGCGGAGCCGGCGGCCCGGCGCTTGGGCGCCTGTGATTGCTTCACTCTCGGCCGGGCAGCTCCGGGGAACGTGTCGGAGCAGATTTCTTCCCCGGCGCATTCCTCAGCGCAGCTCGCCCGGCCGGCTCCATCTGCAGCCCAGCAAAGCCGGCGCGCCAGGGCCAGACGGCGGGGGTGGCTGGGGCGCGGAGCCCCAGGGCAGACGGGGCTGGGAGGGGTCCCTGGCGGCGGCCGCGCTCGGGACCCTTCCTTACCTGGAAAGGGAGACTTCCAGAGGTGGGCGGACTGCGACTGTTCCTTTGAGCAGTACACCTGACTATCCCAGCCGTTGGAGAGAGCCCAGTGCTGGTAGCCTTCGACGGGGATGAGCGCGTCGTGACGCGGCTCTGGGTGTCCGCTGATCCCAGGCACCACCGACACGTCCAGGTAGCCGGGCATCGCCTGGTAGGAGCTGGCGAAGCTGGGATAGAAGGCGAACTCCTTGGCCCTGGAGGACAGGTCGTCACCGGGAAGGGCGCCCGACGGCTCGGGGTACTTATCGCCCGAGTGATAAGCACAAGGCTTTTGCTGCAGGTTCACGTTGTGCGACAGGCGGCAGCCGTAGTAGCTGCCACCGAACGGGTAGCCATAGCCCAGGGTGGCGCTGGATGAGGTGGGGGGCGCCGCTGGCGGGGCGCACTGGCGCGCCGCCTCCGGGGCTGGGATGTCCGTGTAGACGGCGCCCTGAGGGGCGCCCAGGGGAGCCGGCGGGCGGCCCAGCACGGGGTGCGGAAGCAGGTCGCGGCAGTGGCTGGCGGGGCAGCTGTTGCCCAGCCCGTCCATGTTCGGGGCTTTGCCGGGACTCGCTCCGCTGCAGCCGACCCCCGCTCCGCCCGCGCCGCCGCCTCCCCCGCCGCTGCCGCCGCCGCTGCCGCTCTCCGCCGCGCTGTCCTCATAGACGTACATAAGGCTATCCGGCCAGCGCGGATGCAGGAGCAGCGAAGTCGTCATGACATGATCTGCTCGAGCTTTTTAAAAACTCCACTTGGCAGAGGCTGCGAGCTAGGGAGACACCTCACTCCCCTTTCCCCTCCCCCATCCCTCCTCCCTTCCCTTCCCACC
>SJYQ01095510.1:57180-83539 GCA_006410935.1 Redunca redunca
TCCCCTCCCCCCCCCTCCCCTCCTCCTCCTCCTCCTCCTCCTCCTCCTCCTGGTGTTTCCACCGCCCTCCCACCTTCCCTCTACGCATGCGGGTACACTTCATTAAGAAATCACCGGTTCCCGCCTGCCTCCCTCTAGGCCACCCTCCCGTGCTCACGTGATGCCGGCAGTGCACGTGACCTCCTGGTTGGGTCTCCTGGGGTTCCCACCCCTAGAGGCGGGGCGGGGCGAAAGGGGAGATGTCTCTGCTGATTGGCTCTCGGGGGGGGCAAAGAGGAGGGAGCTGGGAGATTTAAAGGGACAGGGTACCGCCCCCCTGGCAGGCCCCGGGGAGGGAGAATGAGGAGGGTGAGGCTGAATTTGGCCGACGCAAAGGGGTCTGGCGAGAACAGATCGTTCCTAGGCGCTTCCTCCTAGGAACTCCTAGGTTGAGGAGGCGTACGGGGAAGACTGATTCCAACCCGCAAAGGTCTCTGACTAGATTGGGCTTGGAGCTAAGGGTGGAGGAGACATCGTATTTTTTTTTCTTAATAAATAAAAAATCTAGAAATCACGCGGAAGCGCACCGGTAAGGAGTAGGGAGCCCCGGGTCTGGCTGGAACCCGACGCCGACGCCGAGCAGCAAGACTTTGATGTCGGGATTGGGTTTCCATTTCCGACTTTCATACACTTTCTCCAAAGCTCCAGTTGTCTGACAGGGACCCTCTAGCCTCGTTGCCCGCAGGTCTTCCTCCAGCGGAGCAGAAAACTGGGAGAATGTAATAACATCATCACACCGAGGACAGGATGCTCTCAATGAAAAATTGAGATAGAATAAAGGAGAGAAATGGAGGCATTTCAATACACAGTAGAGTTTAAAAGCCTCGGAGTGAGATTTTTCAAAGGACAGGGGGAGGAGGAGCAGGGATTCGGTCTAGGAAAGCTGAAAAGCCCTGGATGCGAACCAGAGCACGCGCTCTCGGATCCACATACAAAAGGAACGTGGCATGAGGGAGAGTAGGCAGCGCTGCCCCTTTGGAGGAACGTTTCCCAGGCGTTACTCTGGGAGACCCCAGGAAGCCCGACCCCAGCCCCGCTGATCCGTCGCCGCCCTTGGCCATAAGCTGAGGGGCCAGGCAGAGTCTGGATCAACGCAATTTCCAGCCGGATAATTCCAACTTTAGCTCCCAGAGCGTTCTTGGGGTCACTCCCTTTTAATGTGAAGTGTTTCAATGCTTTGAAATTACCTAATCTTTCAAGAAAAAATCAACACCAATTTATTAATTTTCTTTAAAAAAAAAAAAGCCACCCTTTTCTCTCCTCCCAATTACCCGACTTGTCGGACTTTTGTGCTCAGTTTGGATACCCCTTTCCAGAGAGCATCTCCGCAGGATTGAGCCATGTTCTCTTTCAGCACAGGGCCTCCCTGAGGAGAAGTGGTAATAAACAGAGAAAAAAAGAGAGGAGAGGGGCTGCGGCATCTCCATCTTCTCTGTTGCTGCTAAACATTTTCAATGCTTGGTGCTCCTGTCCAGACAGCACACAGGCCGTGCTGAGGCAATAGCATCCGGCTAAGCCTAACCCACTGGATCCCTCCAGCTCCAGGAGAGCAAGTGGCCAGGTCTGTACTGAGATCTGGCCCATGGGCCAGCTGCCTCCCTTCTCCCTGTAGGGGCAAGGTCGTGTTTGACGATGGGGAGCGCCCTGTCGTGGGTGAGTTAGGATAAGACCTGTAATCCTTATCTGTGTGATCTTCATTCGGACAGGCCATCTCAGAATTCCAGAAAGAAGGCTTCGGGCTGGGCTAACTACAGTAGGAAGAAAAATATATCAGGAATCTCCGAAACGTCAGCAGGCTTCCTTGAGTGCGCCTTGAGGGCAATGATGGTGGAGGGAAGAGAGATGAGTGGAGGGGAAGGTGGGTCTTGCTGGGAGCCAATTCTTGGCTAAGAAACTGGCTGCTTTTTCTTGGGGGCCCCAAGGTCAAGATAAAAGGAGGAAAGCAAACACGGCCTGGCTAGTCTAGACTGGGTCCTGTGACCTTGGCCCCCAAGTCTGCCTGCTGTCTGGCTCCTGGGGGTGGGTGGGTGGAGAAGTCCGCCTCTTTCCCAGAGGCAGGTGTCGGGGTGGTGAGAGGCCCTGGCTTCCCCTCCTCTGAAGTGCGGGGGGGGGGGGTTCCGGGTCCCTGCAAAGAACCCCCCGGGCGAGGTGGACCAGGCTGTGGGGTGCAGCCGGGAGAAACAAAGGGCCTGAAATGGCAGCCCCATTCCTGGGACTCACTCCAGGGTCCGGGGAATGGTCTAGCCCAACGCGTCTTCACCCAGCCAGATCCCAAAGACGGAGGAGTCCCTCCAGCCTTTGGGAATAAGGGGCAGAATAGTGAAAGGCTCTGGGTACCGGCGGCCCAGCAATAAATAAAATTAATAGTATGTTCTTTTCCAGGTTTATATAAGGGCATTAACTATTCCTATTGCAATGAGATATAGATTTAATTAACCCAGCAAATTTACAATTCCATTTATTAGGGGCACCGTGCGGCCAAAATTTAGCGACTGGTGGTCTTCGGTGGAAGACCAGCCGAAGATGTAGGTCCCCAAGAGACTAGAGAGAGTGGGAAGGCTGCAGCGAAAGTTCAGGATTCAGGGCGTTGAAAGCGCTGGAGAAGCGTCCTCAGGCTCTGAACGATCCCTCACTCTTTTTCGCTCGGTTCCCCAAGACCTTCCGCACATGAAACTGCCGACTCCAAGAGTGGGGAGCGGAGCCTCGAGGAGAGAGCCTGGGGCAGGAGGCTCAAAGTAAAGCCTTGTCGGTTAACTAACTTTAAGCCTGGGATCGCTTCTCCCTCCTCCCCTCCACCCCGGGAAAAAAAAATGTGGATCTCACTGAGACACAAATAAAAGCAAATTAAACACTGCAGGAGAATATGCACTACTGGAAAAGTCGTAATTACATCTCAGAGGCGATGAGGCGATCCCGCCCTAGAAAGCCAGGCGCTGAAATCCTCAGCCCGGGCGCTCGCTCACCCCCTACCTCGCGGCCACACCTCGCTCCGCCCGGGGCTTCGCGGACGGATGATGGAGCTGGACTGCGGTTGACAGGAAGTCAAGAGGAATGAATAGGAATATGACCCTTCGGTCTCTAACTGTGATGTTGGTGTGTGGAGGAAAGGAAGGAGCATCTCATCATACCAAAGGAAAATGGAAAACAGATCCTCTAGCCCTGTACAGAAGCCCCGGGCTGCGCTCTCCGCTCTTTTTTTCAAAGGGACATTTGTGATAGCGAGACCACGGGAGCCGCTCTGCCCTCAGCGCCCTTTATGGACTGGGTTCACTGCTAAGTTCAACTCTGAAATTCTTGTTTTCAGAGGCTCCAATATATAAAAGCGATATTCGATGTGCCTTCCTACTGGAAGTGTGTGTGTGTGTGTGTGTGCGCGCGCACGGTGTAGGTGCGTGCACATGCCTAGCCTGTGTTTTTGGGGTTGTGGGCAGGCTCCATGCACTGTTTCAGCACATGTTATTGTGGATAAAGCTCAAATGTATGCATGAAGATATCTGGCTCGAATCCTCTCTGTGCAAATAAAGATCTCTGCTGGTCTGTTTTTCTCTGGATACACAGTTTATATGCTCATCCTGCTCTCTACTTCGGAGAAGGCAATGACACCCCATTCCAGTACTCTTGCCTGGAAAATCCCATGGATGGAGGAGCTTGGTAGGCTGCAGTCCATGGGGTCGCTCAGAGTCAGACATCACTGAGCGACTTCACTTTCACTTTTCACTTTCATGCATTGGAGAAGGAAACGGCAACCCACTCCAGTGTTCTTGCCTGGAGAATCCCAGGGACAGGGGAGCCTGGTGGGCTGCCGTCTATGGGGTCATACAGAGTCGGACACAACTGAAGTGACTTAGCAGCAGCAGCAGCAGCTCTCTACTTAGACATCTCCAGGAGAATACCGGGAAAATGAGGAAGCAGATGTCTGTGTCTTTCTCAAGATGAGGGGTGAAATTCCTGGCCTGCTGTGTTAGAGACCAAGTCGGAGGGGTAAGTTAGCAGCATTTGGAGCAGGAGCTCTCAAGCTTGTCGAACACACTGCAGGGTGGGTGTAGCTAGAATACCAGGTTAGGGAGAAGGGAATGAGAGAAATGAGGTTGGTGTGCCCCATATTCAGTGCCCAGATCGCCTTCTCTGGAAATCAAGCATCAGTTGATTTCCTTTAATTTCCCTGCCCCCATGCTCCCTTTCCTCTGTTTCCTCTATATTTTCCAGAAAAAAAGAAAGGAAAAGGGGAAGAAAAAAAAAAGAGTTTGAACCTCTGAAGCTCCTGCCCCCCCTTTTTATGGGAGAAATTCCAGTTTTAAAAAAAGAGGAGGGAGTGGGTTGAGGCTGCAAGAGAACAAAGAGCCTTACCACCATGGGGTCTGGATTCTTGCCCAGACTTGGGGCCTTGATGGGCGGGCATAGAGTTTGGGGGGGCCTTTCAGGTCCAGGATACAAGCTGCAGGCAGGATGGAAGAGGAGGTTTGTAGGGGACAGAGGACATGGGACTTGAGCTAACTAGGAAAAAAGGGGATTTGGGGAATGGAGAGGCCACAAACAGGAAGGGGTGGGAGTTGGGGGAGTGGGGCTATGGTAGAGCCTTCCACACATTCAGCGGAATTTCCCAGTGGGTCACAAAGGGTGATACTGGTGGGGAAGAAAAGAAAAATGACTGATCCTGTGACTCCCTGGCCCTGCCCATTTCCCTCCTTGACTCCTTTCCCCCCACTTCCCAGGCTCTAGCATGAAGATGCAGAAGCCACTCCCAGGCACCTGGATTCCTTTGCAGCCTGGACTCAGAGGAGATCCACCCAGGCCTTTCCTCCAGTCTGAAGCATCTTCCACCTTTATTGTTCTCCATCCCTGGGCCATTCAATTGAGGGAAGAAGGGACCAGGATGGGTCGAAGCATTGCTTTGCTCCTAATATGCTTTCTGCTCTCAAACCCAAACTTGCTTTCCTCCAGGCCCTATTCACTTCCCTCTCTTAGACATCAGGGAAACCTAGCCTCTTTGTCAATTTAAGGTTGCAGTGCTGGCTGAAAGTTTGGGAAGTCACGTTAAACATTCCTCTCTGGTTCCGCAGGGATCCACAGGAAGGTGGGGGATTAGGCTGCCATCTCCGATCTTTTCCTGGATTCTCCTCCAGCCTGCCCTCAATCACAGACCCTGCCTATTGTGCTCTGTGGTTGAATTGGGGGGTCAGGTAGCCACTTCCCTGGGGAAGTCTCAAGAAGCCTCCTCCAGTGGGCTCCAGGATTCCTACCTCAGCCCTCTTTCTTCCACTGTTTCCCATCCTGGCCCTCTCAGCCCTGCCAGGCTTCTCACAGAGACCCTTTCCAACCCTCCTCAACCTCTCCTTCCCCAGTCCCACCCCTTTTCTAATTTTCATTCTTCCTATTCCCTTTTTCTTTTTCAGCAGCAACTCTGCCAGTCACTTGCCCTCTCACCACCCAACATGGACAGAAGTTCTGGGAATAAACAGAGTTAAGAAAATTAACAAAGTATCTCTCCCTCTTCTTACTGCCCAGAGTCCCTACTGCCCCCTGTCCCCCTCCTCTTCCCCCAAACACCTCCTCCTTTTTGGAAACCCTTTAAAAACAGACAAATAAAATCTCTCCTGGTTTTAGGGCCTGAGAGGGAAGTCCAAGTTCATTTTCAAGTTAGACAAGGGAGCTGAGGGGGGTTGGGGAAGAGGTGGAGGGGTGTTTGCTAGGGGCTGTATTTGACTTCCTTGCAGAGATCTAACAACAGGCTCTTTTGGTCAGAAAGCCAACAAACCGAACACTTGAAAAGGTATTTATCACTTTTGATAATTTCTTCCATCTTTCAAAGTTTAAATTTGGGGCTTCTAGAAAGGAGACAGACCATCTCTTCTCTTCCCTTCCCTTCTTTCCCTTCCCCCTCGCCTTTCTGCATATTTCTTTAAGATTTCAGATTATTTTAAAAGAAGAAAATGGAAAATAACATTTTTTTGAGAAAGGATTGTAAACCTTAATACAGCATTTTTCTGGAGCAAAATGGACTGTTTTTCCTGTCCCAAATAAGGAATAAATATAAAAGGCATAGCTGAAGGGGTGAACATTTCTTCTCTAACTAGGTGAAAGTCTGCCCTCAATTCCATCATGAAGCTGATTCCTGGAGTTTGGTGGCTCCTAAGAGGTAGATAGAGACGGTAAGAGGTTGTATGTATATTTCGTTATGAGGAAGGGGGGATGTTATACTCTAAATGGATTACAGCCTAGTTCTCCCCATGACCAGATACCCTCAGAAGTAACATCAGAAGATGCATTCTAATCATTCTAATTTGAGAATAGTTGAGCTGGACACCAGAAATTAAAGAACTTTCAGAAGATCCCTTACCAAAAGAAAGAAAATGTAGTTTTCCTATTTCCAAAAAAGAGGGAAATGAAAACCCAAGACTCAACTAAAGGGGGAAGAACACCTCTTTGCTAAAATAGCTGATCTTGCTTGAGAAATATGGAGCAAAAAGGCAGGAGGAAGATTCAGTAGGTACTTGGGACAGGATTTCTGCTGGTGGCAATTAATTCCACTTTCCTAAAAAGATAGAATTTGGTGAACTATTAGTGACTGGAAGGAAACTGTCCCTATGATATCTGTAAGGAGGGGACTGCTAGATTTTCTCTCCCTCACTGTCTCCTCCTTCTAACCCCAGTTTCTCCTTCTCTAAAGTGTATTTAGAAGAATTTTCTCTCTTAGTTATGGTCTTGTACATTCACGCAGTAAAGTCAATGAAATCTGAAGAACTAGAAAGGAGGATTTGGACATCCATTTTCTCTCTTCTGAAAGATTACCACACTCACTTGCATAAGTCAGAGGAAATTTAGATAAGAAAAAGTATATTTCAAGGTATAGAGGACACCTCAGACCTCTTGCACATGATGGTCTTCAGCATTTCTGGGGAGCATGACTGTAGGGTCCTGGCTTTTGAACACTGTTGGATAATTAATTCACAGACTGGGGAACATGCACAGCAATTTGTGCATTGTGCTAGCATGGAGACAGGTTGATCATGACAGAGGTGCTGGTGAGGGTAGGCTGAGGATAGCGGAAGAAAGGGAAACACAGCCAGGATTTTAGCTTGGGGAGACCTTGAGAGGATCCTCTGACTCCAGCTCTCTACAGTAGTGGTCTTCTCTCCTTCAGCTGAGCCACTATAAGCAAATGGATGGGAGAAAAGATCACCCTTATGTCCGCAGAGACGCTATTTCTAAGGGGTTAAGGAAACCTTGTACAATTCCTCTCTTACTCTGAGGACTTAGGACAACCTTTTTTCTGCTAGAATCTTCATTTTTGATTTGAAGCACTAGTAATTTTTTCAGTGCTTGGTTTATTAATGAAATTCTCTCCAAAGAAGTACTATAGATGTATTTCTCTCATCTATTACAGATTTATCATCACTAAACAAGTAAATATGTAATATATGCTTTGTTAGATGTTAAGGGAACTTTAGATAAATATTAAGATAAGATATGTACCCTCAGATACCCATCTGCATCTAATTAGGTACTCTTTGTAAAAAAAATTAATAATATTTCCCTTGAATATGAAACATAATCACATTTAATTTTTTAAAAAGTGAAAGCCAAGCCTTTAGTTGTCTTTATGCCAGTGCTGAGATGTGTGTGGGGAGTCTGGTGGATCTGTGGTTTGGTGGGTAAAATCATATATTGACACAGACACATGGATTTGATAATCCACCCTCAACAGTGTTTTCCCTGATGCAGTTAGCTATTAAGCAGAGATGGTATTCAGGCATGTATGTAAGGCAGAAATGCCTTTTCTTAACAATTTTGCTAAAAGCCTTCTATTTAAGAGAGAATAAAGACACCATATCTGACGATATCCAGGATGAACTTTGCAGTATATAATTCTCAGACCCATTTCACCCCAGCCATCACTAAGCGGAATTACGTGCCTGCCAGAACCAAATTGCCATCTAGCCAAACTTGGCAGAGTCCAGGCGTCGGCACCGTTCTTTCAGAGCGTTTTTCCCTCTGCACAGATTTTTAGGAGATTGGGGTCACTTCTGGAGCCTGGATGGCTAGTTCCCTCAGTAAGAGCAATCACTGCCGCCTGGCTCCGCCGGGAACGCGGCACTAGCATCTGATTCCTTTCTCTTTTCTTTGTGGATTGCTCCCAAGACTTCAAGAGCTCTTCCGTTAATTTTAACAGGCTGATTTTGTTTGTGATTTTACATGATAATTATTTACTATTTGATTTCACTAACTCCGCCTAAACTGAAGCTTGGCGAAAGCCGCTTCACCCAGGAGCATCAATGACCGAGCCGTGAGGACAGCGGGACGAGCGCCCGCTCCGACAAGCTCCCGCTCCACTCCCCGTGGCGCCAGCGCAGAACCAGGGGACAGTCACAATCACAACTCACACCCGAAATCTTGACTGATGCACTTGGGTGCCCTCCGTGGGCACTGATGGCCGAGCACAGCGGTGAGTACCTTTCTCTGTGAGGCAGAGCGGACTCTACTGAGATCCCAGAGAGCTCTGGGCGTGTGCGGAGGCGCCGGTCCGCGCGGGTGCCTGGAATTCAAGGGCGTGCTGCTGCGATCTGATGGTCCTGGAAGTTGGTCCCTGCGCCTCCGGGGGTTCCTGTGCTTATTTGAAAGGACGCATCCTAACTGCGGATTTTTTGTTGATAACCACCGGTGCCATGTCCACGAATCAGCCAGCTTTCCTTTGCTTTTTTCTGTCTGCCTGCCTGCTCCTGTGGAAAGGGTACCTCCTAAATAGAGAAATAAACCCCTCCCGCTATTCTCTATGCCTTGTGTCCAGTCTTGGGATAGGAAAGTGGTCTTCTAAAAAAATCATACACTTACAAAGATTTCTCCCAAAGAGTTGAGAGGATCCCTGTTTGTTTTTGTTTTTTTTTTAAGTGGGGTTAAGTGGGTGGGTGGAAAGGCTGGAGGCCAGAGGCAGAGAAGCCCTGAGAACAGACTTCTGCAAAGCTTCCTAAATGTTAATTGGCCTTAGGATAAAGGAGGAAAGCAAATCATTCAGATGTTAGGGATCTTGGTATTAAATTATGGGTGGCTATGTGTTTGTTGCCATTTGCATATTTACATGTTTGTCACTGTTTGCTTATATAATATGTATGAAGTGGCACAGTCATGCATGGTTCATGTAGAAACTCATGAAGACAATATCCCCTCCAACTGGATATGTTTCGGTTTAGTTTAGGTTTAGTTGTATTTCTAAACCTAGTTCATATATACTATAGGCCTACAAATTTCTGATACTAAGTTTTTTCTTTAGAATACTATGTCCTTCAAATAGCAGGGGCAGGGGCACTCATAAGCAGTGGCAAATTTCTCTTTTTAAACACTGCCAGTAAGAGCGGCCTTTTAAAGTTTAGCCTCCTCATTCTTGGGGGGAAAAAAGGTTTCTCAAATGTATTTGTCCTAGGAAGAAGAAAGTCCAGTCCCATCCCTTCTTCCCTGAAAATGACTGCTCCATTAGTCCCTGGGTTCTGGTTGTCTGGGTGCAAACAGAAGAGACTTCCTCCCTTCTGCATGCTGGCCACTCAAGGCTCACTCCTTAGGCGCTGAACCAGGCAGGAATCTCTCAGATGTTTTGTCCAGTTTGGAATATGGATCTGAATCTACCAGTTCAAGTGGCTTGATGCCCCAAATTCACTCTGCGATTGCATTCAGCCTAAGGGTTTTGTGGAGGCGGCTAGCCCTACCCAGCTGTGATCAACCTGGAAAAACCCCTGGACATCCAAGAAATATGTTTTCCATTGACATAAGGAGAAAACCCATGTTTTCTCTCCCTCTTGCTCACTTTCTCTTTCATATGTATATCATATATGCGTTCTGACAAATGTGTCTAGTTCTATGCCCTTCATCACAGCAGAAGCCATATCCTTAGAGGAACTGGTACCCTGGAAAAGCAGATTCTGTCCTTTTAAGCCAGGAAAAAATGCACAAAGGACCCGTTCCACCATTGTGGAGCACACTGTACTGGTCTCTATTAGATTTTCCTTTTTTTTCTCTCTCTCTTTTTCTTCTCCATCTAGGAGAGTCTCCACAAGCAATCAGAATTCTCCTCTTCCACAAATAATCAATCCAAAGTTGAGAGGAAGAGTTGTGAGAATGTTTTCAGGATTTCATCTTGAAGATGCTTTCTAGTACTGCCCTCCCCCCCGCACCGTCCACGGACAACCTTGCGTCTATGACCCGCCCCACACGGTGAACCTGGAGAATGCGGGCCATGCTATTTGAACAGGAAACACCTGTGAAATTTCAAAATCTGCCTTGATGACAAGGTAGCTTCAGTTTCGAGAATCTAAAACTGTGGGGGGAGAGTCCCCCATCTCGAGGCCGAAAAGGCACCTTTTTCTGCCCTCAGGGGACGGAGCGAGCTCAGGGGTACAGACTAATGGGGAAGGGTCTTCATTGGAAAAGCCGGCGGGGTCATAATCTCGCTCCAGACCTTTATTTAAACTTCAGTCGAATTATTTGATTTTTTTTCTCTCCCAGGGCTTTTCAAGTTGCTCGCGAATCTTGTCTTCCTATCTAATTCCCCAACAGCTTCCTCATCTTCCCTGGAGAACTGATGAAATGAGGCGCAGAGAATGGCCGCAGTTGAGCAGGAGAATCCTTCCCCTTCCCGCCCTGCGGCCTCTTGTGCTGACCCGCGCCTTCCGGGCGGTGCGCGCTGTGACTCCCCCACGGGGATCTGGGATCCAGCGGACCCTACGCCTAATTCCATGGAACCTCCTGAGTCTTTGGGCAGCTGGGGTCGCGCGCCCCTCTCGAAGGAGCCCCAGACGGTTTGCACAATTTCAGACAGACGTCCCACGCTCCCAGCCTGGGGCCTGGAGACCCATTTCTTCTCAGCCTGAACCAAACGAAATCTGCACGAGTCACAACCTCAGCTCCCAGACCAGGTGGCATCTACCCATTCACATCTTTGCTTTTTGAGGGGAGCAGATTTAAAGAAGAGAAAAAAAAAATCCTCGAATGGGGAGAAACGTGTTTTCAAACATTCCTAGCGGACCTTGTGTGTATGCACGCTTCACTAGGGCCCGGCATCCGCCTAGCGCCTCCCGCCCTTCCCAGAAGCCGAGGCCGCAGCACCTCCACTGCAGGGGACCGAATCACTTAACCTCGTTTGCCCTTCCAGGACTGATCGCTCCTCAAAACCGTTTTCCCAGAAGTTCGCCTCCTTGTCCAAGCAGTGTGCAAGCTTTGGCCACTGCGGGCGGGTACTCATCTCCCGCCTCCGCGGGGTGCAGCACCGGGAACCCCAGATCCTCCACGCCTTCCAACCCCCGACGCCTCCGAAGACCTCAGTTCGCAGCTTTGGAACTCCCAGAAACGACGTTCTACTCCATCACGGCGTTGCGGGGACCCGGAGTAAATCCAACCCTTAAGTGTCTACACTAACGAATTCTTTCCTCCCTAACTGCGTTCCATTTTACTTAGAAAGCCTCCGCTGCTCTTTGCTTTGGGATTTGACAGACCCCCGTCTCCCTCAGTGTGTTTTTCCTGCATGACTTCCAGATTATTTCAAGAAACCCAGCGGGGAAGGGTGCTTAACATAAAACTCCGGTGAAACTAGGGGAACAGGAAAACGTTCTCTTCACACATACATGAATAAGGTAATGAGTGTCTCTGCAGAATGGAACATCTAGGGAAGAACGGAGATACCCTTTTATTTTTAATATCGAGCCAGAGGCCTGAAATTTAGATAACAAGTTGCTGGAAACTTTGCCTTAGGTGATAAATCCAGTGAAGAAGCTGTTTGCTCCCATCAGGAGTGAGATGCCAAGAGAGGCAAGTGTTTTTTTGTTTTTAATTGTAAATATTCAAACTCTTCTTGAGATGACCTCATCTCTGCCAGATGTGTCTTCTGATCCTACCAGAATGGAGCATTAAAAAAAAATTATTTTAAATCCAGTTTTGGAATTACCTTCATGTCAAATATGATTTTGTTTAGGGTTGAAAGACCAGGCAGTTTTCTGCTTTCACTGGATTTTTATGGCCTCTGTGTCCAGTGTTAAGCTGTATTGGATTCTTTTCAATAACAAAAAGTTTTTTAGGGTTGTGTTCCCTTTCACACTTCCCAAGACCTAGGGGTTTTAGGCACAACTTCATTACACAAGAGGCCAGAATTTCCGTGGGAGAAGAACCCAGTCTCTTGTGAGTGGAAGGTCTGGGTAGGCAAGCTGCAGGACCCTGTCCATCTTCATGGCCACCTGATTGCAGTACCCTCTCTTCTTTCCCAGGAGTCCTCTCTTTTCCTTCCCACCTTCTCTCTCCCACATTCACCAACACATGCCATCTGGGGAAAAAGATCTCTTTGGAGAGTGATGTTCTTCCTTTTGAAGAAAGAAGTATTCTTACAAAGGTGCTGTAGAACCATTGGTTCTTCTTGAGGATTTTCTAGGTTGGTCTCTATAGCAATTATTTCCCCCAAGTCTGGTAGCTCTTCACAGCTGGACTGCATTCCCCAGCTTCCTTTGCATTTTGATGTGGCCAGGAGACTCAATTTTTGTTAATGGAATGCCATTTGCTAGCCAAAACTTTTAATAAGTGGATGTGCCCCATCCCCTCCCCCAATGCTTTCTGTCTCCTTCTGTTTGATGCTAATCTTGAGGCCCTAGGGAACAGTGGAGATTCTCTTGGGAAGAGCCTGGCTCATTGAATCACATGTGGAGAACTGCCCACTGACGGGTATCATTTGACTAGGACTTTACCCAAGGGAGAAATAACCTATTGTGTTTGATCCACTGTACATTTTGGATTTTATTATTGACTAAAATGCTCTTTAAAAACAAAATCGTCCCTTATAAATGTCAATGGATGTTAGGTCGCCTTTATTGGGATTAAAACTCCAAGAGGCTCCAAGATTCTTCTGCCTCTTCTTAGGTGACAGTATGATAACAACTTCAAGTCATATATACAGTTTCAAATCTGTAATTAGAATATCCAGTCTGTTGTATCTTCAAGGCCCTGAGTTTGATTTAATGTAATATCTTCTCCTCTCCCTAATACAGGATTGCTTCAGTCTAGATACCTGTAGAGGGAAGGAGAGGGTAGTTTTGACTTATTGCTTAGCATTGAGTTTTTCCCTCCCCCTATCCTCAGAGGCTGTTTCAGATCAACTAGTGGTTTGAGAGGTGGAGACAGTGGGGGATTGGTTTGAACAATGTCCAGTGACTTTGAGTTTAGATAAACTAACCAGATGAGGGCTGCTGTAGTGGTACACAGCACCAAATGGAGCAGAACTTTGGCCATTAGTTCCTTAGTTGGATATATAGACAAGAGAGTGGAGGTCTAGACAATTTATGATTTTTAAGTAGATTTTCTGAATTATTAGTCTTATGTGTTTCCAAATCTGAGTAAAGAATCACCATTCATTCACTAGGTTGTGTAGAAATGGCCCCCAGTGGTCTCCTGCAAAAATGGCTGGTATGTAAGCATTTCTCCAAAGGTAACGAGAATACATTGTTTTGAATTAGTTCACCCAGACTTCTCCCATCATCTTGCCTAGATTGTAGACTAGGCTCATTCTCAGAGAATGAATTCCTGGTTTGGGGCCCTTTCCAATATTAGGAACCGGGCCCTTTCCTCTCTGCAGTTCTGTTTTGCATTCTACTTCTTCTTTTATGGAAATCACAGCAGTTGTCTGGTAGTTAAAATGCCCGGCAGACTCTGGCATTTTTGAGATACTGGCATCCCTCTTTATTGCCAGTGCCAAGCCATTCAGGCCAGCCTTGGGGTCACCAGGTGGGGAGAAAGCCTGTCCAGCAACAGCATGCCAAGTGCAGAAGTGTTAATGATACAGTTTACTTTATCTGTGGATCCTGCTTGGCTATACGTTTTTAGGGCTGTCTACATGCTGATAAAGGAAAACTTCAACCCTTCATTGGGTTATTTAAAAAAATCTAGATATATTGTAGTGAGTGGATGGATTGACCAGATGACATTTTCTTCCTGCTTAGGAACAGTTGCTTGGCATAACAGAGACCTTTTAAGTGTGCATTTTATTAAGTGGCATTTTCTGAGCCTGTTCAGGGGGAAGAGCGATAGAGTGGGATGTAGGTAGACAAAAGGCATTGAAATCTTGCCTACCATTTCTTACCACCTAAGAAACCTGCCTACAGTTGTCAGCATGGAGGGATTTCAGATGTCCACAGACAGCAACTAAAACAGTCTGGAAAGTAGCCTGATCTTTAGAAAGAATGGCAGATTGGGTCAAAGATTGAATAATCCATCATGGATGACCACTTGGCCCATTTTCTCTGGATCATGTCCAATCTTCTAATTCACATTTTCAAGTGTACAGTAAGCTATATTCACTATCCTCCACTTTCTGAGAACAGCCAAAGTGGGAAGGGACTTACAGTCAAAAGAAGAGGCAGGTCTCGTTAATGAAACATGTTTTTCATACAGTGAGGGCTGTTAGACAATGGAATGGGAATTGAAGAGTATGTATCCAGTTTCCTTGTGTATCACTTTGAATACTAGATCTTTTCTAATTTACCTGAGCAGAAATGGATGAGTACTAGACCAGAGACAGGGGCATGTCCAAGATGCTCTCAAGCCCCCTTTTCCCCCCTCATTTTTGCTGTTGGCTTCTATAATTTACTGACAACGGTAGTACCTGCAAAATGTGTCGGATTCAGTAGCAGGGTCAGGGGCTGCTGTCACTTGGCAGACTTCAACAACATGACCCTGGCAAAGACTTTAGAATGAAAACATCAGGAAAGTGAACCCTCAGTGCCCCATCACCAGAGGACTGGCTGGGAGCTGTCAGGTTGAAATACTAGTCTATTTGGGAAGGGAAAGAACAGGAGGAAGGCCTCTGGCACTCCTCTCCTCCTCGAAAATACCTCTCAAGCAATCGATGCCAAACACATCAAATTAAATGAGAAAAGAGATAGGAGAGGTATCAAGGCTGAGCTTCTAACCTAGCCAGTCTGTCAATCAATACCCCTATGGCGAGCAAAGCACTGCCCACCCTGGGGGCGGGACACCACAAGAGGTGAGGCTGGTTTCCTGCACAGCCGGGAGGTTTATCCAGTCTGTGCGCGGAGGTGGAACACGGGCTCAGGACCCAGCAAGAAAAGAGAAGGCTGAGAGACAAAAGAGGTGACAGAGACGTCCACGCACAGGGAGGAGGAGGAGGAGCGGGAGCTGAAGAGGGGCTGGAGGAATCTGCCAGAGAAGAATCCTCAAGGAGCGGAGGTCGCTCAGAGCTGAGATGGGGCTGAGGGCAGATGTGGGGAACGGCTTGTGCCCCAGGTTAGGCAATGGCTTGTGCAACTTAGAGACTGGAGACCGTGTTGGTGTGCAGAGTGCAGGAGTCTGGTTGGGCAGAAATTCTGCAACAGGAAGTTGCAGGAAGGGAGAAGAGGCTAGGAAGCTGTTGAATTATAAAGCTGGCAGGAAAAGATGGGCCAAACTTGAATTTCTGGGTAAAGGTTTTTGTGGCCATAATGCTGACAAGGGAGGAAGATTTTGCCCTGGCTACCTTTCAGAAAGAAGTAAAATCCAAGCAAAGGAGGTCAATGCAGTCATCTTTGGTCAGCAACAGAGGGTAAACAGAAAAAGCAAGCTGCTTCCCCAGTTCCAGCCTGAAGTAGCAATAATATCTTCTGGCTACTGCAGGAGCATCCAGGGAAGAGCTAAGGAATGTGTGGTAGCATGTGCCTGTCTGTATGTCTCCATGAGTGTGTTTAAGGCTACAGGCATATGTCTTTATATGGTCTGATTGTGTTTCTTCTGGAACCCTTTAGAAAAAGTATGCAGAAGATGCACCAACAAATATAGTAGTGCGATAGATTAGCAGGCATACTGCTGAAAGAGCTTGAGAAGTATATATCCCGTGGAAGAAAGTATAGCACTGACCCCTTCATACACACACACATGCTGAATAACATTCATATATATATATTTATATGTGTTTCTAATATATGTATATCTGTATTAGAAAAGCTCATATATGAAGATACCACCATTTCAGATCTGCACAGAGACACAAGTGCTATTAACTGCTGCCCATTTCACATACTATAGAAAAAATTAAAAGAATAGTAGACTTCAAATGGTGTTTAAATCATCTTATCTATTTTTTTTTGTCTATAAGAAAGAATATCAGCTAACCAACTACTTCAAGCAACATAGTGCCTAATTTTTTTGAACGAACTACAAAAAATTAGTCCAATATCTAACTGGCACTAGCATGTGTTCTATAGAGAAAAGTGCACTGAATCCTGTAGGAATGAAAATACATGAATTATTAGTCCATACCTCTCACCTAATAGCAGACTGTCCTTTGGTAAGCTACTTTCTCTCTGACTCTGTTTCTTCATTCATTAAGTGTGAAAATTGTTTATAAAATCTAAGCTTCCTCTTAGCTATAGTCAGAATACACATATATCACATATGCAGTGTTATCCAAGTGGCCAGAAAGTTTGGTGGAAAAGAAGATCAGAAGATGACCATAGTTGTCCACAAAATGCCCAAATAATTTTTTAGTTCTGTTTTCTAATGACAAAATTTAATTTTTTTTATATTGTGAGGACTTTTGATATTGTAAGGGGTTAATGACTGAGATTTTCATTTTCTAACAGCTGCTTTGGTGTCACATAATGAACCTGAGAATGAATAGGTCTATAGTCACTTGATCTGCCCAAATGTTGGAGATTGACTGCAGTTACACAATGGAATGCTTTAGTTAAGTCAATGAAAAAATCAGTTATGTTGGCCATTTGGCACTATGTAGTCAAAACATTTTTTTTTTAACAATTTTAAGCAGATTGAGTGTCTGTGTTATGGATGTGTGCCCGTTTCCTCCAGAATTGGTGTTCAGGCCCTCTTCTCTCTGGATCTCTCTCTACCTTTATCCTGATTAATACCGAACGCGAAGACTTTGCTCTGGTCTCCCAGAGCAGCCACATTCTGAAAACCTATTCAGTTCAGTTCAGTTCAGTTCAGTTCAGTTCATTCCAGTCGCTCAGTCGTGTCCGACTCTTTGCAACCCCATGAACTGCAGCACACCAGGCCTCCCTGTCCATCACTAACTCCCGAAGTTTACCTAAACTCATGTCCATCGAGTCGGTGATGCCATCCAGCCATCTCATCCTCTGTCGTCCCCTTCTCCTCCTGCCCCCAATCCCTCCCAGCATCAGAGTCTTTTCCAATGAGTCAACTCTTCGCATGAGGTGGCCAAAGTACTGGAGTTTCAGCTTTAGCATCATTCCTTCCAAAAAACACCCAAGATTGATCTTTAGAATGGACTGGTTGGATCTCCTTGCAGTCCAAGGGACTCTCAAGAGTCTTCTCCAACACCACAGTTCAAAAGCATCAATTCTTCAGCGCTCAGCTTTCTTCACAGTCCAACTCTCACATCCATACATGATCACTGGAAAAACCTTGACTAGACGGACCTTTGTTAGCATACTTTAAAGATCCACATAGTTATGCATGTCGAACATACAGACCAGCAAATAATAGCACACTCTTTTTTTTGAAGGCTCCTATTAGAGCCCTGGCACTTGCTATAATATTCCATTGCAAAAAAGTAAGTAAATAAAGTCTGCGGCTGGTAAACTTCATCCTGAATGTCAGCAGGGGGCTGATCCCATAACACAACAGTCTGAGATAACCTGTATCACAAAGCTAAGCCTGTGTGATTACTTAGCATTTATATAGCACTTTATCTGTGTTCTGTATGTCAGCATCATTAATGGGAGATAACTCACCAGGAGTAATAGCTAAGAAAAGAATTCATGACCAAAAAGGAAGAAAGAAGGGAAAGCTTAAAGGATCTGAGTGATTCAATAGGGGCTTGCAGTTGCAGTTACTGGGTAATGGGGAGAGGGCAGAGATGCTATTTTAAAGAGGACAAGGAAAGCTCTTTTGTCTCTCCCCAGTGAATAGGAATGACAAGGTGCACAAGCAGAGAATGAGTTTAGACAAGGGAGAAAATCCTACCAGGGAGACTCACTAAGCCTGAGCTTGACTAAAAGAATTTATACTTTGTCTTTTATAGCACCTTAGATCCCAGGGAAATTATCATCTAGCAAAGATTGTGAATAATGGTTGGAGGGTGGTTCTGCCTGGAGGCAGGGGGATGGACAAGATGCCCTTTTAAGGTGGCTTTCAAGCCCAGAAGTCTATTTTTGAATAATTTTATTTATTTTAATTTATCTGGCTGCATCAGGTCATAGTTGCAGACTCTCTGTTGTGTCATGCAGGATCTTTCGTTGTGGTTTGCAGGCCCTCTATTTGCAGCACACTGGCCTAGTTGTCCAAGGCAGGTGGGATCTTAGTTGCCCCAACAGGGATCGAACCTGTGTCCCTTTATTGCAAGGCAGATTCTTAACCACTGGACCACGAGGGAAGTCTCCAGAAGTCTAGTTTTTAAAATAGAACATTCAAAAATTCATCAACGTTCCACTGTGGTTTGTTTTTTGTTCTAAAAAATTTTTAAATTGTAGTTGATTTATAGTGTTGTGTTAGTTTCTGGTGTACAGCAAAGTTATGCAGCTTTTTGTATAATTCTTTTTCATCTTCTTTCCTTTATGGTTTATTACAGGATATTGAATATAATTCCTTGTGCTATATAGTAGGACTTTGTTGTTTATTTATTTTATATATAGTGGTTTGTATCTGCTAATCTTAAACTCCTGTTTTATCTTCCTTCTCCCGCTTTCTCCTTTGGCAACCATAAATTTGTTTTCTATGTCTGTGAGTCTGTTTCTGTTTCGTAACAAATTCATTTGTGTCATATTTCAGGTTCCATATATAAGTGATATCATAGGGCATTTCTGTTTCTCTTTCTGACTTAGTTCACTTTGGATGATAATCTCTAGGTCCATTCATGTTGCTGCAAATAGCATTATTTCAATCTTTTTTATGGTTGAATAGTATTCTGTTGTGTATATATCTTCTTTATCTGTTCCCTTGTTGGTGGACAGTTAGGTTAGTTCCATGTCTTTGCTCTTGTAAATAGTACTGCTATGAACACTGAGGTGAATGTATCTTTTTGAATTGCTTTTTCTCCAGATATATGCCCAGGAGTGGGACTGCTGGATCATATGGCAACTCTATTTTTAGTTTTTTGAGGAACCTCTATACTGTTTTCCATATTGGCTGCACCGATTTACGTTCCCACCAACAGTGCAGGAGAGTTCCCTTTGCTGCACACTCTCTCCAGCATTTATTTTTTAACAATTTATTTATTTTATTTATTTTTGGCTGTGCAGGGTCTTTGTTGCTGTGTGTGGGCTTTCTCTAGTTGTAGCGAGCAGAGGCTGCTCTCTAGCTGCAATGCGAGGGTTTCTCACTGTGGTGGCTCCTCTTGTTATGAGCACAAGCTCTAGACAGTTCAGGCTTCAGGAGCTGGGGCTATCAGTTTCCAGAGCATGGGCTCAATAGCTGTGGCACTCGGGCTTAGTTGTCGCAGTGCACGTGGAATCTTCCTGGACCAGGGATCAAACTCGTGTCCCCTGCATCGGCAGGTGGATTCTTAACCACTGGACCACAAGGGGAGTCCCAGGATTTATTATTTGTAGACTTCTTAATGATACCCATTCTGACCAGTGTGAGGTGGTACCTTATTGTAGTTTTGATTTGCATTTCTCAAACAATTAACAATGTTGAGCATCTTGTCATATGGCTAACTGGCCATTTGTATGTCTTCTTTGGAGAAATGTCTATTTAGGTTCTTTTGTCTATTTTTGATTGGGTTGTTTGTTTGTTTGTTTGTTTTTCCGGAATTGACTTGTATTAACTGTTGGCATATTTTGAAAATTAAGCTCTTTTGGTTTCATCATTTGCAAATATTTTCCCCTAGTGTGTAGGCTGTCTTTTCATTTTGTTGATAGTTTCCTTTACTGTGCAAAAGCTTATAAGTTTGATTAGCTTTTGTTTATTTTTTATTTTTGTTTTTATTTCCATCATTTCTGGATAATAGCTTAAGAAAACATTGCTATGATTTACGTCAGAGAATGTTTTGCCTATGTTCTCTTCTAGAAATTTTATTGAGCATGTGGGCTCGGTAGCTGTGTTGCAAGGGCTTAGTTGCTCCGAGGCATGTGGAATCTTCCCCAACTAGGAATAAAACCCGTGTCCCTTGCTTTGGCAGGCAGATTCTTATCCACTGAATCAACAAGGAAGTTCAAGACCTCAGGTTTAACCTTGGTTCTGCCATTTGTTATCTGTGTAAGCTTTGGGAAATGATTTAATCTCCTTGAGACTTAATTTTCTCATTTGTTAAGTGGAAATTTTGTAGAACATATTAATGAGATGGGCTTTTCTTTCCAGCATTATAGCAAGTAAAAATGCTTTACTATAAACCACTTAGAAATACTGGATAAAATATAAGTTAAAAAAATACATATAGCTGAACTTGTTAGAAAGAAAATTCTCCTAAGGGACCAAAAATAAGAAGAGAACTGAAAACTTGAACCATAAATGTGAGAACTGATCCTGAAGCTTCTTCTATAGTGTATTTAGGAGTGATTGCTGCTCCTGGTAATCAAAGGATTGTTTGTTTCTTTGTTTTGTTCTTAAAGCTAAATACCAATCAGAATGTTAATTTTAAAATATTATAAATACCGGAAAATAAATATTATAAATACAGGAACAAATACAAACTTTAGATTTATTTAGGTTTACTTATTTCTTCCAATTTGATATGTTTAATTAGATTAAGTAATTTGTATTCCATTTCTCCAGTCAATACCCACTATTGTTATTTTATTTTTTTAGGATTTAATGGTCATGTTAGATTAGGAATCAAAATTTGGCCCAAATAAAAAGGAAGATTAGAAAAAATATCTGCTCCCTGAAAAAAATTATAAAACAATTGTACTCCAACTAATAGATGTGCTCCTTAGTAAAGGGAAAGAACAAAGAGGTTTATCTTGGTCTGGGTTCTGGTCTGGAAAACAATTGCAACATGTCAAAACACATTCTCCTATGATATATATATGTGTGTGTGTGTGTGTGTGTATGTGTGTGTGTGTATTTTTTTTGCCTCCCTTCATGCCAGTTTGGGATTCAATTTTTTATTAGTGGTGCATGGTATAGGAATTCTTTAGTTGAGAAATATAACAGCAACATTGAACAAATGCTGGAGGCCATGCGGGGCACTCTTGGGAAATGCATGGCATTTAAAAAGCATTCAGAATATATGGACTCCAAATGTGAAGAAGTTTTAGAAGTGCCTTAATTCATTTATTCCCCTTATATATATTTTTTCTTTTTTTGCTGCACCATGCAGCTTGTGGAATCTTAGTTCTCCAACCACAGATGGAACCTAGGCCCCTAGGAGTGAAAGCACGGAGTCCTAACCACTGGACTGTCAGGGAATTTCCTATTTTTTTCTAATGAATATACAAGTAATAAACTATAAAACCTACATCTGAAGTCTGAACTAGTTCTTTAAATAGATAGCAAAAATTTCTGTGTCAATAAAGTATTTGTCTTAGTTTATTTGTAGTAATGGCTTTCTTAATTCAGTAAAATAATGGTGTTTCTTACCTTCGATATCATTTTAGATTATGTGATGTACAAGAGTCATTGTATGAATCAGGATTCAGGACTGAAAAAAATATCTCCCTGGGGATTTTAAACAGGAAGAAATCAAGGAACTAAGTCTTTACAAATTATTGAATGGACTAGGTCAGGAAGCAACAGTTAGAACTGGACATGGAACAACAGACTGGTTCCAAATAGGAAAAGGAGTACGTCAAGGCTGTATATTGTCACCCTGCTTATTTAACTTCTATGCAGAGTACATCATGAGAAATGCTGGGCTGGAGGAAGCACAAGCTGGAATCAAGATTGCCAGGAGAAATATCAATAACCTCAGATATGCAGATGACACCACCCTTATGGCAGAAAGTGAAGAGGAACTCAAAAGCCTCTTGATGAAAGTGAGAGGAGAGTGAAAAAGTTGGCTTAAAGCTCAACATTCAGAAAAGTAAGATCATGGCATCTGGTCCCATCACTTCATGGCAAATAAGTGAGGAAACAGTGGAAACAGTGGCTGACTTTATTTTTCTGGGCTCCAAAATCACGCAGATGGTGATTGCAGCCATGAAATTAAAAGACGCTTACTCCTTGGAAGAAAAATTATGAGCAACTTAGATAGCATATTAAAAAGCAGAGACATTACTTTGCCCACAAAGGTCCGTCTAGTCAAGGCTATGGTTTTTCCAGTGGTCTTGTATGGATGTGAGAGTTGAACTATAAAGAAAGCTGAGCGCTGAAGAATTGATGCTTTTGAACTGTGGTGTTGGAGAAGACTCTTAGTCCCTTGGACTGCAAGGAGATCCAACCAGTCCATCCTAGAGGAGATCAGTCCTGGGTGTTCATTGGAAGGACTGATGTTGAAGCTGAAACTCCAATACTTTGGCCACCTCATGCAAAGAGCTGACTCATTTGAAAAGACCCTGATGCTGGGAGGGATTGGGGGCAGGAGGAGAAGGGGACGACAGAGGATGAGATGGTGGGATGGCATTACCAACTCAATGGACATGGGTTGGTGTGGGCTCTGGGAGTTGGTGAAGGACAGGGAGGCCTGGTGTGCTGCGGTTCATGGGGTTGCAAAGAGTCAGACACAACTGAGCAACTGAACTGACTGAACTGAGGGTAGCGGAAGCCTCAGTCAATTCATTGTCTTTATCACACCTCCTTTCACAAAGATAAATGCATCACTGAAAGTAGAGAAAGGTGGTCCCTACTCTGCTCTGCCTTCCAAATCTTTCATGCATACATCTTCTGGATGGAATCTAATTTGTATGCAGAACCTGAGAAATGTAGGTAGATACTTATTTGTTTTGCTTTCTAGATTCTCTTTTATGAAAAGATAAGAGAATGAGAAGGGATTTTCAGCTCCAGCAGACCATATCTATGAGGGTAGCTAAGTATAAAAACCAAATGGATAGAAGTGTATCATTTCATTAATTACAAGTTAAATTATTAGCTATAAATTAAAGCCACAATAAGATACTATTAGATATCTACCAGATTGGCTCAAATAAAAAATTCTTCTTATAATACCAAGTATTGGTGAGGTTGCTGAGCAATGGGTGCTTATATATTGCTGATAGGAGTATAATTTAGTTCATCTTGAAGAACAGTTTGGCATTATCAGATAAGTTTGAAGGTATGCATATCTTAGGACTCAGGAATTCTATTCTAAGTATATAACCTACAAAAATGCACATCTATATGTACCAGTATACTTGAACCATAATGTTCATAGTAACATTGTTTAAAATAGCCCCAATTGAAAACAATGAGATGTTCATAGTAGTAGAATAGTTAAATATTTGGTATATTAGACAGTGGAATAGTACATAAACATACACACAAAAATGAATGAGCCACAGATAAACACAATAAAGTAGGTAGATATTTAGTGTATAATATTGGTCCAAAGACAAGGACAGAAAATTTTACATACAGTATTTATTTTATAATGTTTGAAAACAAATGAAACTAACCTATATTGTTTAAAAATACATACTTAGGTGGTAGAGCTTTTTTTCTTTTTTTTTAATACGAGACAGAGATTACCATGAAAATCAGGATTGTGGTTACCTCTAGTGGAGAGGAAGACAGTGTGATTGGGAAGATGTAGAGGGAGGGCACCTGGGATTTGGCAATATTCTATTTCTTGATCTGTTACTGTAACTATAATAATTAATTTAACAATACATTTTCTGTGTACACTTCTAAGTTTAAAAAAGAAACTAAGTGAGTGAATAAAAAGAAAGTTCAGTTCAGTTGTGCAGTCATGTCCGACTCTTTGCGACCCCATGAATTGCAGCACGCCAGGCCTCCCTGTCCATCACCAACTCCCGGAGTTCACTCAGACTCACATCCATCGAGTCAGTGATGCCATCCAGCCATCTCATCCTCTGTCATCCCCTTCTCCTCCTGCCCCCAATCCCTCCCAGCATCAGAGTCTTTTCCATTGAGTCAACTCTTCACATGAGGTGGCCAAAGTACTGGAGTTTCAGCTTCAGCATCATTCCTTCCAAAGAAATCCCAGGGCTGATCTCCTTCAGAATGGACTGCTTGGATCTCCTTGCAGTCCAAGGGATTCTCAAGAGTCTTCTCCAACACCACAGTTCAAAAGCATCAATTCTTTGGCGCTCAGGTATAAGTAAAAAGAGAATTACAAAGCTAGAGGAGAGAGCTGAGGAAATTGTTCAGAAGGTAATGCAGGAGATAAAGAGTTAGTTAGAATATATTAGAGACTATAAGGTGAGTTGGAGAATGAGAAGGTCCAACATATAGTAGTTCTGGAAGAGAGAATAAAGAGCCTGGGAGGAGGACACGTTTTATCAAAGAGATTATGGCTGAGAGTGTTCCAGAATTAATTGAAGACCTGAGTCCTCAGATTAAGATTGCAGAAATCTTCAGCAGGATTGATTAAACTAAATCCATACTCATATACCTTGCTATGAATGTTCTATTCAATTCCAACTACAGTGAGAAAAGTTTAAAAAGCAAAGAGGCAAAGGCACATTATCTTCAAAGTAACAACAATTTTATTCACGACAGACTTTCTGAAAGCATCAAAAGAGACTAGATAACAAGAAAAAATGTATTCAAAGTTCTAAAGTCTTAAATTTTTCAGCATGAATTCTTTAGTCAGCTATACTATCATTCAAGAGTAAGCATGAAATAGATAAATTTCCAGACAAACACAGTAGGTTTCTTAACACAAATACACCTCCCACTAAAGACATTTTCTTTAGGGAATTTCCTAAAGAAAATTTCAACACAGGAGGAGGAAGTGAGATAAAAATAAGAATTGTGAGAATAGTTTCGATGAGTAAAGACACTGAAAACGTGGTATATCTAAACAAGCATTGATTGGGCAAACAACAGTAATAGTGACTAATCTGGGGATATAAAAATAAGGGGTGTTGTAATACTGGACAGCAATAACGTATAAAATGAGAGAGATACGATCAGAATTAGAGTTCCAAGTTTCTTGCATTATTTGGGAGGACAATAGGGATATTGCTTAGGCCAATACGATTACTGTTTAAAAATTAGAATAATCATGAAAAGAATAGAAATAGAATATACAACTTTCAAATTCATAAAGGAGAAAAGGAAAAATTTTCAAAACTTTCATCAACTTCATAGAAAGCAGCAAGAGAGACACTGAAAAAATATAAGCACAAAATAAGCTGGTACATATAAAACAAAAGTTATCAGTAAGCTCATCAAATATAAATGGACTAATATCAACAGTTAACAGATTGAGATTGTCAGACTGGATTTTAAAGTTCAGTTATGTGCTGATATATGTCATAATGACATAGAATGTTTGAGATTAAAAGAATGGGAAAAATACCAAAATAAGCTGATATTACTATATTAAGATGGGACAAAATCAGCTTTAAGATACATAGAAAAGTGGTTACTGTGGGCTTCAGGGAGAGGATAATAGGAAGTTATTGGTTAATAGGTACAAATTTTCAGTTTGTGATGGATGATGAAAAAGCTCTAGAGATGGAGAGTGGTGATAATTGCACAACAATGTGAATGTACTTAATGCCACGAAACTGTATGTTTAAAACTGGTTAACATGGTAAGCCTTGTGGTGTGTATATCTTACCACAATTAAAAAATTAGACCTTAAGATTTAAAAATGTAATCACTATATAATCATGAAAACAACAGTTTACCAGGAAGATATAGCATTTACTTTTATGTACTCACTTAAATACATAAAACAAAGCTATAATAAGAAATTTATTAATTGACCATAATAGCTGGAGATTTAAAATTATAACTCTCTAGTAACTGGCACACTGGTAGATAAAAATTAGTAAAGACATAGGAGATTTGAATAACACAAATCTTTATATAACAATTAGGAAATACACATGTGTTTTAAAAATATACAGAACCTTTCAAAAACTGACCACATACTGGACCACAAAACAAATCTCAACAAATAAAAAGAACTGGTGTTATCCATAGCACAGGGAACTCTACTCAGTGCTCCGTGGTGACCTAAACGGGAAGACAATTCAAAACAGAGGGGATCTATGTACACACAGAGCTGATTCACTTGCTGTACAGCGGAAACTAACACATTGTACAGCAAGTATACTGCAACTTTTAAAAAAGATTGTGTTATAGAGACCATTTTTCTCTGCATGCAAGCAATTAATTTAGAGAGCAATAATAAAAAAAATTAAGTTCCCATATAGTTGGAAATTCATGAAAAATTTTGAAGTATAACTAAAAATGGAAATTGGATGTTTCGACTGAATAATAAAGAAAACATACATTCAAAATATGTAAGATGTAG
>SJYQ01095510.1:83550-108908 GCA_006410935.1 Redunca redunca
AATATACCATTAGCATAGTCCTTTATTGTCTTAATACATTAGAAAAGAAGAAAAAGAAACAAAAAGCTAAGTTCCAACTCAAGAAATTACCAAAAAAAAAAAGTCACAAAACCTCCCCTATAGTCGAAGCAGATGGAAAGAAATAATAATTGTAAAAGTTAAAATTAGAAATCAAGGATACAATAGGGACAATCAACAAAACTACAGATTGGTAAATGCTCACTCACCAAAGGGTTCCAAGAAGTCTCAATAATGAGGTGGTTGGGATCACCTGAGTCTTTAAATGTCAGTCATTCTCTATCAAACTGCTCAGGAGATAGAGAACTCTTAATACAGTAGCTATGGGCACAAGTTGGAAATTATGCAACGAAACAGATTTTTCTCTCACCAAAGCAGATCTGGCTACCATATTCCTCCTGAGGGTAATCTGCGAACAGCATAGACCAGTAATGAGCCACGGGATACTGTACCTGAGGGAATCGGCTACGACAGGCTGATGACAACGGATCCCTTCCATCATGGAGAGGCTGTGTTTCGCCTCACTTGAATAGACATTTTTTCTGGCTCCAGATTTGCCTTCTCTGCCCATAATGCTTCTGTCAGCCCCTCATCCATGAACTTACCAAGTGCCTTCTTCACCATTATGATGACCCATACTGTATCTCTCCCATTCAAAGTACACACCAAAAGAAGTGAAGCAGCGGGTTCAGGCTCATAGGATTCAGCGGTCTTAACATGTATTCTATTATGAAATGATAGAGGGGTCTAATGAAGAATCTACTACAGAGCCAGCTGGGAGATGATACTTCGTGAGTTTGGGGTGCTGTCTTGTAAGACTGACTGAGAGAGCCATGGTTGGAGATACTATTCCTATAGCCAAAATGTATGGGTCTAGGAACTAAGAAGTGTATGGAGGGTTGAATTCTCTCATGTATGTGCACGCATGCTCGGTAACTTCGGTTGTGTCTGACTCTTTGCAACCCTAAGGACTACAGTCCACCAGGCTCCTCTACCCATGGTATTTTCCAGGCAAGAATATGAGAGTGGATTGCTATGCCCTCCTCCAGGGGATCCTCCCGACCCAGGGATTGAACTCACATTTCCTTCTTTGCGGGTGGATTCTTTACCACTGAGCCAGCGGAGGAGCCCCAATTTCTCTCACTGTTACACATACTGACCAACTTCAACATTTTTCTTGCTTCTCATCCCTCTAAACTTAGATTCTGGTTTAGAGGTATTAATTCCTAGGAAACTTTTATATCCTTAATGCCACTGAATCAACAGGCAAAGGGGTTCTTGTACCAGCTGGGGTGAAACAAAGTGGTTGCTTTGCAATGAGAGCAGGGGATCCTCTGGGGTGCCTCACAGTAGCTCCATGACTAGGGTAGAGCTGGTGGAAGATTGGAGCACCCCCAATGCAGACAGAACCCCTAAAGGCTAGCTCCTTCAGGAATAAAGATTTGGGCCTCTCCACCAGGAACCCAAACCAGCTAGGTGCTGATTGAAGACAAAAACAACATGGAAGGGGTAGTTGATTAAGAAAGTTATAAGTAGCAGCTACAGCCTTGTTCTCAGAAGCTTTGGGCCATGTGTGGGTGGTGGTGACAGTTATGACGGTGGGAGCAGCAGCTTCCAGGCTTGATCACAACCACAGCGGTATGCTCTTCCGCCAACAAGTTCAGTGGCACCTTCTGACTCCCGTTCTTTCAGTCTTTCCAACAGTTTTGTGAGCATGGTTCATCGAGCATCAATGTGGTAAATTCCTTTCTGCTTAGAATACCTGGAGTTATTCCTTTCCTTACATTAAGCTCTGACTAAAGGAGAAGGGGGCAGCAGAGGATGAGATGGTTGGATAGCATCACCTACTCAATGGACATGAATTTGAGGAAACTCCGAGAGATAGTGGAGGACAGAGGAGACTGGCGTGCTGCAGTCCCTGGGGTTGTGCAAAGAGTCAGACATGACTGAGTGACTGAAAAAAACAGCAACATCAGGTAAGTGTGGTATTTGCATAGGGATGATCAGATTGACTAATTTAAAAGACTAGAACCCACAAACAGACCTCTGCTATTTAAATCTGGTGTCTGATATTTCAAACCAGTAGAGAAAATGCTGGACTATGTAATTAATGCCGCTGGGGGACAGTGGGCTTCCCTTAGGGGGGACATTAAATCCTTTTCTCTCACTAAACAAAAAGTTAATTCCAACTGGACTAAAGAAGTAAAGGTGAAAAGCAAAAGTGTAACACCGTTAGAGGAAAATACAAGAAAAATTATTATGCTAATAACTTAAATTTACATCTCTAGCTTATTGCTGTTGTCTAGTCACTAAGTTGTGTCTAACTCTTTTGTGACTCCAAGGACCGTAGCCTGCCAGGCTCCTCTGTCCATGGGATTTCCCCAGGCAAGAATACTGGAATCAGATTTCTATTTCCTTCTCCAGGGGATCTTCTCCACCCAGGGATTGAATCTGCATCACCTGCACTGGCAGGCAGACTCTACCGCTGAGCAACCAGGGAAGCCCAAGGAATACTATACAGCAGTTAAATAAATAAATGAAAGCTTCTTGTAGCCACACAGATACATACCAAAAACAATATTGAACAACAAAAGCTAGCTGAAGGATAAGTATGATATGATACAGTTATAAAAATTAAGAAACATATAAAATAATACTGTATATAGCTTATGTTACATACATATGAAATAAGTTTTTGAAAACTTCCATGGTAATGATAAGCATCAAATTTGAGATGGAGGATACTTCTGAGAAAGAAGAACACTAATATGATTGGGGAAGATTATCCATGGGTTTTCCTTATATTTGTAATTTATTTCTAAGCTGAAAAGTTGGCACACAGTGTTAATTTTCTTATAATATATGCTTTTTATATGACAGAAATATTTAATAATTTAAAAATAGGGCCCAGAACTCCCCTCCCAAAGAATATGAAAGTGATGATGACTTTTATGACAGGTTAGATTTAACTGAGTATGTAAAAAGACACCACTGGTGGAATCTAGTGTTTGGCCACAGTTCTGGACCTGTGGTAGAAAATCACTCTGTAGCCACCCAGATTGTAATGGATGAAGTGAGTGACAGGCGTGTGGGATTTTTGTTCCAGAAAGTTGGAAAACTTGCAGCAACTGCAGTAGGTGGTGGCTTTCTTCTCCTTCAGATTGCCAGCCACAGTGGCTGTGTGCAGATCAACTGGAAGGGAGTTGAGAAAGGCGTAAACAAAGCCAAAGGACAGATGAAGAAATGAGCAAATAAGGCAGCACCGGAAATCAGCAAGAGAACTTGCCAGACAGAGCCTTGTGTTATCCGGTGGATTTGTGGGAAGCTTTTGGCTAGGCCTTGAATCTTCAGGATATGAATATGCTGTCATGGTGGGGTCACCTCTGAGAAGTGGTGGTGACAAGATGATCTCAAAATTTCTCAATGATACGTTTTCCAGGATGACAAGAAATACCTAGCTGGACAATACCAGACCCACAGCTTAGCATTTTGCCATCTGAAATTTGGCAGACTAGTGTCTACTATGGAGAAGGGAATGGCAACCCACTCCAGAGAATTCTATGGACAGACAAGCCTGGTGGGTTGTAGTTCATGGGGTCACGAAGAGTTGGACACAACTGTATAAAACAACCAATGGAGTATGTGTATAAAAGTATTCCTGAGCAAAACATGGCTTTTTAAAAAATTTGCAGTTAAAATTTGCCTATAAACACCACCACTGGGTGTAGATATATATAGAGAAAAAAAACTGTTGAATATACTCCCCAGTGAAATATTATCCTTATTTCATTTAAATAAGATGTTCTCCATTGTGCTTTTTAGTATAGTGCTGATAATTAAAATAATTTGTATTATAGCTTCAACAGTAGGGCTGACTTTTTTAAAGATATATTTGCAATAAACTGAAGAACTATAATGCCCCTTTGTGGAAGGATTTATAAATAATAGAATTATTAAAGGTAGTAAGCAATTTTTTTAAAAAAGAGATAAGGACTAGGGTATAAAAATAGTCACTATATAGAGTCTGGTTTGAGTGCTGTTCTAAGTGTTTTATATGTGATGGCTCATTTAAATCTCAAAATAAGCTTTTTTCCTTTCTTTCTTTTTGGCTGTGTCCCACAGCTTGCAGGAACTCAGTTCCTGAACCAGGGATTGAACCCAGACCACAACAGTGAAAGCCTAGAATCCTAACCACTAGCCACCAGAAAACCCCCTCAAAACAAGCCTTTGAAGTACTATTATCTTTAGTCTAGGGATGAGGAAATGAAGATGCAGAGAAATTAAATAACTTATTTAAGATTAGATGGTGGAGCTGATCTGGGAGAAGAAGAGCAATTTGGCTCTGATTTTTAACCACTACACCAAATTGCCTCCTAGTCCTATTAAACACACGAGAGGTTCTTAATATTCAGTTGAAATCTATGAGATTATGGTTTTTGTAGACCAAAATGGCCAAATATGTCAGCAATTGCATATGGTTCAAGCAATAAATGACTAAGAAATACAAATACAATTAAAATGATCGTATGGCAAGGCTCAATGATGACTCTGTCATTGCTGTTAAATGTATGGAAGACTTCTGCATGCTTGTCCTAGATGTTACCACTGAAGCACGAATGCCTGAAGTCCCTTCCTGACCATTAACTCTGAAATCAAGTGAAGAAAGGAAGGTCATAATAGTGTAGGTGGTGTAAGAGCCAACCACGGCAGGGTTGCAGGGGGGAAATGACAGAGTTGCCCTGTCAACAGCCCAAGTTGCCCTTCCCGTTTGCTTTCTCAGCTCGTCTCAGAAGCTGCTGCCCCACAACAAACAGGACTTTGCTATAGATTGGCTCCAAGGTCCTTACCTGCAGGCCTCTGAGTGAGCTCTTGAGAAACCCAGACAAGGCGTCAGGACCGTCTCCTTAGAGCGTGAAGAAGCATAAGATCAAAGATCTCTCTCCCCCAGCTCCTGGCTGCATCCTGACTCCCAGGAATTTGGAAATAGAGGAGACAGATAGACACTACCCCAGGTTCAACCTTTCTGGTCTTTGTTGTCACAGTCCTAATTTTTCATTTGACATTTCCGAGACTTGTCTTTTGTGTCTATTCAACGGCATTGCCTCCTCCCCAGTCTCTGCTTCTAGTGAATCAAAATTTAACTCCATCTACGTAGTTAAAATGGTCTGTGTGAATCACTGCTTTCCTCACGTCCTTCCTCAAGAACAATCATTTACTGAATTCAATTCGGAACATTTAGTGCAGATTTCTGCAACTCCGCATCACCTTTATAGTTGCTCCTCTCAACCATGCAAACCTGAATAAAACCCGCGTCAGTGGTTGGTTCTAGACTGGAGCCTGTGTGGAAACACAAGAATGGACAGGATTGTATCTGAAGAGTGTAGTGAAATTATGTTGCACGCTATTGCATACCTGCTCTTTCTATGGACATGAATGTCTGAGTATGCACATGGAAGGGGTCCATGCACGAGTGCACAAATGTAAAGAAATGTGCCTGAAGGTGGTGTGAGCATTTTCTAGAATCCTATGCTCGAAGCTTCACTCCATAAACCTCTTTTACTGGCAGGACTCTGAAAGCCAAGGGCTGTGTAATAATTTACATTGCATCGTCCTTCCTCTCTTGCTCCCCTTCACTTGCCTAGGATGAAAACTAAAGATTGATGGTGATGCCCCTTTGCAGGAGCCAGAAGTGTCATTCATCCTGTCTCTGTCAGTCTACCCCTCTAGAGCTTTTCTTCTCACTCCACTCCTTCTGTTTCGCTTCAGGAGCTCTAGAGGCCAGTCTTTCTGTCTGTCTCCTCTTCTTCCCCAAACCTTGTCCGCTGACTCCTTCTGTTCTCCTCACTGGGGCAGCCACCTTGGGTCAAGTTGAAGGAGAAGGACTTTTCAGCTGATCTAATCATGAGACACCCTCACTCCCTGGCCCTCTGCTCAAATAAAAGTCCTCCACAGGGATCCAAATAGCTCCAGAGGTTTCCTTCTTTTTCCACTCAAAGCTTTTTTAGTGTAACTTTTAAAGGTTCCAGGGAAGATAAATCCACACTCTGTTGTTCCTCAAGAAGAGTATTTCTAATTCTCAAAGTTTTACCTTTTATCCTTTCCACTGTGGTTTTGGCCATATTCTCTTTAGATTGTTTTATTTTCACTAGATAGAAAGTTCCAGGCGAAGGATAAAGGATAAGGATGCCAGCAGCAACAAGGTGACCTGGATAGGGTGGTACACACTATTTTCAGTTTGTGCCTTGCAGCTTGTTAGTGATATATTTAGGCTCACTGAGAACTGGAGGATTATTTTGTCTGTCCCTTGATTCTTAGCCTCTTCTCTCCAGTTGAATTATCTCTCTAGTATTCATCAACCCCCAAGCAACCACCACCACTCCCAAGCAGAGTGAAATAGACTCCACTGCTTCAATACGCCACCATAGATAGGAAACCCTTCCTGTGGTTAGATCAACTCTCTCTGAAGCAGCATCAGCTCTAATTCTGTGTAGATGGACCACCTTTAGCATTCGCCTTCTATGTAAAGAAAAAGTACCTCTTTTGATGGATTCCTATTCCATTTTCACACTTCTTCAAAAATCAGTTCCACAAAACATGTCTATGACTTCAGGCTAAAGAAAGATTTCTTAAAACAAGATGTAAATAGAGTAAACCATAACAGAGGAGATGGGTAAATTTGACTACATTAAAAATGTGTTTTCTTTAAAGGTCTCCATCAAAAAAGTGACAAGCCATGAACTAGGAGATATTTGCTATTCAATAACTTACAAAGAATTTGTGCACAGAATATATAAAGAATTGGTAAAAAAATCATTTTTTATTGTGGGCAAAAGACATGAATAGGTCATTCACTTAAGTGGAAATCCAAATAGTCAATTAACACCTGAAAAGATGTTCAAACTCTAATCAATAAAATGCAAATTAAAATTATCCACAGATTGGCAAAATTTAAAAAGGATGACAATACCAAATGTTGGTGAGGATAAGGAGCAAAATTCTTGTATACTGCTGGATAGAGTATAATTGGCACAATCACTTTGGAAACAATTTAGTTTTATCTTCTAAAGTTGAAGATACATATCAGCCAGCAACTCTATTCATTGTGTGTGTGTGTGTGAGATCAAAAACATAGATCAAAAAATTTACCATCTTAACCTTAGTTATGCAGTACAGTAGTGTTAACTACGTGCACAAAGCACATCTCTAGAACTTTTTCATCTTGCAAAACTGAAACTCTACATACTGAACAATTCTTTCCCACTTCTCCCAGTCCCTGGCAACCACTATGGTACTTTCTGTTGCTAAGAGTTTGACAATTTTAGATATCTCATAAAAGTGGACTCAGGCAGTATTTTTCTCTTTGTTATTGAATTATTTCACTGAACAATGTATCTACAAAGTTCATCCATTCTGTAGCTAAGAAAATGTTTCCTTCTTTTTTTTTCCAGAGAAGGAAGGATTTATTACTTGCAGCAAGTAAGGAGAACACTTGCTTTCCCAAAGCGGAGTCTCTCCTTCTTTTTATAGAGACGGAGTCATATTCCATTGTATTTACATTCTACATTTTCTTTATCCATTCATCTGTTGATAAACAACTGGATTATCTCTGTTTCTTGGTTGTTATGAATAATGCTGCAAGGAACATGAATGTGCAAATATCTCTGTGAAATCTTCTTTTCAATTCTTTTGGATGAATACCCAGAAGTGGGATTGCTAGATCATTATAGTTCTATTTTCAATTTTTGAAGGAACCTCCATATCATTTTATATGTACATTTAGTGGCTGCACATTCCCACCAACAGGGCGCAAGTGTTCCAGTTCTCCACATCCTCACCAGCATTTATTTTCTGTTGTAGGCTGTTGTTTGACAGTGGCTTTCCTAATAGGTGTCAGGTGATTATAGTTTTGATTTGCATTTCCCTAATGATTGTAATATTCCCTGGTGGCTCAGAGGGTAAAGCATCTGCCTGCAGTGCAGGAGACCTGGGTCAGGAAGATCCCCTGGAGAAGGAAATGCCAACCCACTCCAGTACTCTTGCCTGGAAAATCCCATAGACAGAGAAGCCTGGTAGACTACAGTCCATGGGATCACAAAGAGTCAGACGTGACTGAGCAACTTCACTTTCACTTTCTGGTTGTAATGCTAAAAATATTTCCATATCCTTTTTGGCTATATGTAAATCTTTGAAGAAATATCTATTAAAGTCCTCTGCCCATTTTCTAATTAGATTTTTTTTATTGTTGAGTTGTTAGCTTCTTATATATTTTATATATTAATCTGTTATCAGATATATCTTTTGCAAATATTTTCTCCCATTCTATAGGTTGCCTTTTCAATCTGTTTATTGTTTCCTTTGCTGTACCAAGTTTTTAAGTTTGATGTGGTCCCATTTGTCTCTGTTTGCTTTTGTTGCCTGTGCTTTTGGTGCCATATCCAGAAAACCATTGCCAGATCCAGTATCATAAAGCTTTCCTCTATATTTTCTTCCAGGAGTTTTGTAGTTTCAGATCTCATATGCAGGTATTTAATTAAGTTCTAGTTAATTTTGGTATCTGGTGTAAAGTAAGGGTCTAATTTTATTATTTTGCACATGGATATCCAGCTATCATAATACCATCTGTTGAAGACATTATTCTTTCCACACTGTGTGGCCTTGGCACATTTTTCAAAGATTATTTGGCTATATATATATTTGAGGGTTTATTACCAGGTTCTCTATTCTATTCACCAGTTATATGTCTGTCTTTATGCCAAAACCATACTGTTTGGATTACTGTAGTTTCTTCTTCTTTTTTAAAAATGAATTTTCTTTCATTATTGGCCATGCTGGATCTTCACTGTGGTTCTTCTCTAGCTGTGGTGTGTAGGCTTAGTTGCCCCGCCAGCATATGGGATCTTAGTTCCCTGACTAGGGATTGAACCTACATTTCCTGCACTGGAAGATGAATTTTTAACCATTGGACCACCAAGGAAGTCCCTGCAACTTTTTAATATGTTTTGAAATCAGAAAGTGTGAGGCTACCATTTTTGTTTTTCTTTTTCAAAATTGTTTTGGTTATTCAGGGGTTTTTTGAGATTGCATATGAATTTTAAGTTTCTTTTCCTATTTTTGCAAAAAAGGCCATCGGGATTTTGATAGAGATTGCATTGAATCTGTAGATCACTTTGGGTAGCATGGACTTTTCAACATTAAGTCTTTTAATCTATGAACATGGGACATCTTCTGATTTATTTATGTCTTCTTTCATTTCTTTCAGCATTGTTTTAGAGTGTGCAAGTCTTTAGTTTCTTGATTAGGTTTCTTGTTTTGCATTTTATTGATGAGACAGTCACTCAGGTGTAACCACGGGAGGAGATAGAGGATATGCTCAGGAAAAATAAACTTTATTGTATTCACCCATGCTAGAAACAGGAGGCACCCCACGTGGGACCACATGGGAAAACACCAGGGTGATCAGGAGGCAGAAGACAGGAGGGAGAGGAAAGTTTAAGCTGTAGAATTTTCTTGGGATTTCCATGGAAAAGGCAAGGCCAGGAAAGGTAAGCAACTTAGGGTTGGTTAGTTTGAGTAATTTTGGTGGACTTTGGGCTATAGAGATGGTCTCTGGTTGCCTGGTGTCTAGTCCTGGAATGATAAGGCAAAGGAATATTGCCTCTGGGGCTGCAATAGCTCGAGGAGGCATGACTGCCAAGTGGTTAGTTTGCAGAGACATGCTTCCAGCTGGGGTTTTTACTTTCTCTAAAAATTGGCTAGCCCAGGAAGGGCAGTCTCAACCCAGCCAGAAAGGTCTTTTAAGATGTCAAAACATCATAATATACAAACAAAAATTAATATATATAAATGATAAATTTATCTATATACATTAAATATATACACATAATACATTTATTCCTAAGTGATTTATTATTTTTGATGTTATTATAAATGGGATTGGGCTTCCCAGGTGGCTCACTGGTAAAGAATCTGCCTGCAATGCAGGAGACCTGGGTTTGATGCCTGGGTCAGGAAGACCTCTTGGAGAAGGAAATGGCAACCCATTCCAGTCTTCTTGCCTGGGAAGTCCCATGGACAGAGGAGCCTGGAGGGCTACTTCCATGAGGTCACAAAAGAGTCGGATACAACTTAGCAGCTAAGCAACAACAACAAATGGGGTTATTTTCTTTGGATTGTTCATTGTTAGTGTGTCGAAATGCAACTGACTTTTGTGTCTTGATTTCGTATCCTGAAACTTTGCTGAATATGTTTATTAAGTACATGGGCATCTGTTTTATTTATTTAAAACTTTAAACATATATTTATTTTTGGCTGTGCTAGATCTCTGGTGCTGTGTGCTTTTGTCTAGTTGTGGAGAGCAGGGGCTAATTCTAGTTACATGCACAGGCTTCTCGTTGTGGTGGCTTCTCTTGCGGAGCACTGGCTCTAGGGTGCTCGGGCTTCAGTGGTTGTGGCACACAGGCTTTGTTGTTCTGCAGCATGTGGGATCAGGGATTAAACCCATGTCTCCTGCATTGGCAGGCTGACTCTTTACCAATGAGCCACCAGAGAAGCCCTATTTAGGATTGTATTTGATATATGTACTTTTCTATATGCATGATGTATCTGAAAATTATAAAAATGTTCACTCATTCAACAACTATTTATCAAATATCTGCTATGTGCCAGTCCCTATTCCTAGGGTTGAGACACAGGAGTGAAAAAAAAAAAAACACAAAAACCAGAAAGAAAGAAAAAAAAAAAAAGGATTTCAGAATTAGAAGGTGAGAACAGCAAACATTTAAAATAAATCTTTCAGCCAGGAAAACTGTAAGTAAATCTGTGCCAAATTCTGTCGAGTATGACTCACAATAGTCCAGGAAAGAGCACCCAAATCTGCTATCCCAGAATGAGGCAGTGTTTATGACTCTCACGATTTGTTCTGGGCGAGAGGTACAGTGGTGTGGATGATCTAAGGAAAGGATTATATACTCATCTAGATCAACATTCCAGGGGGAAAGTAGAGGCAGAGTTCATCCTTAATAGTAGTTCATCTAAAACATCAGCTAATCCAAATAATAGAAAAAGAGCAAATATCATTTGCGTTTGTCTTTGGGGTGTATTACCCTGCAGTTATAGCATATCTACTCAATGCACTTTCTCTTGCATATTTTAAGAAGTAGTATTAACTTCACACAAGCTTCCTGGGACTACCCAAGAGAAAACTGCTGCTGATTCGGTCACTCACTCAACAAATGTTTATTGGTCTCTACTAGATGTCAGTAAATGCTCTGGGCACAGCAGATACAAGACAAGTAAATTTGATTCCTGTCCTGAATCAGTTTAGTTTATAGCGAGGTAGTAGAGGAAAACTGATTTCTCAAAAAACTTTAAAACAATATTATAAACGTTAAGATGAAAATAGGAATAAGGCCTTCCCTAGTGTTTCAATGGCTAAGACTCTGGGCTCCCAATACAAAGGGCCCGGATTCTATCCCTGAACCCACATGCCTAATATCTAATATCTGGTGGAGCCAAATACATATAAATAAATAAATAACTTTTTAAAGAGGCAAAACCCTTTTTTAAAAAAAGGAAGTATAAACAAAATGCCAGGAGCATATAGGAGGGACCATCCAACTCTTTAGAGGGGAACACAGCCCTCTCAGAAGTGGTGATATTTAAGCTGCACTGAAGAACAAGTAAAAATTTCCAGAAGGAGAAGGGCATTTCAGACAGAAGAACCAACATATGAAGACATATGTGGCTTCACAGAGCACAGGACAATAGGCAAGTCAGTGTGGCAGCAGCCTAGGGTAAGTGATGGAGGGTTTGACTGACGGGCAATTAGTGCCACACTCCAGTGGTTGGCCTCTGTCCTATAGGCAATGCAGAGTCAAAGTTTGAGCAGAGGAGTGACCCAACTGGATTCATATTTCAGGAAGATAATTCTGGTGGTGGCAGCGGTGGGGGAGGTGTAGAAGTCTGGGCTGCAGAATGGAAGCTGGCTGGTAGAAAGAAGTATATAGTGGTTGTTGCAGTAGTTCAGGGTAATGATATCATAGTCTGAGCCAAAACAGAGAAGAGAAGAGACAGCAGAGAAATGTATTCACAAGATATTTCTGAAATACAATTCAACTGGTCACAAGCCTGGATGATCAACTTGCTCTGGAAGAGAGGGACTTAAAGATAATTGCAAAGTTTTTGGCTTGAGAGACTGAGTAGACAGTGACTCCATAAACTGAGATAGGAAAAACCAGAGAAGGAAGCTTTGGAAAGATGATGGGTTGAAGAGTGAAAGGAGATTGGCATTTTAGGGGAAAGAGATTCAAGGATAGACTTATTTGGGGTGAGGAAAATGAAAACATGGATCAAGGACAGGTGAAAGAGGAAGGAGATGGGGTGAGAACAGAAGTAGAGAAGTTGATCTAAAAGCAGTAAGGCCACATCTGATCGAATCCAGGTCTCCCGCATTGCACGCAGACGCCTTAACCTCTGAGCCACTAGGGAAGCCCCTAATTAACCTAAGAGACTTGGAAAGGCTATTGGTTATAATAAAATTTAGAGACCAAGGGGATGGAAGTTGTGAGTGTTAGCATTAGTTGGTTTTAATGGAGCGGGCAGTAGGAGGAAAGATCATCTATCAAAGGTGAATAAGGGATGTGAGATGTGAGAATACACTATTATATTCTCTCCCCACTATATGTATTAATGAAATCATAATACTAAGCCCACAGTTACAATCTACAGCTTAAGCGCTTGCTATTTTCATAGATGTTCTTCTTCCTAGTCCTTTGTTCTCTTAGAGCTTCTTTCTTTCCTGTAGACATGCTACTCAAAGTTGGTTGACATCAGAACAATTTCAGTTAGCAAATCAATGTAATTTCTGCACTTTTTTAATGGTTAAATATAAAATTGGAACCACTGAGAACTGACTTCTGCACAAACTTCTTTTTTTAACTTAAGCTTCCTGATATGGCTCTTCCACTTTGGGCAATTTGATAAATGTTTAGCAAGCTGCTTAAACATTTGAATTCTATGGGAATTCCCAAAGTATAAAAATTCCAGAGAAAATAGTCCTCTTCACTACCCATTGAGAACTTGTGTCCCAGGCACTGTAATAGATGCTAGAGATTAAGAACCACAGAGATACAGCCTTTGCCCCTGGGCAGCTGACAGCTACGGGAAGCAGCTGTGCTCTGGAGTGTAGAAGGCAATGTGTTTGTTTATTTCACTGTTATCACTGTTTATTTGACAATAATTGATTTAGTCTGTAAGTTTAAGACAAACATACTAATACATTTGCTTTTCTTCAGAAATCATACTTATAAAAATTACATAAAGTCTGTCCCAAAACTTCTAAGAAATGTTCATTAATTAAAAATAACTCTGATTAAGATGGTTTACTGGGATACAAGAGTGAACTACGGTGGTATACAGTTTTTGAAAAAAAACAAACAATAAAAAACGCCCAAAATGGCAATCTCACCTTGTTTGAACGATGATGTATTTTGAAAGGGTTAAACTTCAGACATTACTTATAGGTAAAAAAAGACTGACAACCATAAGGGATACTATTTATAAAATAAACACAGCTCTAGAGGTTACTTTTAAAAAGACAGCACTTTGGGCATCTGAAGACAGGGAGGGCGCGATGATCTGCGTATCTCTGGGATGCAGGCACAGGTCTACAGGTCCCGTGGACGGCACCAGGCCATTGTTTCTCAGAAAAACGGGAGAGTAGATGCCCTCTGTCATCTGTTTCTTTTGTTTCCAGTGAGCAGTAAATGCCTAACATAACTAAGAAAAGAAAAAATAAACCTGGGAACTTCCCTGGTGGTCCAGGTAAGACGCTGTGCTTCCATTGCTGGGCGGGCAGGTTTGATTTCTGATTTGTGGAACTGAGATCTCACATGCCACGCAGTGTGACCGAAAAAATAGAAAAAAAAATTGTTTTAATTGTTAAAAGAATTAAATCTGAAGGAAGGCAGCCCTTTTTAAGGAAGGTGGCGTGTTGCCTGTGTGTCTCCATAACAATTCTGTAACAAATCTCCAGGCAGTTCTGTAGCAACTATGGTTACGCTTGGGTGCTTCAGTTCTAACTCTGCCAGTTACACTGATTTTTCCCTGAATGCAGTGACTCTTTTTGTTTTAAAATTTGTACATTCTTGTTTTGCAGATTCAGATATTTTTTCAAGTTTCTGACAGCATAATTGTTTGGGATATTTCAGCCTGCAGAGTGTCTTTATTTTTCTATCTTGCTTTACTCAGTGCTTCGTTAGCATTTTAATAATACACTAGTGACCTACATCTCCGATAAAGGAGATCCTTAGCAATTTGAATTCTATTAAGTAATATTTTAAAAGATCAGGAAGTTTGAGGTCCTCATCAGCTGATACCTGTGCTTCTATTTTTCCTGTTTTATCAAATGGTTCTGAAACTTTAAGAAAAAAACTTGCATATATCTGTAGAATCCTGAGTTCCTGAAGCAGATAATGAAGAACCAATTCTATTGCAATCATCGCCAGTACTTTTGTGGGATCTTGTGATCCTATCAGATTTAGCAGATGTACCCTTCACTCAGTTATGATATCCTAAAAAGAATATTCATTTATGCTCAGAAAAGTCATCTACAGCCTTTACTCCAGAAACAACTACTCCCTCTGCTGATTTAACCGTGTTTTTAAAGAAATCTTCAAGTTTCTCTTTTTTATTTTTTTCCCTCCCACACTCAAATCTTTATTAAATTCCAAGAAGATGTAGAAATTTAAATCTTTCCTTAAAATAGGACGTGCTGCTGCATGACACAGGCACACTGCGTGCATTGCCACGGTCTTCTTGAATATTGCCAAATACCAGCTTCCAACTCCTGTTTCATCTTTGTGAATTCCTCCTTTTTCATAGACCCTTCCCCTTCTCCAAGTTTCTGTAGTTCTTCGCTTGAAGCATCACAATCAGGTCTCGGCAGTTTTGGATGGATAAGGTAACCTGCATAGTCTTCATTTTCAACGAAGGAATCATTAAGCCAGGTAAATTTCTCATGCTCTCCAACAACAGAAAACTCATTTTATTAAAAAAAATTGGCAATGAACTCTTTGTGTGAACAGTAAATTTTACTTTATCTCTCTCACTAAGAGATATGTCCCCCCCATAAAGCAGCATCACTTTGAAAATCTCCATTTATTGCTTTAGGTCCAAGATCCTCCCTGAGACGAAGTTGGGACTGTTGTCCAGATCTTCCATCATGGCTGCTCTGAGGCAGGAGGGGCAATATATTTTATACACAATGAGATGTAGGGAAATTGTACTCTGTTTGCTGAGGTATGGAGGCTCCTTTTTTGTGTGTTGCCTTTTTTGCAGCACATGGAATTTCTCTAATTGTGGTATACATGGGCTTAGTTGCCCCATGGCATGTGGGATCTTAGTTACCCAACCCAGGATTTGAACCTTCATTCCCTGCATTGGAAGGTGGGTTCTTAACCACTGGACCACAGGGAAGTCCCTGGTGCTCTGTTTTATACTATACTTTTAATGAGGCATTACTTCTTCTGTGTATAGATTATTAATATACAGTCAGTTTTTCTAAATTTTCATAAAATTTGACATGAGTATACATTTGTAATTTCATGGAATGCATGCCATGCAGCCATGGAATTAAAAGACGCATGTTCTTTGGAAGGCAAACCGACAAACCTAGACAGCATTTTAAAAAGCAGAGACGTCACTTTGCCAACAAAAGTCTATATTGGTTTTGTCAATAGTTATGTACGGATGTGAAAGTTGGACCTTAAAATAGACTGAGCGCCAAAGAATAGATGTTTTCAAGCTGTGGTGTTGGAGAAGACTTTGAAACTCCTTTGGACTGCAAGATCAAACCAGTCAATCCTAAAGGAAATCGACCCTGAATATTCATTGGAAGAACTGATGCTGAAGCTGAAGCTCCAATACTTTGGCCACCTGATGCGAAGAGCCAACTCACTGGAAAAGACTGGTGCTGAGAAAGATTGAGGGCAGGAGGAGAAGGGGGTAACAAAGCATGAGATGGTTAGATAGCATCACCAACTCAACAGACATGAATTTGAGCAAACTCCAGGAGAGCCTGAGGAGCCTGACGTGCTGCAGTCTATGGGGTCACAAAGAGTCAGACACAACCTAGTGACTGAATAACATAACATAAAATACATTTGTAGAATCAGCATCACAATCAAGATAAACATATTTGTCCCCCTCAGAAGATTCTTCTTACCCCTTTGCCATCTACCCCTCCAGCCTCAGCCCTTCTAGGCAACCATTGACCTAACTTCTGTCACTGTAGAAAAGCTTGCTTCTTCTAGAGTTCTACATAAATAGAATCATAAATATGTTCTCAATATTACCTGGCAACAGTCATTTTTTGACTGACTAATGAAAGGAAATGCGGATGATTTCTTTTTGAAACATTTAAAACTTTTATTTAGTTATCTACTTTTGGCTGTGGTAGGTCTTAGTGGCTGTGTGGACTTTTCGCTGATTGTGGCAAGCAGGGCCTACTCTCTACCTGCGGTGTGCAGGCTTCTCATTGAGATGGTTTCTCTTGTTTTGGAGCGTGGTCTTTAGAGCATAGGGTCAATAGTTGTGGGGCAAGGGCTTGTTTACTCCGCAGCCTGTGGGATCTTCCTAGATCAGGGATAGAACCTGCGTCTCTACGTTTTTTACCACTGAGCCATCAGGGAAGACCTGGATAATTTCCTAAAGAGGATGCGTATCTATTTTAAAGTATAAGGGGAAATATTTAAAAATTAAATTATTACTCAAGATCATGTGAATTTATTGATCAAGTGCTTCTGGAATTTGTGTGGGAAACTTAAACGCACATAGATTTGGCCATTTACAAATAGGAATACTCCTTTGAGTGTGATACAGTAGAAAATGAATTGATTTGGGAGCCAGAATTATATCTATATTTAGGCTCCATCATCTCTTCCCTAGAAAAGTGAGTCTGAATAAATTATTTAACCTCTCTGAGTTTCAGTTGTTTAACCCATAAAATGGGAATAATAAGGACTTCTTTATTTGGTGACTGGGAAGATTCAATTAGACTTGGATATGGAGGTTGTATCACATTCAAATATTAGCTTCTCTCCCCTTAACAGTGATTCTTATTTCTATGAGAATATTACTTCAGAAGCACAAAGAAAGTCATCTAAAAATTACTCAACATAAAAATAGCCACTTAATAGCTTTATGAGAACATATCTGGTGTGTAGAGCTATGATAACCTATGTAATTTTTTTTTTACAGTAGCTGGTTAACCTTCCTAATTCTGCTTTGTCCTAAATAACATGAAAAAGAATTTGGTATTAGTACTCCCTGACTTCTCATTGATTAGGGATGGGAGGAGATAGCCAAGAGGCAGACCAGGGAGACCAACAGAAATTGATCAAAAAAAAGACCATGGGTAAACTCCAAAATGGATAACCCCTACAGAGAAAAGACTGAGACCACAACGGTAGCTAAAACGAACCAAGTGCTGCTACATGTGAGGCTTTGTGCTAAGGCTTTACCTTAATTTAACGCTCATAACAAACATTTGAGTTAAGAACTATTATTGGGCCCATTCTACAGATGAATGAATCAAGGCTTAGAGAAGTTTAGTAACTAATTCATTCAAACAGATGGAAGTGACAAAGGATTCAAACCTGAGTCTCAGATTACTTCTTCTAGAGAAACACAGATGAATCCCAGGCTTGAAACATGTCCCTAATTTGCAAACACCTAATTCTTTTGTGGTAGGCCTCGGAGAAGTTTTACTCTCTTAGAAAGAGAGGACAGGAAACTACTATAAAACTGTATCCTGGATTTTAGGAAAGCGACCATCCACAGTGACTTGAGTGGAATTCAGTCACTTCTTGATCATCTTTCTGTACCATTTTTTCCCATGTGTCACCCATTTTAGGCCTTCCTCAGTGGCCTTCCCAGCATCACCCCCTAATACATGCCCTTGAGTTCTCTCGGTTGGAAAAGTCCTCCTGTTGTTGAACCTCAACCATCCCATTGAAGTGGAGTCCCTCCAGTCCTGGCTAACACCCATTTCCCTCCAGGGCTATTTGTCGAGGAGGGGGTGAGTATGGACTTAATGACATGCTTTCCTTAACAATCTTCCAAACCTATCATCTAGGATAGGGTTTATAAGCATTCATCAACAGCACCCCAGCAAAGTAGGTTAGTAGGATGAGCCCACTACCTGTTTAGGAATCTGGAAGGCTAAGAAATTTGTACTAAGACTCAGGGATTTTAACCTCAGTTCCTCCTGTACCACATGGCCTTCAGTAGGTTGTAAGCTGCTCTGGTCGTCCATCTCTTCCCTGCCTTCCTTCCGCCCCCACCACCATCATCCCTGTCAGCAGAGTGAAGGCTGCATTTTGCCTTACTTCCCACGGAACTAATTAAAGTCTACAAAGTACTTTGAGAATATTCAGTGTGGAGTTCTTGCCAAGACAGAATTACAGGTGGGAAAGGCAAGGAATAGGAATAGACTAAACTGGAAGAGTTGAGTTGTTCTAAGAAAGGCTCTGAAAAGCCTCTTTCCACGGTGAATCTTAAGGCTCATCCTTCCTTGGTCAGCCATTGCAGGGAAGATTCGCTTCTTTTCCCCTTTCACAGGCTCAGATGTAAAGCCAACTGGGACATGAGTTCTGCTGTTGAGTCTGCCCTTTCCCCTCAAAATCACACACAGACCCCTTCAGACAATACTTGTCTCACAAAAAGGAAATGGTTGGATTATATATTAGTCTGGAGAGAGGTCCTCAGAGGCAGGGTGTTGATTCTGGGCTTTACACTGTGGTTGGTTCATCTTTGTGTTTGAACTTGTGTATAGTCTTGACATGGGCACCTCTGGCTGGGGAGACTCTTCTGAGGAGTCAGATCCTGTCCAGGGGGAGTTTACCTATGAAGGTAAACTCAATAAAAGTTTACCTTTTACAACAAAAGCAACTTGAGAACAATTACAAAGCAAGACATGAATATGGGCAAAATAAAATAGCACAGTGGATGTTGTGGATTCTGCTTTGCTTGGTAGGTTTAGGAATATGCCCATTTGAAAGCAGAGAACTTTTGGCTTTAATACTCGTCACTCATGTTACAAACACCTCAGTCCTTGGGGTCTTTTAAATATGTCCTGCTTTTAAGCAGGTCTGCAGTACTTTGGGTATCTTTCGCATTCTTTTCTCACTGTCTTATGAAACATTTTCTGGCTCCATTTCCCTCACTCCCATGTCCTGAATAGCAGAGGCTTTCTACTGTCTAAATCAACCTGTTCCCTTGTGGAACATGTCATGGAACCAGCCAATAAGCTTCCAGCTGAAGGGGAACGGCACTGTTAAATATTCTTTTGTACGAGTCTCAAAGTACAAATGCTGATGTGGAGTAAGGAGGATGAAGGTTGGGAAAGGTTATCTACCCGTCATACGTTCTCAGAGGTTAAGCTCCATCCCCATCAAACCAAGGCCTTTCACCTTTTTAGAAAGGGCTCTTTGTTGTCTCTGAACTGAGGAGACTCTTGAGAGTCCCTTGGACTGCAAGGAGACCAGTCAATCCTAAAGGAAATCAACACTGAATATTTAGAGGAACTGATGCTGAGGCTGAAGCTCCAATCCTTTGACCACTGATGCAAAGAGCTGACTCATTGGAAAAGACCCTGATGCTGGGAAAGATTGAAGGCAGGAGAAGAAGGGGATGACAGAGGACTAGATGGTTGGATAGCATCACTGAGTCAGTGGACATGCGCTCGAGCAAGTTCTGGGAGATGGTGAAGGACAGGGAAGCCTGGTGTGCTGCAGTCCTTGGGGTCGCAGAGTCGGACACGACCGAGAGACTGAACAACAATTCGATCATCTCAACTGTCCACGTTTCTGGTAACCAACTAGATACTGACAGTCGAAAGAGATTTCTGATACAGATGGAAAGGTGTTCCTTGAGGGGTCTGATCCAGCAGGAAGAGTTTCTCTAGGAGTGGCTATCAGGAGGGTTTTGTTTTCTTCTACTCTCACCCAATGATAGAGCAAGGAGATGGCCAAGCCCAAGGATGCAGGGTAACAGGAAAAAGCTAGGCCGAGACAAAATACCTGCCACAAATGGTTCCAATATGTTAACAAACAGAGATAATGGCAAAATCAACAGACAATAAGCGGGAAATGATCAACTCTTGCCAAAATTATATTCTCATTGGAAGAAGAAATAAGAAGAAAGGGAACTCTAGTCTGGGGAAGAGAAGGACGTTATGGAGGTGATCCCTAGCTCCAAGATCACCCTGCGACTGTGGTTTTCAGACTTGCAAAGTACATGACTACAGTCCTGGAAGAGAAGGTTCTCTTCATTGTGGGTCCAGCCAAGTCAAACAGGCCCAGTTTTCTCTGCCAGCCCCACCCTGCTCTGCGGGTTTTTACCACCTGCTCTGTGCACCTATGTTCCTGATCTCCTTTTTTCTTCAAACTACACATAAGGCTTTTTGGACTCCATTGGATACATTTAAGGACTATGGATGAATTATGTCTTAATACAGAGCAAACTTCTCTCACATAGATCAAAATAATACATTTCATGGACTTGAAATGGCAGAAGGGCCAATCATAATTTTTTGATACCTGTCCTAAAATCTCCTGTGGTTTTAGGCCAGGTATCAATTATTTAATAATATCAAAGAATATAAAATAATATCAAAGAATACCTGCCCTGCCCAGAGGACCTTACAGTTTAGTGGAGAAACAAAACACAAAGACATGAGAGTGATGAAACGGCTCACACAAATCTAGGAAAATTACACAGCACATTTTGGAAAAGGGAGAATCGAAGCCAGATTTCCTTCTATTCTTCTTAACAATGAGCATTCACTGTCAGCTAGGTACAGTGCTGGTAGGTACTTTGATAATACTCACAACCTTTGTGGTGGGAATTTTTACCATCATTTCAGAGATGAGACTAGGTAACTTGCCCTCCAAAGCAAAAGAGTGGGTTGAAACACAGACCTATGTGACTCAAAACTCGTGCCTTTAATCATCACCTCGTACCGTGTCCTTCTGCAGAAGAACTTTCTACCTGGAAAGAAGCTGAAACTCCTTTGCTTGAGAGGGGGATGTACACTCAGAGGCTGTGAAACTAGTGGAATGACTTCATGAACTTTTATCCTTGCCCAATTGGCTCGCCCAGCTCAAATCCATGGGCCAAGGGGAAGAAAGCAAATGCAAAACACTGCAAGCTCAAGAGATGCTAAGAATGCACATCTAGGAACCTTGGGCTGAAAGGGATCATTCTGCTTTCCCGTAGAAGGCTCTTTCTGCTCAGTCGCTCAGTCGTGTGTGACTCTTTGCAGCCCCAGGGACTGTAGCCCCCAGGTTCCTCTGTCCATGGAATTTTCTAGGCACCAATGCTGGAGTGGATTGCCATACCCTCCTCCAGGGGATCTTCCTGACCTGGGGATCGAACCCACATCCCTTGCATCTCCTACATTGGCAAATGGATTCTCTACCATTAGCACCACCTGGAAAGCCCTAGAAGGCTCTTTAGACTCAGTGGAATTCACTTTGGGAAAGCAGAAGACCAGTATCTTAGTAGAGAGCAAACTCCCTTGCAGTAGAAGATTATATAAAGCCTTTCATGAGCCTCTAGATTGGTTATTCCTCAAAACAGCTTTTGTTATTTCACTAAACTCAGTGAAATTAGTAAAAAGGGATATTTTGGGGATTGCTCCTTTGACTTTCCAGCATAGCAGTTTTCCCATATGTCTAGCCTCACTCCTTGCTGCTGTGAAATAAGCCTGAGAGTTTTACTGCAGCTAGGAAACATGCCACATATAAAGCTATATCAAGTTATATACAATATAAAGTCGTATACAATGGTCATTGTCCTCCAATAACTTATGCCATTGTATATGAGTAATTACAATACAAGCAGGATTCAATATGAGAGTAGTGTGAAAAGAGACTATAGTTCTTGGGACCAAGAGCCCCATCAGTCAATGATATTTACACAAATGCTAATGGATCCAGTCTATGTAAGGAAGTTTTGAGTAAGAACACTCGGTCCTATGCTCAATTTGGGCTACCAGCCCACCCTCTCTCAGTGCTCATGGACCATTTCCTGGGCACTGATGCTTGCAAACACTGGGAATGCAGAGATGACTGTGAAGTGATCCTGAGAGTTCTCACATACCTAGGGATCCATGTCCATCCAACACATCCAGCTTTAGCATGGAGTTTAATTAGGGAGTGTTGCAGGGAGCACAGGGCTTAATGCTCAGGGTGCCAAGTCAACAGTTTCTCCACCCCACTTCCTCAGAGAGTGGGGGAGTTGTAGGAAACCACATGAGTTTCACTAATCCCCCATCAATAGCACCCACTGCATTACTGGCCTCATTATTTCTTAATGGGACTTCGTTGATTACAGACTGCATAATTACAGTGACAGACTCCTCTTGGTTGATGGGGGGGTGTGTGTGTGGGGACTGGGGCAAGAAAATAAGAGTGAGAAGGTATGGAGGGACTATGGGTGCAGGCAACCCTGTCCTATCCCCAGGGTCCAGGGCAGAAGCTAAGGTGTGGAAATCTCTGATCAGCAATATTGACCCTCCCACCACTACCTCCCCCCCAATTAATAAATCCTCCAGAAATAAGCAGGGAAGTCAACTTCCTGTGATAGCTGTTTTCTTAGTATAACTTCCTTCTTTAGGCTTTTAAAATTTCTGGTAGAGTGGTGGTGGTGGTTTAGTTGCTAAGTCGTGTCTGACTCTTGCCACCCTATGGATTGTAGCCCGCCAGGCTCCTCTGTCCATGGGATTTCCCAGGCAAGAATACTGGAGTGGGTTGCCATTTTCTTCTCCAGGGGATCTTCTGGACCCAGGAATCAAACCCGGGTGGCCTGCATTGCTGGCAGATTCTTTACTGACTGAGCTACGAGAGAAGGTAATTAGACACAGCAGTATCATGTCACGATTGAACCACGAATATAATTCCTGGCACACAGGAAGTATCTAGTAGATATTTGTTGAATACATGAAAGATTACTGAGAGAAACAGAAGAGGGAAAGGCAGACAGAGAACTAGCTGATGATACATCTATGCTGGGCTACTTGAATCAAAGTACTGTTCCCCATCCACTGAAATCAGTTGGCAACACCAAAAGGCACTTTTAGCATTATACACGTGCATCTCGTGATCAAAAGAGAAGAATGAAGAAGGGAGAGCTTTTGCTATGTGAGTAGATAGGTGCAGCTGTCCCAGAAAGGCTGAGGTGAAAAAACAAGAGAATAGGCAAGGCAAGGCAAGGTCAGAAACACTGAGGGAAAACGTGTGGAGCAGAACGGGCATTTCAGGCCTTAAAGGTCTGGCGCTGATCCAGAGTCACATTTTCAAGTAATATGATTTGGTTCTTTTGTGGCCTTGAACTGACCTCACATTGTCACCCCTGCCGTATCACCATAGCTATCCCAAGTACTCAGTAAATATTCTTGGTTTCATCTCAGGCAACTCTTGATCAGTTGTCCTAATAAAAATGAAGTGGACAATGAACATTTTTTATTATTAAATTTGTTTTTCCCTCTGTGCTGTGCAGTTTGCAGGATATTAGTTGTGGGTTGAACCTGGACCCATGGCAGTGAAAACACTGAGTCTTAACCACTGGACTGCCAGGAAACTCCGCCCAAATTTTTAAATTTGATTTGCCCAAGGAGTTACATCTTGGCAATTATGATTTATATAAGCAATCCCATTTGAAAGAGTTTGCAATGCTGAGTTGGGAATGGCTGGGATAGGGCAGCCAAGATGCATGTTGACAGGCAAGGAAAAGTCACGTTAGGTTTGTAAATTTCCCAAAGATAGTTGGCACGCCAAGGTTTAATAGTTGACTGTACTCACATTCTTTTTTTTTTTATTTCTTTTTAATTGGAGGATAATTGTTTTATAATATGCTGTTGGTTTCTGCCATGTATCAACATGAATCAGCCATAAATATACATATGTCCCCTTCCTCTTGAACCTCCCTCCTACCTCCCACCCCACATACCCACATTCTGGACTACATGATTTATGGAAATTTCTTTAATGTTCCTAGCTTTTATTTGTCATAGTCATAATCAGATGTAGATATATCTCAGGGTTGTTTCTCTCTTCTTTTATATAAACTGGTTTATGCCTTATCCTGGTAGAGTATTAAACTGTCTATAAAGCTCCCTAAATTAATCACCCAGTAGTTTAAACATAGTAAACATGTGAATTGTCTCAGTTAATTGGCCCAAGAAATTGTGTTCATCCACACTACCATATTTCTTTTTTCTCCTCACACTTTCCCTGTCATGCTGAGCTAATGTCAGAAGCAAGAAACATTTGTTCTTGAAAAATGCTGAATTCATACCCAGAATTAGAGCAAGATCTTAAACAGGAATTTAAGAGGGACTTCCCTAGTAGTCCAGTGGCTAAGACTCCGTTCTCCCAACGCCAGGTCCTGGGTTCCATCCCTGGTCAGGGAACTAGATCCCACATGCCGAGTTTACATGCCATAACTAAAGGTCTCACATGCTGAAACTAAAAAAAGCCTGCATGCCACAACTAAGATCCAGCAGAGCCAAATAAATGCATATTTTTTTTTTTAAAATAGGAATTTAAGAAATATCTCACTGACTTGGAGGATTATCAGATGACGTGTGGATCAATGACTTCTGAGGTAACCACCTTGTGTTCAGGGAGCAGAAGGAAAATCCAGAGACAGGAGACCCTCTTCCTACAGGTAGAGTCCAGTCCCATCGGGAAGACGGGATGGCACTCATGACACAGGGACCAAGGCAAAGAAAGACGGAGACAGACCAGGAGGCACTTTATTGAGCTGCAGAGATAAGTGCTGGAAAGATGGAAAGAAATGAAACAGAAAAATCAAGATCAGGACTAAAGATTAACATGAAGGGATAGCTTTTCTGGTAAGAGGCTTGAAATGACCTCTAAAAATGGTTCACCATTCACTTGACTCAGGAAACTCAACAAAATCATGCAGATCACGAGGTTCATATCTTTGTGTTCACTCTAAGAACACTCATGGAACTGCCCCAGGCCATTAAGGGTATGTGTATCTGAAAAGCCACCGAGTACCTGAAGGATGTCCCTTTACAGAGCTGTGAGTTCCACTCTGTCATTACGATAGTGGAGTTGGGCGGTGGGCCCAGGTCAAACAGTGGGGCCAGATGCAGGGTCAGTTCAGTTCAGTTCAGTCGCTCAGGCGTGTCCAACTCTTTGCGACCCCATGAATCGCAGCACGCCAAGCCTCCCTATCCATCACCAACTCCCGGAGTTCACTCAAACTCACATCCATCAAGTCGGTGATGCCATCCAGCCATCTCATCCTCT